>JAQQAC010013566.1:10230698-10315457 GCA_029783875.1 Phataginus tricuspis
AGATGGGTGGGAAGGGAGGGATAAGAGGGTAAAAGGGGCATTACGATTGGCAGACATAGGGTGGGGGGGCACGGGGGGGACTGTACAGCTCAGAGAAGACAAGTAGTGATTCTCATCTCACTACACTGATGGACAGTGACTGTAATAGGGTTGGTGGGGGGGACCTGATGAAGGGGGTAGTTTAATCATCACAATATTGCTCATGTAATTGTAGGTTAATGATACTAAAATAAAATAAATTGTAAAAAAAACCCACAATGTTGCATTAAAAATTATCCAAATGTATGTGATCATAATGCACTTTTAAATGTCGCAGAAATATATACCTGAAAGTGGGTGGTGTTCTATAGGTCTTCCTGTTATAAAAAGACAGCCATTTGGAACAGTTTCTGAGGTTTTGAATTAGTAGAAGTTATTCCTTTAGAAATCATTTTTTTAACATTTTACACACTTTAATGAAAATCTTTAAGAAATGTTCATCAAATCCATGTTTGTTTAAATGGGTGGACAGGGTCATTATCAGGAAAATTATAAACTTTGAGAACCAGATTCATTAGGTATATTACACCAAAGTACTATACTTTTTAAATTTATGTTTTATTAATTTTCATCTTTATTTCTTCTGAATTTATTCTTTATTTCTTATAAACAGCTGGGGCATGTGTATTTGTCATTGAGGAAGAGAACATGCTAGCTGAGAACTTGTGGTGGAACAGGATTTGTATAATACAGAATGGTAGTTTTTTTATTAAAATTTATGGAGAAGGTTTATTAAGTCATGTTCCAGGTATATTTTCTTAACCATTTTTCTTAGGAAAATGCACTAATGCCAACTTAGGGATGTGTTTACATCTGTGTTCTCACTTTAATTGTAGCACCCATCTGTCTGTTGTAATAGAAATATTATAATATTTATTGAAATGTTATTATGTAAAATGTTAAAACAGAAAAGTTAGTCCTCAAAAGGAAGAAGAGTAGTCTGGAATTTATAGGCAGGGACTTAGAAATAATAAATAATAATAAATGTGATCACTTTGGAAAGGAGTTTATTCAAGTTGAATGTACTAGTCTCCTTCATATTTTATTTGACAGGAAAAAAGGATTATAGATAGTCCTTACCTAGTGGAAAATAAATGAATCTAATTTTCTTATTAATTCAAATTCTTGCTAATATTCTAATTCTAGATTAGAACAGGCAATTTATATAAAACAAGTAAGATCATTTTTCTTTTGACTGAATCCTTGGCTTTATTCTTATTCCCTACGGAGTGATCTTTCTTAAGTATGAATCATTCCCCTGCTAAGTTCTGTTTGTCGGACTCTCATCATAGAATAAAATGCAGATTCCTTACTATTCCTAGAGACCACACATGATTCTTCTCTGACCATATATTCCTCCACTCTCCATGCCATTTTCTGTGCTGCAGCACCATTCACATTTTTCTGTTTCTCAAAAGTACCTAGCCCTTTCCTTCTCTGGCTTTTAGCACTTACTGTTTCATTCTTTCCATAGATCTTCATGTGGCACCTTTCTACTCATGTGTTTTAGCTCTGGTGTCAAACCCTCAGGGACATCTTCCCTGGTCACTGCCCTTCACTCCATGCTAGTCACTCTCGATCACCGAACTCTAGTTTATCTCCTTCATGAGTCACATTTGTTTACGTGTTTATCCTCAGTCAACCCTCTCTGAACTATAATATCCTTATTTGTTTCCATTGACAACTGTGCTTGACACACAGTAGATATTTAAAAAACATTGATGTACTGGCAGTTTGGCCTCTAAGCCTAACTGTGATGGCTATGGTGAGTAATCCACTATGGCTTTTTCTTTTTAATAGAAAACAATTGAAGATAGAAATCTGGAGAATAAAAAGTCAACAAATAATAGAGCATCCAGTGCATCTGGCAGGTAACAAAGTTATCATTATCCCTCACTTACAAGTTTACATTCCAGCAAAGCTAGTTTTAATTTAACTTCTGTAAATTTTATTTGCTGTTACTTGATTTTCTATTATTTATACCTTGTAAGATAAATGAGTAAGTTGCTTAATGTTAAACCCCCTCAGTTGATTATATTCTTCTGTAAAAAGGAATAGATTAGGGATTCTTTATATTCTACATTGCTTCTGGGGTAGAGTTTCTTTCTCCGTATTGTCCTGACACAATATATATAAAGTGGAAATAAAACTGAAGTCCAGCATTATACTTCTCTCTTAAGTGTCTTTGTCTAACACATGAAAATTGTACTTAAAGCTTTGAAGTTCTATGGACTAAATTGTTTTATTAAAATGATAAAAATCTATGTAGCTTTATTCATACTGATGATAATGAATGCCTGACTCATAAGTGTTAATCAAAACCTATGAATCTTTTAAATTATCATTAATCAAATTATCATTAATCCAATAGTACAGGAGTCAGCAAACGTTTTCTGTCGATTGCCAGTTAGTATGTAAGTTAGGCTTTGTAAGCCATACAGTTTCTGTTGTAGCTACTGTTCTGTTGTTGTAGCTGGGAAGTAGCCATACACAATATGCACCACAATTGCTGTGGTGCCATAAACCTTATTTACCAAAACACATAGCACACCAAATTTTCAGCCAACCCAAATCAAGGGTACTATTCTAACTTTATATTTAGAGTAATTATGTAGCAAAATAAGGAACTTGAAAACCTGCTTTATTAATAACTGTTCTTTCCATGTAACTTGAAGTCCATATTTCTTAAAAGTGTTCGAATAACAAATACCTAAAAAGAACAATCACTTTGAAGCTATATAACTTAGTCTTAAAATTTAAATTATGTAGAATGGGTTCTTTGTATACCAAGAAAAGACTATACTGAACAGTGTTTTCGAAGTAATTATAATTTGTACTATAAAATATTATAAATAACATTAACTTATAATGTTGTTTTCAAATATACAAATCACAAATTCTAATAAATCTTTCTTTTACTAAGTACAATTGTAATATTTTATCTTGATTCATTTGGATCTTTTCAGATTAATGACCACTGAGTTTTTAAAGAAATCTACTTCTGTAAGGAGAAGTCCATCGACAACTACCTCTTCTCACTATTTAGGAACCTTGAAAGTCTTAGACCAAAAGCCCTCTCTGAAACAGAACACAGGACCTGACAGAGCAGACAACATAAGGGCAGCTGTTTATCAGGTAAAAAAGGAAAAAATATATTTTTTTAATTAGAATTAATCACTTACATAATGCTACCTGTTTATCAGGGAATAAAATGACCCTCTCAGAAATGGTATTTCATGCTTAACTTATTTGGAAAGGTTTTCCTTTATAACATGTGAACAAGCCAAAGCTTTTTTTTTTCTAAATTATATTCTTCCAAGCTTTGCTCAACTGATTATAGTTGCTTTTAAAGAAAGACCTATGTGTGGCAATTTACAGAAATACAGTAAGAGGAAAATATTATTAAGGTCTAGTAATTTTTATACTTTTTCTCCTTCAAATTTATTTTGAACAAAAATGTTTTTTTTTCTGAGACTTTAAATTATGCTTACACAGAAAAACTTTACTAATTTTTTCACAGTTCCAAAAGAAGTTGTTTTTTTGTATTGTTTCTTATACAGAACAGTATATATACTTTAGAAAATTGTGCCTTTGAATTTCAGAGACAAGTGTTAATTTATATCACCATTATATTCAACTCTGAAGTCAGTTGTTAAAATTAGAAAGATAATATATATATATAATTTTCTTAATTTGTGCTTATCTGTATATATAGGAATATTGTCAGAAAAATAAAAATGATACTGGTTAACATAGAATTAATTAATTTTGTTTTGCTTTTTTAAAGTTTTAATCACATATTTCAGAAATACGTAAGAATTCAATTCATTTGGGAAACTGAGTATCATATAACCTTTTTCTTGTTCTCATAGGAGTGGTTAGAAAAGAAAAATGTTTATTTACACAAAATGCACAGAATTAAAAGGATTGAAAGTGAAAACTTAAGGATCCAAAATGAACAGGTATTTTGAAATACAGAAGTGAAAAATATTCTGGATTTTTCAGTCAGTATACTATCTCAGTATTTAACATTTCTAAATCAACTGTTTTTTAACTGGCTAAATAACTTCTGTATAAAAGAACTGATTTCTGATTTTGCTTCTCTGGTACTTTATACATTTTTAGTTTCATGTAAATATAGCCATTTTATCTGAACACTGATACACAGAGATTTTTTTTTTATATGTGGTGGAATAGCTTTGGCAATACTGATAATGAACTCACTGCTGCTTGTGACGACCTACCTATTTCATTCTTAGAAACTGACTTCAATATTACAACTTAGCCAGAAATACAGTCAGCAGACATTAGCCTTCAGTTTTCCTAGTTTCTATCTTGAATTTTATACATATCTTCAAGACCAACCTCTACCTGAGTTTTTGTCCCGTATCCTTCCAATGACTGGAAGTGAGCTCCTGTTTCAGTCTCCCCTGTACTTCAGTGTTTACCTCTAGCTTCTGCCTGACAGCCTACAACATGCTCAGTTCTTTCCCATCTTCTAAAGTGAAAGCCCTGAAAAAAACCCTTGATTGTTCTATACAGTACTACCATGGGTTTGGAAGGAAACATATCCCCAGAGCACAGGCTGCGTGGAGCAGCCCTGCAGGGGTGGCACCATGTTGGCAGCATTGCTGTTGCTGCCAATGTCAGACACTTTCTCATCCCATCTTCACAACTTCATGAGGTAGGCAGTATTTTTATTTCTGAATTATGTTTTCTCCATAGCGAAGCTTTATATGATTTAACATTAAGCAATTCTGTAAGGCAAATATAGAAAAGTAAATAACATCAAAAAGAATAAAATACCTAGGAATAAACCTAACCAAAGGAGTGAAAGACCTATACTCTGAAAACTACAAGACACTCATGAGAGAAATTAAAGAAGATACCAATAAATGGAAACACATCCCATGCTCATGGATAGGAAGAATTAATATTGTCAAAATTGCCATCCTGCCTAAAGCAATCTACAGATTCAATGCAATTCCTATCAAAATACCAACAGCATTCTTCAACGAACTAGAGAAAATCATTCTAAAATTCATATGAAAACACAAAAAACCCTGAATAGCCAAAGCAATCCTGAGAAGGAAGAATAAAGCTGGGGGGATTATGCTCCCAACTTCAAGCTCTACTACAAAGCCACAGTAATCAAGACAATTTGGTACTGGCACAAGAACAGACCAATGGAAAAGACTAGAGAGCCCTGATATAAACCCAACCATATATGGTCAATTAATATATGATAAAGGAGCCATGGACATAAATGACAGTCTCTTCAACAGCTGGTGTTGGCAAAACTGGACAGCTACATGCAAGAGAATGAAACTGGATTACTGTTTAACCCCATACACAAAAGTAAACTCAAAATGGATCAAGGACCTGAATGTAAATCATGAAACCATAAAACTCTTAGAAGACAACATAGGCAAAAATCTCAATATAAGCATAAACAACTTCTTCCTGAATGCATCTCCTCAAGCAAGGGAAACAAAAGCAAAAATGAACTCATGGGACTACATCAAACTAAAAAGTTTCTGTACAGCAAAGGACACCATCAGCAGAACAAAAAGGCATCCTACAGTATGGGAGAATATATTTGTGAGTGACATAGCCGACAAGGGGTTAACATCCAAAATATATAAAGAACTTCCATGCCTCAACACCCAAAAAGCAAATAACCCAATTAAAAAATGGGCAGAGGAAATGAAGAGACAGTTCTCCAAAGAAGAAATTCAGATGGCCAACAGACACATGAAGATGCTCCACATCACTAATCATCAGGGAAATGCAAATTAAAACCACAATGAGATATCAACTCACACCAGTAAGGGTGGCCAGCATCCAAAAGACTAAGAACAACAAATGCTGGCAAGGATGCAGAGAAAGGGGAACCCTCCTACACTGCTGGTGGGAATGTTAGCTAGTTCAACCATTGTGGAAAGCAATATGGAGGTTCCTCAAAAAACTAAAAATAGAAATACCATTTGACCTGGAAATCCCACTCCTTGGAATTTACCCAAAGAATACAACTTCTCAGATTCAAAGAGACATATGCACCTCTATGTTTATTGCAGCACTTTTTACAGTAGCCAAGATATGGAAGCAACCTAAGTGTCCATCAGTAGATGAATGGATAAAGAAGAGGTGGTACATATACACAATGGAATACTATTCAGCCGTAAGAAAGAAACAAATCCTACCATTTGCAACAACACGGATGGAGCTGGAGGATATTATGCTCAGTGAAATAAGCCAGGTGGAGAAAGACAAGTGCCAAATGATTTTTCCCTCATTTGTGGAGTATAACAATGAAGCAAAACTGAAGGAACAAAATAGCAGCAGACTCAGAGACTCCAAGAAGGAACTAGTGGTTACCAAAGAGGAGGGGTGTGGGAGGGTGGGTGGGGAGGGTGGAAGAAGGGGATTGTATTATGTTTAGTACACATGGTGTGGGGGATCAAGGGGAAAACAGTCTAGCACAGAGAAGGAAAATAGTGAATCTGTGTCATCTTACTACACTGATGGACAGTGACTGGAATGGGGTATGGGTGGAGACTTTATGATGTGGGTAAATGTAGTAACCATATTGTTTTTTCATGTGAAACCTTCCTAAGAGTGTATATCAATAATACCTTAAAAAAAGAGAAAAGTAAATAAAATAATACACTTGCCATACACTCACCTACATACTTTCCAACATGATGCATCTTTTCCACATTTGGAATACACTTCTATATCAAGATTTTGTGCTTCAATATCAGTCAGATATATTGAGTTCCAAGCAAAGAAATGTGACTTACTGTGTAACTTAGCCAATTTACCTCACTCTTACTTACTTTATAAGCCTGTAACTTTCCTAATATATTTCTTTTAATGAAATATTTTACTGTGAGCATTTTGCAGTACTACTTGGCCTTGTATGGTTTATTTTGATAATGTTTCTTCAGTACACTGCCAGAAAAAGAAAAGTTCTTTCCTATGAAAGAAGTAGGTCAATAACTGGTAAATGTTTTTAGAAAAATGCAATGAAGAATTCAGATAACATTTTTTTATATATTCTAAATAAATGGCCTGCCTTGAAACATAACTTTTATATATATGATAAATACAAAGGGAATTAAAGATGAATACATATATGTATGTCTGTACTTACCCATATTTGTCTATTTACATATACACATATGCTGTCTATTATTTTTCCAAAACAGAAAAGAGTGACTAAGAGAGAAGAAGCATTAGCATCATTTGAGGCCTGGAAGGCGATGAAAGAAAAGGAAGCAAAGCAAATAGCAGCAAAAAAAAGGCTTGAGGACAAAAACAAGAAGAAAACGGAGGAAGAAAATGCTGTGAGAAAAGGAGAAGCACTACAAGTATTCAATAGCTTTGAATGTGTTTCGGAATTATTTTTAAGTATTTGAAATCTAAATTAGTAATTAACTGTTATTGCTACTTACAATATTCATTCAATAAGAAAATAATTCTGAACTTTTTCAGGCTTTTGAAAGATGGAAAGAGAAAAAGATGGAATATCTTAAAGAAAAAAATAAAAAGGAGAAAGAATATGAAAAAGTAAAGAAACAGAAAGAGGAGGAAATTGTTGCTGAGAAAAGGAAGGATAACTTAACTGCTGTTGAAAAATGGTAATCACCAATGTTTCAGTAGATTTTAAATTAGTTAATATTTTGGGTGTTTCTGAGGTGTATTTACTTGAAATTCATTAATGCTTCTCAGTGTCATTGTTGCAAAGATATATTAGGCAATCCTTATTATATATTCTCCTTTAACTTTCCAGTGTTTTATGCTATCCTCCATAGGAATGAAAGAAAGGAAGCTTTTTTCAAAGAAAAGGAAAAAGAGAAAATAAATGAGAAAAGAAAAGAAGAATTAAAAAGAGCTGAGAAAAGAGACAAAGATAAACAGGCTATTGATGAATATGAAAAGTGGCTGGTAGGTGTTGTTTCTTAATGCACCTGTGGCTTTTTAATGCCCTTTTTTGTGCCTTTTCTGTCCCTAACTCCAGTCCTATTTGTCCCTGCCTACTGATCATGACTACCTGCAAGCTGCCTTGTTGAACTCATTCTCCCTACATACTACATATTCTTTCCTTTATATTTTCCTTGGTTTACGCATGTCTATTAATGCTTCTCCTATTCCCTGAAGCATTGAGGCATCAAACTTGAGTCATTATATTCTTCCTTACCTGCATAGCTACATTTAGTCACTTACCTGGCAGGCCCATTCGTCCTTTGTAGTAATTCTTAAATCTAAAATCATAGAAAACTGACAAGTATACTACTGAAGCCCACTAGATTATTTAGGTGGAATTTGGTCCTGACACACAACAACACGAATTTAATGGTAAGAAAATTATTCCACTTTTTAGTCTCTTTTGATCTTTCAGATGGCCTCAAGAAGGTTCTATATAGGTGTTTTTTAATGAAAGGAAGCAAGTATGAAGTTTGGGAGGAAAATATCTAGTGGGATTTTATTTATTTATTTATTTTTAATCTTTTTTTGTTTCAGGGTACTTATGTTTATAGTAACTTTCCATTGATGTCAAGTAAATACTGATTTTTTCTATCTTAAAATATTGATATAAACAAGCTCTTTTAAATTTTTGAAAAAGTAATACATTCATATGAATAGGTGCTTTACATGAGTAGATGACCTAGTCATATGAGTAGTTAATACATACCATGTTTAAGCAATTAAAATGTGCAAAACTTCACAGGATTTAGGATACAGTAAGGTTTCTTTCCAAAAGGGTTTCTTACCAATTTTTTTTTGAATTCATGCCAATCTGCTAGTTAAAAAATGTCACCCAGGGTATTTTGTGGTTTCATTGCTCTGGTCGGGATTGAGCTTGAGCATCTTTTCATTTGTATTTTATTTTTCCCGTAAATTGTCAGTTCATAGACTTTGCATATTTTTCTGTTGGCCTTTTTCTCCCTGATTTCTAGAAGCTTTTTTATATACTAAGGAGAGTAGCCTGTCACTTCCGAGTTAAAAAATTTTTTCCCATTATTTTGTTGGTCTCTCAACTTTGCATATGGTATTTTATGCCATGAAAATTTTTATCAATCTTTTCTTCTGGGTTCTGATTTTCAGGCGTAGTTGAGAAGACCTTCAAAAGTGCTCCCATCTTTCTTCTAATAACTTTACGATTTTACTATCTTAACACTTTAGCATTTGGTCTACTTAGAATTTATTCTGATCTATGGTAGGAAGTATGATTCCATCTCATAAGGTAGCCCATCTTTTATCCATTGATATGAGGTAGTATCTTTATTATATAATACATCCTCAGACTTTAGGTTTGTTTCTTGATTTTCTGCTCCATTGGTCAATTTTATTGTACATATTCCAATACCACACAGTTTAATTATCAAGACTTTAAATGTTTTCATATCTGTTTGAATTAATCTTCCTTGATAGCTCTTCTTTCAAAGTATTTCTGACTATTATTATCTATTTTTCCACATAAACTTTAGAATCAACAACAGCTAGAGAGGCATGTAGGACCCGAAACAAGCTATTTAAAGATAGGATAAAAAGATAAAACATGTAGGAATAAATTTAAATGTGTAAGACCAATATGAAGAAAACTAGAACACTCCTGGAAGATACAAGTGAAGACTTGAGAAAATGGATCAAAACTGCTCTTGGGTAGAAGCACTCAATCTTATAATGATGTTATAAAGGTGTCAGTTCTCCTTGCAGTACTTTATAAATTTCATGCAATCCTAATGAAAAATACCAATAGGGATATATGGTGGTTTATGTGTTGGCTTTAGTGCTACTATATATGCTATTTCCATGAAGAAAAATAGTAATAAAATATGGTGATCAAAATTGGTTCCATGATGTTTTCATTAGATTAAACTCTTAAATAATGCTTTATGAAAAGCAAATGCTTTATTCTATGAAAGTCTTATATTAAGGAGACATATACTGACTCTGCCAGTATTACTTAGAATAATTAAATGTAAAAGTTTAAGGTTTCCGTTTTATTTTCAAAAGGTCTTGAAAATAGACTAATTTCCCTTAATAACTAGTCACATTAGGTGTATTATGTTTTATTGTAGTATTTAGTCACTAATAATTTAGTCACTAGTATTTAGTCATTCATCAGTCCTCTACAAAACAAAACCTCATCAAAGACCTAAGATGAAAATAACTTCTTTTGATGTGTAGTCTAACCTCTACAAGTAGAGTTCAGCCATAGAAACATCTCTATGCAACATATTACGGATCTTCTTCCTATTACCAATTTTTTATTGAAATTCATTTGCAGACAGAATGGAAAATATCTCCATGTGGAAGTGATGACTTCAATTTTCATGTAAAGTGACATCTCAAAATTATGATATGCAGTCTAGCTTGGGTAGTGAGTATTTGATGAATAATTATTTTAGGGGGAAATTTTAGCCAAAGATCAGGTATAAGACTTCTTCATGCTGGTTCCCAGCCCAGATTAATTCATAGTTATCTTTAATAAGAAAATTAATAAAAGGTTCAGTCTCTAACAGACAACAGTCAGAAGGACGTTTTAACAAGGCTCTTTTATTTATTAGTGAAGATAAGATAACATTATTGATCTATCTTAATTGATATTAAGGTCTATAATTAATTGCTTATTTCCTGTCCTAACTTTTAGCACCTACTGTTAAGTTCAAACTGTTTCAAGTTCCTCTCTCTCCTCGTGTTAAATGGAATGGACAAGAAAAGATTTGTTCAGTGTCTGTGGACATACCCTGCTCACTGCTTTTCTCCCACCTAGCTCTCTCTCAAATACTAAAATGATTGACAGTGATTCAATTACAGCTTTTTTCTTTAAATCTTGTACCTCTCTTCACTTCTTTCATTATGTGTGAATAATTGTATGCTAATGAAACCTTACATTATTGTATTCTCTTTGAGATATCAACTCCATATATGTACTGTTAAAAGAAGCTTAGACAGCTAACAATTCACCAAAATGCCACCTCTTCCAAGCCATTCAGTCTGCAGAAGCAGGATTTTCCAAGGGTTCCCTGATACTATTGCTGTCTGAGGAAGTCAGCAATATGAGGAAACCCCCAAAGTCTAGTATTAGCAGAGACTTGGAGAAGTGGAGAGACTATCTGAGCTGCAGAATGAAAAGACCAAGTACTGGTAACATTTCAAGTATCCTAAATTAGTGTTTATATTTCATATTAATCCTTAGAGACTCAGTCATTTATTTGAAAGGAGTATATGCAGTATGAAGCAATGGTTCTAAAATTCATTTTGGTATAATAAAAATGTGGAAATATTATCTCCCATATTCTCACATTTTTATTATACCAAAAGGAAGCTTATCTGGAAGGAAATGAGGAATGAAGAGTTTCAAGATTAAATATCCTGAACGTGATGAGAATAATCCAGGAGAGAAGAATGCTGGTTCACAGGAGCATGGAATGGCAAGTTTATATTTTACTGCCTGGTAGCAACAGTCCTGCTCCATCTGTTGCTATAAGGCAATCAAACTTCCACATTTCACAGCTCTTTTCTTTGTAGCTAAACTTTTCAAATGTTTTGTTTGCACTTCCTTAGTTCTCTGTACCCTTTCACCCTCCTCACACTCCTATCATACAACATATGATCTCTTACGCCATCACTGTGCCAGAACCATTCTCTGAAACTACAGTTTCACTAGACCGTCTAACCAATCAGAAGTGTTTTTTTCTGCCCCATTTCCGAGGCCACTCAGCTCTCTACTCAGGCAGTTTCCCCTTCTTCTTGCAACTCTCCTACCCCTGCTCTTTTGCTCCACTAGTTTCTGCCTTGCTTCTCTGCTTTGTTTCTTGCTGTCACCCCCTGGCCTCCCTTATTTAACCTATGTTCGATATGTTCCCATGGCCTGCAAGGCCCCGTGCCATCCTACTCATCACCTTTTTATTCTCTTCTAGTACCATCTCCCAGCGAGTGTCAGTAACACTGGCTCTTGTTTCTTGTCACATCCAAGTTTTTTCCCACTTGTCAGAGCCTTCCTGCACCACTGTTCTCCCTGTTTGAAGTGCTGTCTCCCCATGCCCATCACAAATGGCCTATCTTAGCCATCATGTCTCACTTTAAAGTGACTTTCTCTAAATTCTCTTTTCTTTGAAAGTAAGTCCTCCCTTTTATTCTTTAGCAATCATGACAGTTTGTTTATGTGTTTTGTATGAATTCACACAGTGTGAAAAAACTGCCTACTGTTTATTTGTTACCTGTCCATTTTGAAAGTTCTCTGAGGGACAAGGACTGAATCTGTGTGCTCGGATTTCATAATCACTTTATTCTTGGCACTCAATATACTGCTTGACCTGGAGTAAGATCTCAGTGCTTAACAGTTGATGAATAAACACAAATTGAAGTAGAATAATACCAGTGGAATAACAAACCCATAGGACACCTCAGAATCTATTACATGGAAGGATATGCTATATAATAAAGTAACACAAAGGATGCAAGGATATAACGATGGGATTATTTGTGTGATATTTGGACATAAAATCACTTCAGAGTACCTTACAGAAATATAAACTCCAGGAGAATTAAACTGTTAAGTATAAAATGCCAAATAATAGAAGAAATTTTTAAAGAGTAATACCAAATTTCATGGGATTGAGATGCTTTTTAAACCTAGAAGGGCTATAAGAAACCACACAGGAAAGGAAAGGATGATATTGGATTTAAAATCATTAACACATCAAAGTAAAAAATCAGTGTAGGTGCTGGTTGGAGGTGAATTCCTACAGCTGCTTTGGAAAATAAATCATCATTGTCCGGCTAAGTTCAACATATTCACCCTACAAATCAATTTCACTGGCTGAAAATCTTGGCTTATAAGCACAAGAAATAATAACAGGCATGTTTATAGCAGCATTGTCTTTGCCTGGAAAGAAGTGAAATATCATGTCTTCAACAAAAAAATAGGTCAATACATTGTGATATGTTTATATGCTGAAATTCTGTGCATCAGTGAACTACAGCCACAGTTCCCTTGGATGGATTTTAGAAATATGAATAAAAAAAGGAAGTTGCAAAAGAATGTATAGCATGATAACTTTTAGTTTAAACAAAATTATTTGTTCTTTGGGGATGAATACATGTGTAATAAAAGTATTAAGAGATGCACAGCAATGATAAGCATCAAATTCAGAACAGTGATCACCTCGGTGGGCTGGAGAGGAAGCAGCGTGACAAGGGAGTGGCACAGGTAACTCGAGAAGTTCGGTCGTGTTTAATTTCATAAGGCAGTGGGTTCACAGGTTTTGATTATCTTCTTCTTAAAAACAGTTGTCAATGGCTGAAATATGTCTTAATATTTTTTTGTAAAAATTAGGACTAAGAGTGATAGGTTTACTGAAAAGATAATACTTTCATGAACACATGCCAAAGCTCTGATACTGACATCCATGCAGTTAGGCAAGCTAAATAATTGAGAAGAAAATTCACACAAGGGCTAAAGAAATGAACATGTGCTCAAACTCAGTATTAAGCAAAGAAACATGAGGCTCAGTTTTCAACTATTTGTAAAAAATTTGCAGACCCCATGCTGCCATGGCATATTTAGCCTTTGCACCCAGTAAACTTCCTTCTGAGAGTCTGTTCTCATAAATTCATTGCTAACTTCTAATAATGATTCTAAGTTATGGAATTACAGATTTTTTCCCTATTTTACATAATGCTTTTTAAATATGACTTTTAATATTAAAAAATTCATTTTTGCATTAATACCTAGTGGTAGTATACTTGCAAATTAGTCATATTCCCTAGCTGCTAGTACTTTATAGACAATTAAACTAGGAGATGATATTTTTTATTTATTTTTATTTTTTATTAAGGTATTATTGATGCACACTCTTATGAAGGTTTCACATGGAAAAACAATGTGTACTACATTTACCCATATTATCAAGTCCCCACCCATACCCCTTTGCAGTCACTGTCCATCAGTGTAGTAAGATGACACAGATTCACTGTTTGCCTTCTCTGTGCTACACTGTTTTCCCCGTGACCCCCCACACCATGTGTACTAAACAGAATACCCCACAATCCCCTTCTCCCACCCTCCCCACCCATGCTCCCACACCCCTCCCCTTTGGTAACCACTAGTTCCTTCTTGGAGTCTCTGAGTCTGCTACTATTTTGTTCCTTCAGTTTTGCTTCATTGTTATACTCCACAAATGAGGGAAATCATTTGGCACTTGTCTTTCTCCACCTGGCTTATTTCACTGAGCATAATATCTTCCAGCTCCATCCATGTTGTTGCAAATGGCAGGATTTGTTTCCTTCTTATGGCTGAATAGTATTCCATTGTGCATATGTACCACCTCTTCTTTATCCATTCATCTACTGATGGACACTTAGGTTGCTTCCATATCTTGGCTATTGTAAAAAGTGCTGCAATAAACATAGGGGTGCATATGTTTTTTTGAATTTGAGAAGTTGTATTCTTTGGGTAAATTCCAAGGAGTGGGATTCCCAGGTCAATTAGGAGATGATATTTAAATATCTTACAATGTATTACTTTATTATTTTTATTCTTCAGCAAGCAACTTGATTTGGAAATGTGTTCATGTGTCTATGTAAATTTATAGTTTTCTATTTTATTTTTAGGAAAAGAAAGAAAGGCAGGAAAGAATTGAACGAAAACAAAAGAAGCATCATTCTTTTCTCGAAAATGAGACACTTCCTCCATGGAGCCCTCCAAGCCGAACTGTCTTCTCAAAAGTGTTTTGATAATTCTAATTCTTACTTTAGTGATTATCAATTCACCAATGTTAGCCATGGCTTTAAAACTATTCATTCCATTGTTCATAGTGAAAGGAGTCTATTTTAATTAAATGCCAGCCACTTCTGCTGACAGTGAAAAATGATGCTTTGGAGCTTCATCAGTGAAAGCCCTGAAAGCATTTTTTTGAACTGTAAACTGCCTCAAACGAAAAGCTAATAATCAGATTGCTCTTAGCGTTAAAATGCATTCCTCTTATGATATCCTGATAATTCTTGCAGTCAGACAATCCATGATCACTTTTCATTACACTGTGCAAGTTACTGAAGTATTATTATTAACAGTAATAAAAAGAAAATCATTTAGGTACTATAATCATATAAGTAATTGTATTTGTGAATGATTATGCATTTAGATTCAGGTTTTAAAATGAATGGTCACTGGGGAGTGAGCATTTAGTATTTCTTCTAAAACATTCTTAGCCCAAAGCAGTGAATTTGTGCTGTGCAAGTTAGCATTTTGGTCAATTAAGACATTAGTTCAGTAGAACTTTAATCAGCAAGACAGTTTCATGGATTTTAAGAATTTTGCCTGATGTTTTAGTGTGAAGTATACTTTCTCTGTTCCAGGCTTACATGACAATCAGACATTTTATAATGAGAGGACCTCTGAAACTTGTCTTTCTAAATTCCATCTCACTTTATTATTACAGTGATACTAAAAGTTACTAATTTCATGGTAGTGAATTACTTACACATTAGTTAGGAAAATTCTGTAAGAGTTTAAGGTCATTATCACTGTTATTTTCCAGACTACATAAAGGTGGTAAAGGCAATTTTTGTTCTTTTAAGTAATCCAGAGTCTTATAGTTTATATTTAGAAGACAGCTATATGTGAATTAATTTATATTAAATATCCAAAGAATATTTATTTGATCTCTGCATGTTCTTGTAGAGAACTGGACTCATACTTGAACTGGTTACCTAGGTTTATCACAGACCAAATGTATACTCTCAGATGTGAAATGCTACTTTACCCAATGATGTAATGCAGGGATGGGTGAGAATAAACAATTAGTACTTACTAAGCACCTATTGTATCTTCTCTGCTAGATCCTTACCAGTGTTATTTCTCATCTTTACAGCAACTATTCAGGGTAGATGTTATTAGCCTCATTTTACAGATTAAATACTGAGACTCAGAGAAATCAAATAATTACCACACATTTAGTATGTGACTGAGTTGGGATTAAAACTGATTTTAAGTCTGTCTCCCTCCAGAATTCATGTGTTCTTCTTCATGTTCTCATGTGACCTCAGAGAATGGTAAATTCTACCAAGAACTCTGTATTATATCAACCTTACAAATACATTTTACCTCTCAGATCCTAAAATCGTGGATCATTACCCAGAGATTATCTGTCCCCTAAGAAATAGTTCTTTTTGTTATTAGAGACGGTGAGCCTCATTAGAGCTATAAAATAAAAAAAGAGTTCATAATATTTAAGGAGTTAGTCAGACATCTTGTATCAAGTATTAGAATGTCAGAAAACCCAGCAGGTTATGGAACATAGGCTTTTAGATAGTCACTTGGGGTTTCACACTCAGGACTAACCTTGCAGCCATGTGTGTGCAAGAAAAGAAAGATGTCATGGGTCACTTTGTAAGATCACATCAGTGCTAGCAGGAAATAAAAGAAATTTCATAAATAAACTAGAAGCCTTTTTATACTGCTGGAAGTAGGAAAATACTCATGAATTTGAAATTATTACCAGCAATATGTATTATCAACATGTGATGTAGGGCCTCTTTCTCATCTGCATGTCCCCCATAGTACCAAACGCATTGCCTACTAGAAGAGATTGTGTAGTGTATCGAATTAGCTATTCAGAGCTAACATGCCGTTTGCAAATTCCAGAAAAGTAAAAGGAAAAATAGAAAAAAGTACAGCAACTTTTAGGGATGTTAAATCCTAAGTGTGTGTGTCACAAATTCCATATTAAATATTTACTTAAACTTCTTGCTCATTTTCTTTTATATTATATTTAGTAGCTTACCATTATCCCCTCTTAGTTGCTCTGAGATTTGAATAAAGTTAGTTAATTATGTGAAGCATAGGACATGTAATAAGTATTTAATAAATGTTCACTGTTTTATTTCTTACTACCAGTGAGACCTACCTTTCCCCACTTCTCACTTTTTGTGAGAAGAAAATTAACATAGAGTTGCTAATAGTATTTGACATTACATATTTTTAGCATACAAGAAAAAAATTTCTGCTTTCTGGCCATCCTAGGCTGTAGCACTCAAAAGAGAATATAGAGGTGACCTGTACTGTGGACCTCCTAAAAAGAAATTGAAACACTAATTTCCTAGTGTTGCTCATGAGAAATCCCTCAAATGGAAATCTTTGTCTTACATGATAAATAATATATTATTTCTTGTTCATAACAGCCTGTGCTGGTTCAGTTGTCTCATCACATGAAATAATCTCTTCTTCTATAGCAGGAATAAACCTGAGATTTGAAAGCTGGGTGAAAAAACAGTACTGTTTACTTTCTGAGATCCAAAGGGGAGAATCCAGTCTGATAATATTCTCTTGAATATACTTATCTCTTAGGGTATGGTTTCCCTGTATTTCCTTTAAAAGTATCAAATGTCAATATAGATATTTGCTCATTAACTTTTCACTAGTGTATAAGGGAATCTTAAATTGAGGACACTAAATACCTATAGACTTTCAGATTAAACTTCTAGTTTTGTAAATTGTATTAAGGACTTGAAGAATGCTGACACTTCAAAAGTAGGAATTTAATGAATATTTTAAAACATTACCAAGAAACAATATTCCTAGAAATTTAAATACTAAAAAATTAAACTTTATGAGTTCCATAATAACCAAGAAAATAGTGTTGCACAAATAAAAAGAATTATGGCATTTTAAATCAAAAGGAGATTAAAGTTTTCTTAATGAAAGAAAATAACTGCTCAGGGATAACATTCCAGTAGTTTGTATTGTATCATATTTTGAAAATGTTAGTAGTTCATTTATTGTTTAGATAGTATTGAAACATGTTTTTCACTGTTGCCAAAGCAGTTCAAAATATTAGTTAGGTGTCCATAGTTGTCCATACTTTAGAGTAATATAATTATGCATTTGGAAGGGATTTTAGTCATTTGATAGAACCTGGCCCAAACTCTACTCCTAAGCTGAAAATGATTTGCAAAGACCTGGATTCGCCCAAGCTCACACTGACTGAGAATCTGCACTTAGAACTCAGGTATCAGGCTTCCTGGTTGTGCTCTGCCCACCAATCCACAATTTTGACAACCTGATAAAAGTTTCATACTAACTTTTGTAAATGTGGTCACTATTAACTTAGTTGATTTTGATCCTCTCAGATGATCCCTTATTCTTCTGCCACTTCTCCATAAATACCCCCAGATCTAAGTGGTTTAGGTGCCTACAATACCTCAGTGTTGGGGGACATGAGTTTCCTAAATCCTGAGTCGGGCTAAGATACAATAGGAATTTTACAAAATGGGAGAAATTGCATGTTAGTAAAAATAAACTAGTATAGGACTCAGATTTCCCTGATTTAATCTCACTTCGATTTCAATAGTGCTATATTTACAAAGTATTTAAACCCATATACTTTCATTCTACACAATACAAAGGTATTATAAATTGTCCTACTTCCTAGGTATATTGGCTGACAGAATAATAAATGCTGTGTAAAACTTTAACTAGAGACTTCTCTGAATTCTTTTACCTCAAAATTTCATGTGATTACTTAGAAACATATATGTTACATATAATTGTATAATGTTAAATGTTATTTTGAAACATGTTACATATAATTGTATAATGTTAAGTTGGGTGAACTAAATTCTTGGTATTCAATATAAGATGTTGTTTTAAGAATTATTGGAAGAGATGTATTTAAGGTCTGTTTTTTAGTGGCATATTTTCATGTAATGCTTAATTAAAGTGAATAATTCAAATTTAGTTTTATTGGGTGATATTTATTGACTATGCCAAGTTTCATTTCATTACATTGGGAAATGTTTGAGTTTGTGAACTAAAGATGAAATAACCACATTATACTGATATATCGTTAGAAGAAATGACTGAAAATCTGGATATAAAACATTTTTTTACTTGAAACACTACATGTATTACAAAGGTAATGCAATTATATAATTATCAAATAATTAGAAAATGCAAATAGCAAAAATAGCATACTCCTATCTCCCAGAGACAATTGTAGTTAACATTATGTACTTTTCCTGTTTCTAGTTTCCTTTCAGTGCATTTTCCTGTAGCTGAAATTAAGCTGAGAGTGAAGGAGTTAGAAATACAGTTCCTTTTGCCTATTTTTCTGTCTCCCATGCTACCTATATCTGTGTACACATATACATGTTGTGTGTGTGTCTGTCATACAGCATATTCACATACATATATTCAAACATACTTTTATTCTTTAAATAAAAATGAGATCAAACATATATGTTTGATAACCAGATTTTTCCACGCAACAGTATATAATAAACATATTTCCATGCTATCATACTTTTCTAATATATAAGTGCCTAAGTGTTTGTAATGACTAATATTATGTATATCAACAAAAACCCTATTTGATGAACTTTAAATAATTTTATAAATAGTATTAAAATGGTGTTGCAAATTTATTATTATTGAAAATAGTTTAAATTTTTCTTTAAATAGTACATCATTTTTTCATTCCCAAAGACAAAATTTTTTTAATTAGAAGCTCTGTGTGTTTATGTGTGTGTGTGTGTGTGTGCGTGATTGCATTCAGTTGAAAAGCATACATATATTCTAATATTTACAATTAAATAGGTAGAGCCCTGTGGAGAGAAGTGTTTTCCTTCTTTCTTGGTGTCCTCCTATAGTAATATTAAGCAACAAAAACAAGAAAGAAAAGGAAAAAAAGCCCAGACCTCACTGACTCATTCGGTCTAATGGATGAATCCTAGGGAGAACTATCTTTTGACTAGAGGTGAAATTTAGATACGCCAAGTGCAGGTGCTGAAACCAGAGTCTGTAAGTGATGCCTTATTCCTGGTGAGTTGAGTTCATGCATCACCTCATGACTGGATCTAGAACTCGGAGTTACACTTTCAAAGCTTGTGGTTGTGATCACAAATGCTACCAGGTGTTGGTCATTTAATGTCAAAACAGTTCACCAAGTAGTGCACAAGCTGCCATTTGCCTGACTTCTTTGACTATAGAAGGAACATGGAAATAATAGACAGACATAGGCCCTACTTTCAAGGACCTTACATTTAGGTCTGGAGGAGACAAAAGTGACATGAACAAATGTACAAATAAAATAATTTCAGTCTCTGGTGAACTCTAGAAAAAGATAAAATGATATATTCAGCATGACCAAGATGTGGAAGACTGTTTTTTTTTTTAGCAATAAGATTAGAAGGGGGCCTCTTTGAAGAAATAACATTTGAGTCCTCACCTGAAAAGATGAGAAGATGGCAACGCTGGGATGACTTGTCGGCAACGGTCCGAGCAGCAGGCACGTGGAGGGCAGAGGTTCTGAGGAGGGAAGAAGTCGCATGGCTGGTGGCGAGCAATGAGCAGAGAGGACGGAATGAGGCCAGAGCGGCAGGGAGAGTCCAGATTTTGTAGAGAGTCTGAAGGAGTCTGTGCTTTATTCAAGTGCAGTGGGAGGGTTTTAGTTGGGGGTCTGATCTGACATATAGTTTAAAAAGCCCTCCCAGGCTACGATGAGGGAGATAACCTGTGGGGAGGTTTCTTTCCAGTCCAGGTAAAGATTGATGGAGACTTGTCTGGGGTCGTAGTAGTGGAGGTAATGAGAAGTGGTTGGATTTGAGGTATTCGGGGGAGGTAGAGAAATAGACTTCTCTAATAGATTGAGTATGTGATATGAGAGAGGAAGAAAATGAACAACGATTTCAGGGTTTCATTGCAGCTTGAGTGAATGGGTAGATGGTGATGCCCAATATTCAGATAGGCTTTGAAGGTGGCAAATTTAGGGGTGCAGGATGTAGGAATGGATCATAGATTTGAGGGGATTGACCCTACAGATTTCAGGGCCTAGTGAAGAAATTAAGAAGAACGAGGTGCTGATTGACCCAAATTTGTTTCTGACCCTACATGCTCCTTAATTAACACAATATATACAGAACCCCACGACACATTCACAGTTCCAGAAGGCTCAAGGGGCATTTTAAGCCTGGACCATGATCTGTACCAGGAAGCAGCCATCTCCCATGCAACCTATGCCTCGCCCTGAACCTAGTCACAGGCCCAATCACAGCTTCCCTTGCTGTTCGGCAAGTCTTTCCTACCTGCTCCAGCTATTGAGAAGGGGCCACTTCGGTATATCACAATGAGGGGTAATGAAAGAGAAGACATCTCAGTGTTTTTGCTTCCATGAAGTTGCTGGGCTCTGTGTCACTTTTCTATTTTTCCAACAACTTCCCAATTTTGCATATCAGTAAATGTATGGGAAAATCAATGTTGGTCGAGCAAAACACAAACAAAAACTTGATACCTGTTTCAGAGCTAATAGCTGATGAATTAACAAAGTATTGAATTCACCAGTGTGATATTGTTATTTATAATAAAAAACATATATTTGGACCAAAGATATACCTATTTGGTCACCATTTCTGGCACAGAGCTCCTAAAACCCTTGGAATTTCCTAACGGATGAGAGCAACATGGGTGTCTTTTTTTATTAATGAGATGACTTTCTGATCTCACCTAAGGATGGGGCCTGGTTTCCAGGAGACCCAACCTGACTTAAGGGTTGGAACTTTCAGTGCCACCCTGCCCTCCTGGGAAGGGAGAGGGGCTGGAGTTTGAATAAATTGCCAATGACCAATGATTAAATCTATCATGGCTGTGTACTGAAGCATCCATAAAAATCCAAAGGGATGGAGATGGGAGAGCTTCGGAGCTGGTGAACAACACATAAAGATTCAGGGAGAGTGGCTCACTGGGAGAGGGCTTGAACACTAAGTGCCTTTTACCCCTCCCTCACCCTGTGGGGAGGGAGAGAATAGACCACCTTGGGGGAGGTAGAGAAATAGACTGCATATCTGCCTGAATCTTCAGGCTATTTTTGAATTACATCTTTTATATAAGAAACTCATCATCTAGTGAGTGAAGTGTTTCTCTGAGTTCTGTGAGCCTCTCTAGCAAATTAATCAAACTCAAGAGGGGTCATGGGAATCTCCACTCTATAGCTGTTTGGTCAGAAGTATAAGTAATAACCTGGTTTGCAGATGGATCTGAATTGGCGGTGGTGGGACTGGGGTCATTCTGTAGGCCTGAGTTTTAACCTGTGGAACCCAGTGCGTTCTCTGGGTAGAGAGCATCAGAATAGAGCTGAACTGTAGGACACGAGTTGGTCTCACAGACTTTGTTGGTGGTGTGGAAAAACTTCCATACATTGGAATTTGAGTGCAGAATCTTTTTGACAAGGTATAAAAGAGTATACAGTAAAAAACATCTCCTTTAACTGTTCTCAGCCACTCTGGTCTCATTCCAGAAGTCACCTCTTATTACCTGTCTTTTGTCCTTCCAAAGATATTGCATACATTAACAGCATATAATTATTTGTTCTCTTTATTCCCCTCAAATAGTAGTATACTTCATGTACTATTCTCCATGTTGCTTATGTCTTTGAAAACTTTCCAGATTAATCCATAGAGAATTACCTTATTCTTATTTGTTGTGGCATGCTATTCCATTACATGAATATTTGATAATTTATTTGACAGTTCCCTTTTGAAAAATAATTTATTTCCAATCCTACAATATTATAGTGTTGAATAATAAATCAGACATATAGTTACATTAACAATAACATGCTCTTTTACTTGTATACAAGGGAGACCAATCAATAGATTGATTTTATCTAAAATGAAGGAAAAAGAAAAGCCCAATGGAATTTATGTTAAGAGGAAAAGGAAAAAGGGGAAAAAGGAAGAAGAAAACCAAAAAACAGAAATGTGGCATAGATTTTCCTCTGCTTGGGTAAGCTGTTGATTAGCTGGCAGTTCTCAGAGGCCAGCTGTGGTATCTGCCTAAGGACACCTAGATAGGTCATTAGAGAAAAGAATTTTAGCTGTTATAGAGTCTTGGAAAAACCTTGAAGTTGTTAACCATAAAGTATATCTGACACGCTTTTCCTGGAAAATTGCTATCCGTGTCTTTTGTTAGCACTTCATTTTAATCATCTTAAATCCAGGCTGGCATCTTCCCTTCATTGGAATTTCTCACAGTCAATATTTCAGGGAAGAATCTTGCATATGTCATTTTACACATGGATAAATATAATGATAGCATCAAAGCAGACAACTGGAATTGCTGGATTGAAAGATTATATGCATTTTATCTATGAAAGACACTGCCAAACTGCCTCCCCCACGGTTCGTGCCAGCAGTGTGGAAGTGGCAGTGCACCCTTCCTATGCAGGATGGATATCAAATTTTTCTCTTTATCTCTGAAGCACACTTAATATTGAGCTTTCAACACTTAGTTTATAGCACATAGGACTTGGTTTATAGCACATAGGAATATTTTCATTTCCAAGAATTATGACTGCCCCTATTTGTCTTAAAACATAAAACAATCTGAGATACAATGAATTATAAGAAACACATAGTCAGTCATCTTATGTATTTCCCAGGTATATTTTGTCTTCATCCACAGCTCCTGAAAACACTGCAGAGCCTTAAAGGTGAAATGGGTGTGTTGTTGTGTTAATAAAAGACTTTTGGACCCTACCTAGGGGGCTGGAGGTTGAATCAGCCAATGGCCAAAGATTTAGTCAATCATGACTATGCAATGGAGCCCTCACAAAACCCCAAGAGAAGAGCCCATCTCTCTTGCACCCTGTTTCTCAACTGGAGAGAGCGTCCACACTTGGGGAACTAGAACACATCCAAGTGCCACGGAGCCAGGTCCCAAGCACCGCAAGGACAGAAGCTCCTTTCTGGGGGCCCAACTTGCCCTATGTATCTCTTCATCTGGCTGTTAAGTTTTACCCTTTATTCTATCCTCTATTAAATTGGCAAACATGTTTTCCTGAGTTCTGTGAGTCTCTATAGCAAATTAATCAGACCTAAGGGGGAGGTCTTGAGAATCTCCAGTCTGTAGCCAGTAGGTCAGAAGCACAGGAAACAGACTGGGGCTTGTGACTGCCTTCTGGAGTAGGGGGTGGAAGGAGTCTTGTAGGACAGAGACCTCAACCTGGGGAATCTAGTGCTGTCTCTGGGCAGATAGCATCAGAATTGAGTTCTCAGACACCCTGAAGGTGTTCCAGAATTGCTTGGTGCTGTGCATGGGAAGACCCCCCCAACACACATGCACTGGAATCGGGGCTTGGAACCCAAAAAGAGTTACACTACTCTGTGAAAAGTCACCATCTCTATCTTCAGGTTTCCCATTTTTAACAAACATGATTAAAAGAAGCATTTGGCTTTCCTTCTAGCTCAAGTATGTCGATAAATGCAACATGATCTCAGTATTAAGGAGGCAAAAAAGAGGGCTAAGGATAGTAATGAACTAAGGATACAGAGCCCAGATCTTTTTCAGAACTGGAATTCATGTTTTTGCATATTTGATGAATTCATGTTTTTCAATATCAACTACATGAACTAAATGACTACATTTCTTAGAGTTAATAATGTGAAGTTCAAACAAAACAGCTCTGTGAGTTTTTCCTAATTCAGTTTTTTTCCCAGAAATTCCAAACTTATGTTGTCAAGGCACAGGAATGCCTCAAAGCACACTGATGTGGCATGGGTGCCCCAGGGTTCTCTATTTGTCAGGGCAGCCAGGAGAGGCCTGGGCAGAGCTCCAGCTGGGTCAGTCACCTCCAGCTGCAAACTACAGCTTCCTGTGAGTCTCTAGGAGGGCGTCACAAGGAGACTGGCTGGTAAATCACTCTGTACTTGCAGAACAGTGGAGGTCACTGTTCTGCCTGAACCCTAAAGACCCCCTAACATATGGAAACTATGTCATGGCAGGCCACTTCCCATGGATAGGAGTCTATGAGCTGCTGGAGGAGTTCACTTCTTGGGTCTCTAGGAAGAACCACTGTGGTGGGCAGCCCACGCAGGACCACGAGTAGTTGGATGGTGCCTGGAGTCCATGTGGCGTCTCTTGGGAGGCACAGTTTTGTATTCAAGTGTAGGCCGCCCTTGATAGTTTGTGTGAGCTGCTAGCAACACCCAGCGAGGTGCAGCATGGCTGCTCTGACCATTCTAGCCATGCTGGTGCCAATTCTGCAAATTCTAGTTCTGCCGTTATTTTAATATACTATATTTCACATGAAAATATTCAATATGATTTGAAGTCCATTTTGCTTGGTCACAAGAAATTTTAACTTTATAATTGTTAATGAAAGAAAAGAAGGCTATATGGTTCCTTAAATATAATTCCAATTGTAAAGTTCTGATTTGTACCAATCCGATTAGTATAGATTACAATTACCGATCAAACTTGTACAAATTACAATGATCGATTTGTAGGGTACTTTTTCAAAAGTTTTATCATCTATTTATGTTAGCAATATGTCTTGTCTATGTCCCAATATGTCATTGGGAGTTTGGTAAGATTATCTGTAAATGTCTTGAGCAGGATTGCACATGGACGTCTCAAATATAAAACCTGATATGAAAAAGGCATGTCCGCAAAAGAAAATTCAAGTTTCTCATTTTAAATTTTAAAATATTTAATTGGAAATGTTATACAAGTTCATCATTTAATCTGTTATCTATTAATCTATGTCTTTTTACATTTATATAAGGAATATACAACAAATTTTATTAACCAAGCCATATATAGGTTCCCTTAAGCAGGGTCATCAGTAACATCTTTTATCTGATGCGGTATGAAAGGTCTCGGGAGACACAGCTGTGTCCTTCCCCAGGATAGATGTCTCATGTCTCAGAAATATACAACCAAAGTTGCAACTCTTCCAGAACAAAGGATATCTGTTCAGGTCAACTCGTTTTCTTAATGTGAGATACGAAAGCAGAGGGAGACGTTTTCAATAATGCCTTCTTTTGTTAAAAAGAAGAGTGAGATGTTTAATATTACTGGGTAGAATACAAGCTTACCAAAAAAATTCCAAAGAGAGAAAAAAATAGCAATGCTGTGAGATACAGGAATGAATTTGGCAACATTAATGAATCTACAATAATGTGGAAGTCCAGTGAGTGGATTTCATATGCCAAGTGCTAGTCTAGGTACTGAGTATACCTGAATGGATAAAGTTCGTTCCCTCAAGTAGTTGATATTTGGTAGGAAATAGAAACACTGAACAAACAAAAAGTACCTATATAACATAATGCCCCTTAGCTCTAAGTACAATAACCTCTAAACAGGGTAAGGAGATTGAGTGATAGAAGCAGCTATGAGGGCTTATCAGAGGTCTGTGTGAAAAGAATAATTCTAAACAAAGACCTAAAAGGAGTGAATGACAAACCATGTGAATACTTGGAGGAACAGCATTTGGACCTGCAGGAACACAAGGAACATGATACAGACTTTGGTTTCATTCTAAATATCATTGTTTAAAATTGGATAATTAACAACATCAAACACACAAGTTCCTAGGGTATAGAAAGTTTCCCTAGGCAGTAGGGTAGAAAATAGACTTTAAGGCACAAGAATAAAGAATTGGGAAGCCATTACAATTGTGTAGGAACAAGATGATAGTGGTTGAAGGAAGTGATGTCATCGAATTCAGGATGTACTGATGGGTTGAATGAAGCTGTGAAAAAGAAAAATAGGAGAATCAAGGATAGGCTGAACAACTGAATGAATGGTGGCGCCATTTATCAAAATGAGAAGACTTGGAAATCAAGTGTTTGGGAAGGAAACAAAGAGTTATTTTCTTTAAATGTTAACTCAAAAAGGAGGTATCATGTAGCTAGTTTGGCTATTCAAGTCAAGGGAGAAGAGCTTGAGAAATATAAATTTTGGTATTAGCATAGAGATAGCATGGTATTAAGTCATGAGATTACATATTGTCACCTAGAGAGTGAGTATAGATAAAGAAAAAAAGGGGATCCCGAACTGTAGGGTCACCCAACACGTAGATATAAGAAAGAAGAAAGGACAGTGCCCGAGACAGAAAGATGCGCTAGTGCGGTAACAGCATCCAGGAGAGATGGATTCTCTGGGAATCAAGGCAATAAAGTAACTCAAAAAGGGGAAAGACACACAGTGTCAAATCTTCCTGATATATCAAGTTATCAGGAGACTGACTATTGACCCATCTGGTAAAATGGTCAGCACAACCTCAAAGTAAGATTTCAACAGAGTGATGGAATAGAGACCTAATTAAAGTGCCTGCACACTAAAGAGGGAAAAAGGGAAATTGGATTAGAAGTATAAACCACTCTTTCAATATGCTTTTCTGTAACTAAGAACAAAGAAATGGGAGAGGTTATAAAGATGAAGGGATTGTGGGCAAGGCTGGATTTTTTTTTAATGGAGAATGTATAGCTTATTTGCAATAATAATTTAACAAAAATGAAAAATAATTATGCCTCATGTGCTCTTACAGGCAGTGCATATCACAGAAGTCAACTAATTTAGATGAAAGTTATGTATGCCATTTTGACAATAGTGTTAGTATTTTTCCCCCTTAGCAAGCATAATCTAATAAGGAAAAAACGTGTTGAACAATCACATTAAAATTTGAAGCATATATATCATGAAGATCTGACATCTGTCGAGGTTTTCAGGTCAATCTCACACATTTCTACACTTGCTTTCAAAACAAGAAGTATTATATTAAGCAGCCATAAAAGTAGGCAGTAATGATCATTTATCTGGTATATTTACAGACAAAAAACTGCAAGTCTTCTGATAAAATTTCCTAAGTAACAAATATGTTTATTTGAAAGTTCATTTAAATAACATAATTTACTCTATATAAATATGTAATCACAGAAAATATATTAAATATATTCACACACAATTATTTTCATGTCAAAGAAAACATTTTCAAGGAAAATAAATAGAATATATAAATACTATGAATTCATATATGGGGCACCAAACCTTTTGTTAGTTGCTGAAAGTCTCAGCTTAAACTGCTCCACATCAAAAAGTGGAAGGAAATGTCAGCCTACAAATAAGTGACAATTATTATTATTATCTATGACTCATGACAGCAAGTGAAATCTGTCATAAATATAATATATAATATGATTTCCAGATGTTTTTGACTGAGCAAAGTTTTTTTCACCTGTATGCGTCATACAGGGGAGTTGCTTAATTAAAAACTCCTGGTAAGATAAATCATAAAAAAACTAATGTATCCATCACTGTCATTACACACTCAGACTAAACAGGGGATTATTAGCTGATTAATTAAAAATCAAATTCAGTTACTGAGATGTAAAAATTTGACTACACAAGTATATGAGAGACTTTAAGACTTTAACCTAGAAAACTTTTATATGTACTTTTTTTCTTTCCCTATATCGTTTTAAAAGTTTTTATACACAAATCATGATTTTTATCTCCTTTCGTATGGTGAATAAGAACCAAGCACTTGAACAAAGCTGGGTTTTCAGGTGGCAAATGGTCTTCCATGTGGAGTGGAAGTTATAAATATGAGGCAATGTAGCCTTTTCAGAGATATTATTTGTTAGATTTCAGCATTTGGTATAAACAGTTCTTCTGACTTTCTGGATCTTTGTATCCCCTGTATAGACAAATACCTAGAAACAAAAATCAGAGAGGTTAGAGTTCACTTTTATTCCTATAAGTTACACCCATTGTCACTTACCTTAACCAATATTCATTCTCCAATTCTGCTTTGATTATAGAAACACAGTTATGTCTGAGGCAAGAAGGTGCCCGGTTAATAAATCCCAACTTTCCATCCTTCCTGTGGCTGATGGTGACCAACTGACACACACTAGCAAGAGCCAATGAGATTTGAGTTAATGCCTGCTGAGAAGTTTAGGTAAACTTTCTGATAAAGAGATACAGATACAGTGAGCTTTTGTACTCTCTTCCAGCCTTAAACATAGTCATGACAGTGTGAGCTACAGCAGTCATACTGCAATCATAAGGACAAGCAAGAGATTCCCAGATAAACTGGCCAACAAAACAAAGTAATAACTGCTACTTCTGGGTCTATGTTCTTCTAAGAAAATAACCCCCTAGGTGTTAAAACTGCTGGAACACACTTTCTATTTCCTGGAACCAAACAAAATTCTGACTGACACACTCTCATGCTATTTATACACATAGCAAAAATGTGAAGCTAATGTTCCTTTAATATACACAATATTTGCATTTAGTATTTATTAGTATACTCATGTATTAATTGAAGTAATGCTAATTACTTCAATATGTAGAATCCCAGATTTCAGTGGCCCTTTGCAACAGAAGTTTATTTTTCATGCACTTAAAATTCTGAGAAATATGGTTAGGAAGGTAGAGACGGTGATGTTGTGGCACTCAGTCCTTGCCGTCAGACATCCAGGCTCTTCCATCAGTAAGCAAGTGACCCCCACCATTCAGCTGGTTGAGAGGAAAGAGAACATGTGGAGAAATCTGCAGAAGTATTTCATATGCCAGGCCAAGAGGTGGTAACATACATCCCTTCTACACATTCTGGTGGTAGAAATTCAGTACCTGCCATTATATTACTTGAGGGGACATTAGGGCGTGTAAGAGTAACAAGTAGAATTTGTTGTATCTCTCAAGCTTCTCTCTTCTTTTGCTAAATATTTATAATCACATTATGGTTATGTATGTGCATATGTGTATATATATAACTATATTAGATTTTAGCATCTAATGGATGCTTACTTCAATATAAGCACTGTACTAAATGTTTTGCATGCATTTTATCATTAATCCTCTCAATATCTTATGAAGAAGCACTATCATTATCCATATTTTATTGATGGGGAAACTGAGGATCAACGACTTTAAGTAACTTTCCCAAGAAAACAGAATCAACAAGTGTTGGAAATAGGAATGTTTCTCTGTTCTGGAACATACTGTATTTTTCAAGAGTACTTATGAAACTGGAAATTATGGCCCATTTAAAGGGAAAAACTAAGTTTAAAAAAAAAAAAACAGAAACTGTCCCTGAAAAAGACCTAATGGCAGATATACTAAAGATTTTAAAGCAGCTGTTAAAAAAATGCTCAAAGAATTAAGAGATGTGAAGAAAGTCAAGAAAATTATGTATGAACAAAATATAAATATCAATAAGAGAGAAAAAAACAAAAATAACTTCTGCAGCTGAAAAATGCAATGACTGAAATAAAAATTTTACTAGAGGGATTTACTAGACAGATTTGAGAAGGCAGAAAAAGAATCAGTGAAGTTGAAGACAAGACAATGGAAATTACTGAGTCAAGTGAAAATTTCTACAAAATGTAAAAATATTGAAGTAAAGTAAACAGAACCTAAGCGACCTTTGGGACACCATCAAGCAGGCCCACAAAAATACTGCGGCAGTTCCAGAAGGAGAAGAGAGCAGAGAGAATCTTTGAAGAAATAACAGCTCAAAACTTCCCAAATTTGATGAATGTTATGAACATAAATATCCAAGATTTTGCATACAATCTAAGTAAGATAAACTCAAAGAGGTTCACACTGAGACATATTAATCAAACTTCCAAAAAATAAAGAGAAAATCATGAAAGTAGGAAAAGAAAAGTAACTCATTATAGACAAGTTACCTTCAACATTAGCAGATTTCTCATCAGAAAGTTTGGAGGCCAAAAGACAGTGAGCTGATATATTTAAAGGGCTGAAAGTAAAAATCTGTTAACCAAGAATCTTACATTCAACAAACTGTCCTTCAAAAGTAAGGAAGAAATGAAGATAGTCTCAGATAAACACAAGCTGAGGGAGTTCATGACTACTAGACCTTCTCTGAAAGAAACACTCAAGGGAATCCTGCAGGGTGAAATGGAAGGACACTAGACAGTAACTCAAAGCCGTATGAGTAAATAAAGATCTCAGGAAAGGTAAATACATGGACAATTACAAAACCTGGTATTATTGTAACATTAGTCTTAACTGCATCTTTTTTTTTGTTTTCTACATGATTTAAGAAACTAATCCATCTAAAGAAAAAAATTATTATTGTAAAATCTGGCATTATTGTAACTTTAATTTGTAATCCCAAATCTAGTTTTCTACATAATTTAAGAGACTAACACATTAAGAAGAATTATTTGTTTATGGTTTTGGGGCACACTATGAATAAAGTTGTAATATGGTGGAATCAACAAAAAAATGGATGGAGACAAAGTTATAAAGGAGCAGAGCATTTGTATGTTATTGAAGCTTTGCTGCTATAAATTAAAATTAAAGTAATCTAACTTGAGGACATTAAATGTAATCCCTATAGTAACTACATAGAAAATAGCTATAGAATATATACAAAAGTTAATGAGAAGGGATTTAAATGTTTCACTATAAAAAAATCAACTAGACACAAAAGAAGACAGGAATTCAGAAACTGAGGGCCAAAATAGCAATAAGGCATATAGAAAAAATAGAAAAATGACTGAAATAAGTCGTTTCTTATCAATAATTACTTTAAATGTAAATGAATTAAACTTTTCAATAAAGCGACAGAAATAGGCAGAATGGATAGAAACACATGATCCAGGTATATGCTGTCTACAAGAGACTTACCTGAGAGGAAAAGACACAGACAGATTGAAAGCAAAAGGCTGGAGAAAGGTATTTCATGTAGAGTAACCGAAAGAGGGTAAGGGCAGCTTTATGAATATCAAGCAAATGGACTTTAAATTAAAATGTTACAAGAAAAAAAGGACATTACATATTAACAAAACATTCAATAGATCGAAAAGATATATTAATTATAAACACTCATGCCCCTAATGACAGAGTCCAAGCCATATGTAAAGAAAAACCTAACAGAATTGAGAGGATAAGCAGATGGTTCCATAATAATAGCTAGAGACTTCAATACCCCTCTCACAATAATGGGTAGAATGGATCTTCAAATGCACATGGGTCCTTTTCCAGGATAGACCATATGTTAGACCACAAAGTAAGTCTCAATAGATTTAAAAAGATAGACGTCATACAAAGTAATCTCTCACCGTAATGGGATAAAGTTAGGAATAAATAACAGAAAGAAAACCCAAAATTCACAAAATTGTGGAAATTAAACAACATACTTTTAAACAAATGCTGGATCAAAGAGAAAATCATGAGGGAAATTAGAAAATACTTATAGATGGATGAAAATGAAAGCATGACATACCGAAACGTACGGAATGGAGCCAAAGCAACACTAAGGTAGGAATCTATAACTGTAAATGCTTGCATTAGAAAATGAGAAAGATCGCAAATCAACAGCCTAACTTTGCAACTTAAAGAACTAGAAAAAGAACAAACTAAACTCAAAACTAGAAGGAGGAAGAAAGAGTAGAGCAGAAATAAATGAAATAGAGAATAGAAACACAATAGAGAAAAATCAACAAACCCAAAAGTTGGTTCTTCAAAAAGAGCAACAAAATTGAAAACCTTTAGCTAAATGGACTCAAAAAAAGGAGGGAGAAAACTCAAATTACTAAATCACAAATGAAAGTGGGGATATTACTACAGATTCTATATGAATAAAATGAATTATAAGAGTACTAACTATGTAACTAAGTGATATTGACAAATTCCTGGAACACAAAATGTATGAAGACTAAATCACAAAGAAAGAAAATTTGAAGAGACTTAACAACTAGTAAGGAGTTGGGATGGACATCTTTAAAGACGTCATTATTCTGCCTACCGCAGCTTTCCTTCACTTGCAGACAATGGGGCAGAAATATACAGAAGAGGTTCCTTGTATCAGGGAACAGACTGGGAACCAGAAAGGGAAGCAGCCAGAAGGCCCAGAGCAGGCTTAGAACAATTCACAGAGATCCGAGGGTCTATGGAAGCATCACTCCATGGACTCCACAGATAAGCCACACTTGATCTCACAATGCTCACCAGCTCGAAGCCTGCATGTGGTGGTGTTCCCTTTGACTGGAAACTTCTCTCCATCTCATCCCATCTCCATTTGCCCACATAACTCCTACTCATCATTTATGGATCAGCTGAGAGGCATCTTCCTCTAAGGAGCCTCCCCTACAAGGCCACTCCTACTTGGCTGTTTATCGCTATGCTTCCATCTCATGCTGAATATTTGATACCCCATATCAAATGCACAATATCTTATTTAGCTTTTCTGAATCTCCTACTACACTGTACACTCAAAAGAGGCACGGGAGTTGTTTTTCTTTTTCCTGGTTATGTTCCTGGTTCTCAGCTCAGTGCCCAGCTCCTAGTACATGCTCAATATATATTTGTTGAATGAGGGACTTACTAAAGAGAATAAATCACATGAAGACTGCAGGGCTTAGTGCTACAGCAAATGAGTTGCCCCTGATCTCTAACCAGAGAAAAGAGAGTGGAGTGCTTTTCAGGAAGAGCCAAGCCTTGATGAGAAGTAGGAGTGACTTTAACAGTCGTCAAATCTGGGTGAGGGTTTGAGTCAAAAGACATGTAACCAGAGATTTAGAATTTCCCTGTAACTGTAGGAATTTGGAAAACTGATTCCATATGTGCTCACATCCTTTAAAGAGATCTGGACTTGGAAGCTCTAGGCTTTGCATTTGAATCTTGACTCCTACCCTTGCAGGTTAAGATCATGAAAGCAAGTCGTATAACCATCATTCATCATTAAGCACTGTCTTCCTCACACTGTATGTAAAGGTGCATTAAATACTAAAAATTGCTATAACATGTAAGCTATTATTAGTGTGAATGAATGAGAGTGTCAAGTCATCATTAACATTGGGTGGACCAAGGAGAAATCAGCTTATCTGAATAAAGTGACCTCTCTCTCAACTATCTACATATTTATTTATATGGCGCCTATTACTGCAGTACTTGTATGCTAGAACAGACACATTAGGCTAACTAAATTATTCAGGACTTGGAGGAAGGCCATTCTTTTCCATTTCATCTGTGCTGGAGTCATGAGGGGAACAGTTTTTGAACTTTTCATATGTACTCTGTTGAGAATTGGGGAAAGTTAGAGGTTAGTGACTCTAGCAGCAGACCTTTCTTTACCTCATGAAGACTGTGGTTTTTGCATCAACTCAGGGAAATGAAAGTACCCTTCACAACAGAAGCTGCCCTCTAGAATGACCCTTGTTCTATGTCCTTTTGTCTCTCCCCAGGGACACAGACACAGAAGGTCTGCATAAGGCAAAATCAAATCAGGTCGCAAACCATCCGTTTAGGAGAAAACAGAACAGGTTTTTAATCTACAAAAGAGTTTGAGTCTGGTTAGACTATATGACGACTATTATGACTATTATGGTAAAAATTATCATCAGGAATTATTCATTGTCATCTTCAAATTCTATAATTTTAGAGGTGCATTGCACCATTTAACCACGGAGTCAAATCCTCTTTCATTTTTAGTGCTAAGAAGTACTCATGAAGTTTGTTAAACAAGCAGATTCTGGAGCCACTCAGAGAAATTTATTGTTACTTGAATATGACACAGGGATCTACCTAAAACAGTGCCTAACAATCATCCCTGAGTGATTCTTAAGTAATTCTGAAGTTTGGCAATGATTGTACATTGAGGTCTTTCATTCTCCCTTCTTCCCATGATATCGTATAATTCTATAATCCATAGACCACCCTTTCAATACCTGTGTTTAAATAACTCTTAAGATAGGAAGTTTCACACTTTCCCTCTAACTGGCGTGTGGTTAGAATCCTCCGATGTGGCAGTGCTACAGTAAGGGTACCCTGAGGCTGTCACGTCTCTCTCCCATCCCAGCAGGAATGACCCGGGGGCAGAGAGGGGCTTGCTGCCTAAGGAGACTCATGGCGCAGCAGGACAGAGCATCACTGAAACCTGCAGCCACAGCCCTATGAGTGCATCTTGGATGCACCTGGTTTTTTATCATTTAAACCGCCCTCCTCTATAGAAGATGTAGCCTGAATTTTCTGAAATATTCAGACTAAAGTCTAGGTTCAGAAGGTGAAGGACAAAAGTGCAAATGAGGCAAACTCCGTTTTTCAAACAGATGTACTGACTATTGTTCCCCAACCCAAGAATTAGAATCAGTCTTGTAGTAAAAGTACATAAAAGAAAAGAAAGATGAATTATGAGGTGGGAGGATAATTTCCCCCTGCATTTTAAGTTACAAACTTTAATCAGAAAAATATCTCTTAAGCAAATAATCAAAACAAGGTAAAATAATTAATGTTCTAAAAATGAACTGGAGTTTGCCCTGCATAACTCTTTGTTTTCTGCAATATTCTTATCTCCAAAGAGAATAAAACTAATTGAGCTTATAAAGCCACAAACGGAAATAATAAGCGGGCAAAAATAGTTCCTTTTTAATGTTGAAATAAAAATGAATAATCGATAATAGTTAGCCTTTTCCCCAGTGACCTATTCCTGAAAAGAACATTTGAATAGAAAACTTTGTAATAATTGTTGAACCTCGGGAGAAATTCTACAATAGTCTAGAATAATATTTATTATATGTTTCTTTCTGATATCATTAGAGATACCTACATTTTCAATGAAAAAAAAAAAGCTGTAGAATTGAGGTTTTATTCTCCTATTCCTTGTAATAAAACTTGATACCTGGTAGCATGTAACAATGAAACTAAAAATTGCAAAGAACACAGGCTTTGAAATTAGAATGACCTAGGCTTACATCTCAGATCTTTTACTTCGTAGTTCCAAGGCTTGAACAAGAATCTGTAAGCCTCAATCTTCTTATCTACAAAATGTCGAGGCTTTGTAACATTTTTATGAGAATATAAAAATAATAAGGACAGTATAATGGAGTAGAGATGTCCCGCTGGAGATTAAATTTTCTTTTTTAGCCATTGCTTTTCCTGCCTCACCTGGTAAGAGGGCTGCTGAAAAGTCCCCTTGACGGCACAAGGAGGGAAATTATTTCTGAGGGGCTGAAGTGAATTCCCTGTCTTCTGGATTTGCATGAATAACCCTATTGTCCAGAAAAAAAAAAAGAGTACATGAATACTTTATGTTTAGGCTTATTTGGCAAATATTCCAGATTTAGAAGAAGTGAAGAGAGAGCAGGTTGAAGTTACCCAAAGTGTTTCCTCAGGAAAATGAGGGCAGCCGTATTATCCAGGAGATGGTGATAGTCAGGTCTTTGATTAGGGGGTCTAGAAAGTTGGGATGGGGGAAGATAATAGCCTGTTTGCTTATGCCAAATTATGTCCCTGAAATTAATCATGTACATTAAGAATAATGGCCGAAAAAGCCCTGAGATCAGGAGTTAGACCGGAAGATCCAGACTTGGCAATATGTTTTCTGGTAAATACAAGGCCAATGTTACATTTCTGTCTTTAGGAGATATTTCCTCCTAATTCCAACTATAAGTCGGGAACTGTAGGGCTTAAGACCTCTATTCTACATATGAACTGGAACAAAAATCACATAAATCATCTAAAATATCATTACCCACACCCAGCACCCTTATTCTGCTGGACATTATATTTACTATATATTTTGTGTCTGTCCTAAACAAGGTGGGCTTAATCCTCCCCTCAGCTTAATTAAGTGTAAGAGCTCTTTCTTCCTGACAATACAGTCCTGAGCTCTGTTTTCTTAAAGCATTTACTTTACAAAAATTACTATTGCAAATTTTTTCCCTGCCCCCTTGAGATGTAAGTCTTCTCTCAGCCTCTTGCCAGTTTTACAACCCAGAAATGTCTCTTTCAGTGAACCATGGGCCACACCTTTGAAATACAGTCAGGAAAGAAAGCAGCCCAATTTCCCAGGCTGTGGGGGGGCAGGAGCTCAGCTTTGAAAAGCATCAACAAACAAAAATGGCCTCCTCACACTGACTGCCTAAGTTCTCCCGTACTTCTGTGCTAGTTTGCCCCAGTTTAAAATCTTTCCCATCTTGTTTCAGGGGAGTTAAATTGGGTCTTTTGCTGTTGTAATGGTCTTGAATAAGTCTTGAATAAGTCTTCCTTGCCTGTTTAACTTCTTCAGTGTAATTTATCTTTGAAACTCCCAGGGTGCTAAGCTCCCTGAGAGCAGTGACTGGTGTGCTTCGTCACCTGGCGTGTCTCCAGCACCCGGCAGTCCATCACTGTTCAGTGAATCAATAACTCATAACTTCTAGAGCGTATTGGAACAAGCTTTGAATCCTGCCTCTTATTAGCCTTGTGACTTTGAACAAGTTGTTAAGTCTAATTTTGACCAAGTTGAATTCTACAGCGCTATCTTGCTTATTTCTCAGGGACAACGGAGAATGTGCCTCCGTTTAAATTTCTACCACGTGTTAGAGCGGTAGCTCATTAAGAGATGGATGACTTTCTTAGGTTGTGCCTTCTGGGCAATCCAAACATGCTTTTTACAGGCTCATCTGCCCGTCTGGGATGCATCACAATAATGAATAACACCCACTCCAACCCGCACACATGCCCACTCCCGACACTTAGCTCCTTAGCTATCAAGGAAATAATGTTTCCTATAAGAAAAAGGAAAGACAGGTTTAAATTCATGTTTAAGTAGTAAAACATTGTAGGGCAACCAGGGGTGGTGTTTAATGATATTGTACAGGAAAAATTATTGTGTCAATGCACCTAGGATGCCAGTTTTAGATCAGACTAACTCTGGAAATCTCTACCCCACCAAAAGGAGTAACATGACATTCCGCCAGTGCGGAAGCATGGCAGGGCGCTGACCAGAGAGGCTTAGGCATTTCGAAACAAAGACACCTGGGTCTCTCTGAGTGGAAGAAAACTCTCCCTGAGGCAACAAGCAGGCAACAGAAGGCTACTGAGGAGGAAAAGGCCTGAACAACCAGAGTGTACAGGTCTGTATATGCAGGAACAGCGTGCTAGGCTTCCAGAAGGAGAGGAAGAGATTTACTTGAAATATGAACTGTGAATGGAAATACTGAGAAATTTCTGCCACTGAGTCGATGATGAGGACATAAAATGGAATATACCGAGACTCAGTAAGACAGGAATGGTGAGCCAGGTGGTGAAAACCTAGTAAGATACAAGCTTGACCAGGAAAAATATGTCCTACAGCCAAATTTAGCTGAGAGTATGTGCACCACTTCTGATGAATCTCTACATGCGTGTGCCTGTGGAGAGAGATGCGAGGAGGGAGAGTAGAGTACTGGGGGTGAATACGGAAATACACCACACGGTGATTATGGCTTTTGCCCGTTTTAGCCAAAATGTTGATGCCCAGAGTATTACTCTTAACAGATTGTTTTCTTTGACAAAGCTTATTTCTCCATTACCCTAGAATTCCATACTCTTCTTAACCTTATTACAGAGAGAACTGAAATATATGGAATCGTAGGGGCTCCCTAGAGTCGCCTCTTCAGTCCTTCATCCACTTGGCTCAGGACACGGCTCTCTGGGATCTTACCTGAACGAAGAATTCATCCACTATCACATGATGGTGCCCCGTACATGTGCGCATACGCTCCTTTGATCTCAGGGTCCATGCAAACTCCTATGTCTTACAGGATCAACACTCCCTCCTCCTGCCTGACTGTTCTCTCCCCAGACCCATTTTTCCTCACTTAACCTCACAACTCATCGCCAGACCTTCTCTCTCTGCATTTCTTCTTAGTGAATAACTTGGCACACTATCCTTGGTGCCACAAGCCAGATCCTTGAAATTCTTTGTTGACTGCTTCCTGTCCATCATATTTTATAGGTCACCAAGTCAAATTGATTCTATTGTCTTTACAGTCTTCGATCTGTTTCCATTGCTCTAATGTATCTTTGAACTGTTATCATATATATTTCCAGTCTCCCTCTCCAATCTCTTCGCCTCACTTTCCTCAGAGAAAACATTCCTTAAACATATGTCTGGCCAATGTTACTCCATGGTTAAAATTATTCACTGCTTAACCTTCATTTTAGAATAAATTCTAAAGTCTTTAGCAGGTACACAAGGCCATGCATAATATGAATTCATAATTTGAATTATTCATCTACAACTATACTGAATAACCTGCATGCCTAAGAATGTCATGCTCCTTATTCTTCTGAATAATTCTTTCTTGTATTGTTTTTTTCTGCTTGGAAGGCCCTTCCCTTCCTTTTCGACTATAATGTCTAATGCCTCATGAAGATTGGCTTAGACTGCATAAATGTCCTACTCTGTTCCCATATGGCACCAGGTGCACTTATATCAGTAACGGTGTTTACCACACTGGGTTGTACCTGTTGCTCTGCTTATCTGTTTCCTTCATTAGACAGCAAGTTCTTTACAAACAGACACTATGCCTTTTTTGTCTTAAATTCTTAGCATTTAGTAGATTGTCTGACACACTGTAGGTATTCAATAACTGTTAGTATCATGTGTTAATGGTCAGGTAGCATAGATTACATTCTTGACCATAAGGAAAAAGTTTCAGGAAGGGTTCCCTGATCCCATTAAATACAGCTACTAATTAGGCACAATTTAATTGACACATATAGTGCATGCATACTCTGTGTATCAGAACTTAAAAATTAGACAATATCTTTCTGTAAAGCTAATATATTGTTTTCATTGCAGTTTCAATGATGAATAACTACTATGTACAAAGTATTTTAGAGGATATACTGATAGGTAAACCAGGAGCTTACAATCTAATTGTCTAGGAGAATTAATACAGTCACAGTGACTGGTCTCATATCGCACAAGAGGAATACGTACTGGGTCATGAGCCGTCCACTTGACAGTATCAAAATAACCACTTGGGGATTGGGCCAACACTGGGAATGATATTCAGGGAGGTGATAGATCAGGACATCAAACCTAAAAAAGAGGGTCTTATCCCATGGAGGTGTGCATACCAGAATAGGATTAAAGGCAATAGATGCTTGGGAGGCCCGAGAGCAGTCAACAGTGTGGGGCCACAGCTGAGACTTGGGTCCAAGTAGTGAGAAGAGTGATGCTCAGCAGAAAATCCAATCAGAACAAAAAGAAAGGAGACTGGGAAGAAGTTCAGGATTAGAAGCAGGTTAAAGGTTAATAATGCGTAAGACAGGGCAGATGGTGCTAAAATAGGAACACCCTGGGCACGGTAGAAAGGTTGGTATTAAAGAAAAAGTAAGAGAATGAATTTTTAAAAAGGTGTTGATTATTTACCTTCTTTACCAATAAACACTCATACATGCACACACACATTCACATTCACGTGAGAAAACTGAATGAACAGTCAGATGACATTAATTGATGAAGAATACCCTTAATAATGCAACGTGTATCATCCAATCAGTTGAAGGCCTTAAGAGCAAAAACTATCTATCTGTCATCTATTTACCTACATCATTTAACTATCTATCTACCTTTCCTATTGGTTCTATTTCACTGGAGAACCCTGATTAATACACCTATGGACATGATTTCCTTCTGTACTAGCCAAAATAGATGCCTGGGTAGTTGGATAGAAACCTTTACATAAATGATTCCCTTAATATTGTGAGAACCAGTTGCTAGTAAATTAATTTTAAAAAAAGTAAGAAATGTAAAAAGAAAGAGGAGATTGCTTTCCAACCATTGAAAATGCACTAATAAATAAATAGAAGCTTCACATATGAGATATTTGTCCACATTATTATAATATTATGAAACTATATAGATATTACATATAGTTATAGTGATATATAACAAAGTTATATATTAATTTTTAATCAATATAATTATGTAGGTAATATATATATAGGTATTATAATAGTACTTAACTTACGGATTTACTATAAAGGTTAGATGATATAATTCATCTACTTTATTCTGTATCAATAGTTTTTTAGCAATATATAAGTAATTAAGGCTATGTCGTTATTATTGCCATTATTTTTATTAAAAATTAATTTTATTCTCTTTCAAAGATGCAGCAAAATTTTTTAATATAATTAAAAAATGAAAAGTCCAGGAGGAAGTATTAGTAAGTTAAAATACAAACTGCTGGGATGTAGTTTGATAAGATAAGCATATCCTATTTTTATCACTGCAGTATGAAAAGTAACAGTAGAAATACAGCTCGAACAAAGGTAATAAACTGAAATATTGGGAAATCACACTTAAATTGCATGATGACTGTTTCATTATTGTCTGGAAAAGAAAAAAGAACTCTGCTCATAAGTCACAGGTGTGTCATTAAGTGACTATTTGATAGTCTCTGAGATGAGACAGGGAGGTACTCTTCGAAGTGATCTACAATTCACAGTTCTAGATAAAAGATCTGTATCCTAAAACTCCCCTAATTATTGCTCCCCTATAATGTATGTTAAAGTTCTATGGGTTTTTAAAAATCCATATAACAGAATTTAAAAGGAATCAGAAGAAAATTTCTATAAACTACCTTTGCCATATCCATCAGCCAGCATTTTGTACCCAGATATTCTGCCTGCCTTCCTGTTATTGAGATGAAATGTCTGCTTTCCCACTGTTTACAGAGATGAACCCTTCATCAACTGGCCGATTCCATATCTCGTGCACTGGACCCTGCATTCTCTTTCATCTCATCTACTCAGGGAAATCACTGCATCACCCTAGCACTTTCCCCCCTCTTTCCCCAAAGTCATCAATAGATTCCTCTCTGCTGTATCATTTCCATCATTATAACTGTGTTTCTATTTATCTCATCTCTAATTTATAAATAAAACCCCAAAAACCTCTTTAACCATTTTCCCTCTAGCTACTGACACATTACTCTGCTCAATTTTACACCAAAACTCTAAAGCATGGCAGCTATGATATACTAAGGAAGCGAATTAAAAATTCTGTAATTAATAAGTAAATTATGCAGAAAAGTTGTTGATCTAATTTTTCTTTTAAACAGTATATATTTCATAGGAAATACACTGTCCATAATAATCAGGATGTCTCCACTTTGAACAGTAATTTATTTACATGTTCCAGTTCCTTAAGCAAATCAGGTCAACAGAGAACTCTCAAAGGAATCCTTCTGCATACGCTCATCAAGACTATCTGATACGCAGCAGCAACTTGACAGTGGTTATTCCACCCAGAACTGCCCTACAATTAAATGTCAAGTCCTGGAACTACAGATGGACTCCTTCTTCAATATGTACATCACCCAGGACTGGTGTTATAAGATGGTTGGGATTCTGAACCTCAAAGCATCAATATCTGGTTGCAACACCAAATGATGAAATGAAAAAGAATAGAAAGAAATGTTTCAAAGAGGATTAATCCAGAGCTATTTGCTAGTTTTACAAACCTGACTCACTAGTGGGCTGCAAACATATTAGGGAACCCAGCCAAGATCGGCTGAACCTGATGCAAGTCAGATGATCCATAGATTCTTTATAAATAATACATGATTTTAAACCACTAAATTTTGCAATAGTTTGTTATGCAGCAATAGCTAGTGATATAATTCTGCCTGTTCTAAGGCTATTCCTTCCCTCCCCTTTCCTTATTGGCAGAGCCCACGTCCTGTATACCTGCCTCCTCAGTGATTGATACTTTCTGCTAACCCAGGGCTCACCCACGGGGTTTGAGGGAAGGCTTCTGGGAACTTCTCACAAGACACCTCTCCCTTCTTCCACACTGAATTTTTCTGGGAGGATATGAAGCTTGATGACGCTAAAACTATAATCTGTAACCAATATTCATATACATGCCAATAACCCATAATTTAATCAATCATACTTATGTAATGAAACCTCCATAAAAACTAGAAAGGACAGGGTTCAGACAGCATCTGGGTTAGTGAACACATAGAGATGTGTAAGAATGGCCCACTCAGAGAGGGCATGGAAGCTCTGCACCCTTTCCCCATACCTTGTCCTATGAATCTCTTCCACCTGGCTGTTCCTGGATCATATCTTTTAATAATAAACTGGTAATCTAGTGCATAAAATGTCTCTCTGAGTTATGTAAGCCACTCTAGAAGATTAATCAAGCCTATGGAGAAGTCATTGGAACCTCCAATCTGTACCTGGTCAGGTCAGAAGCCCATTGGTAAACCTGGGGGAGTCTTGTGGGACCGAGACCTTAACCTGTACAATCTGATGCTATCTACAGGTAGTGTCAAAACTGAGCTGAGTTGTAGCACACCCAGCTGGTGTCAGAGAATTGCTTAATGATGTAGGATTTGGGTGCAGAAAGCTTACTACGCAAACTAAAATTTTTTTTGTTTCTGACTATTATTTATGGCTGCTTTTCTTTACAAATAAAGTCTAAGCTTCATTTTTAATGCAACATTGTTCACATTTTGTCATCTGTAATTTTTGCACCCTTAATGTGAATAAACAAAATTACTACAGTGATTGGGAAAACAGACCAAAGCGGAAAAAACCCTAAACTAGTAACCAGGAGACTTGAGTGTTTCTTTGCTCTTCCACTCATGAAGGATGTTGCCTTGATAAATCTTTGAGATTTCTACTCCTCCATTTACTCTATTGTAAATTGAGGAGATTGTGTAGATAACTTCTAAGACATCTTTTATATAGGAGAGTTGGTGAATTTAAAAATCTTTCAAGTGAATCCTCATAAAACCAAATGCTATTTTTTAGTGTTAATAAGTGACTGAAAAACATTTGCAACATATTTGTGCTTAACTGCTTTTGTAGATCTCCTTGTCCTTATTACTGCAGAACAGTTGGAACAATTGTTCCTAGCGCTGAGACCTCTCTGCTGGAATTGTGCACTCAGGGAAGAGCTCGGGCTCAAGCCAGTTCACTACGTTATTTGTCAACTTGCTCCCAGAATGGACAGACTTAGGTCCTGACAGGGACAACACACATTTTATGTCACTTAGGTGAACATTTTATGGGAGTTACTTGTCCTTCCCAAAAAGAAATGAAACAGTAACATTCAGATGTACAAATTTATTGCACAGATTTACAAAAAGGTCTGCCTAAAATGGCTTTGTAATTTTGTTTTCCACTACAGAAATGGGTTACATTAAAATTGCCAATACATTCACAGAACAATTTTTGTTTAAATTTCTATCATGCTTTTGTACATTTTATTTAGTATGTAATAAGTTATTTATATTCACTGGGTAATACATACATTTAATCTATACATGTGTGTATTTTTATTCTTTTTTGTCTTAGAAGAAAGTTCATAAACTTTTTTTGACAATTATATATATAAAATATATATACATAGACTGGAGAAAACCTTTGGTGAGCTTATTTCTGCTCTTTATATCAGCATTTAGTGTGAAAGACCACGTACTTGCAGGTCCCATAGCTAGATTCCTCATTTTTATTTTATTACCAATCCAACACCATGTTTAAAGATTCTGGCACCCACATACTTTTTAGGCCTCTCCCCAGGCCCCAAGAGGGATACAGGTTTGTTTGACCAATCAAAAAAATTCCATAATACTTGCCAGTGATTCCTTTAATCACAGATATCTTGGCCAAAGGAATTTAAAAGGAAGTGTAGCGGGGCTTTCGGGGACAGTGTTTCTGCTCCTGCCTTAGGACCTTGTTGTGTGAGGCTGTACTGATGGGAGCAGTTGCAGCCTTTTAAGAGCAACAAGGAGAAGTCAAGAAGATCACAGAATTTTGAGCTAGGACTCCTACTGTTGAGTTTATTGATTTAACCCACCCTGGTATGATCTTCCAGACATTTTGTCATATGAAATAACATGTATTCTTATTGATTAAACCCCTTTCAGTAAATTTTTCCATAATCCGCAGCTAAGAGCATCCATAGAGTTTCCAAGCCCCCTTCCCATTGTTTTTAGACTGTTGGGGATTGGGCAGAACTCTCAGCACAGGTTCCATATTCCCAAAGAGTGGGGCTGAGGTTGCATCCATCAAATAACAGTTTTGGAGAGTACCATCATTTCGTATTAGTTATTATAAACAAGGACTTTGACATTATTTAGCAAAGAGCAGAGGAAATGCACATATTGCAATTTCATTTTATATGAACAAAAAATACTCTTACAGATTCTACAGATATTTATATTACAGAAAATTCTGTAGTTCAAACCATTTTCTTTTAGTCTTTTCCTCTTAATTCTTCAAAATCTCTTCTGGTATTTTAAATGGTTTCTGACATTTACGTTACAGGATCTCAACATTTTCCTGGAAGTTGTGCATAATACTCCTATTTGTATCTCAATGACCAGAATTTGTTCACATGGCCACTTGCTGCAAGGAAAACTGGGAAATGAAGTCTTTACTCATCCATCCAAAAAGTAGGGGTTTTATTACATGAGAAATATAACAGAGACTGGGAACCTCCAGAAGGATTGCCCTAGTGTGATGTAAGACAGTTCCAGGTTTGTTCACTTAATACTTCTGTCTGTTCATTAAAAAATTAAATTGAAAATATCTCATTTCAAGGTTGCAGAAAAACCTGAAAAACTTAGAAAAATACAAATGGAAAAATAACTGTTATAATTCAACAAAAGGTAACTACAGCTAGCATTTTGAGATATGCCTTTCCATACATTTACTAATTTAATTACTTATTTACTAATATATTTTCCTACACAATGGCACCATTATATGTGATATATAATAAATATGTAAAATATAAACATATTTTTGTGTGTGTGAAGACGTATATATGTGTGTGTATATATATATATACATATTCTTCAAATCCCCTAGCCACAATTCTAAAATCCAAGAGACTTTGAAAACCAAAGATACATTTTCATAACTCAGTTGATGACAGAACTGATGTGAAGCTATCTATAGTCTTCACTTATCCCTCTCAAAATTAATATTAGTTAATTTCATTATAATTTAGAGCTAGGTACAATCACTGGAACAGATCTCAGTGGAATTATGCTTAGAGAAAGAAAGCTGCTCTCAAAAAGTTCACATACTATGTGATTCCATTTGTAAAACATCCTTGAAATGACAGAACTGTAGAGTTGGAAACGTATTAGTGGTTCTCAGAGGCTGGGGAGGGAGGGGTGAGAGAGCAGGTGGAGAGGTATGTGGCTGTGGTGATAACAGTTATGTATCTTGAATGTTGATGGAGTTCAGAACACAGTACACTAAAATATAGCACCTTGCCATATTGACTATTTTAATCTGAAAGAGTTTGAGAAAATGGCAAAAACAGAAAGTTACTCTGACCTTCTGTTCTCCCTTCCTCTCTGAAAGCAGGAGATAATTCTTCCATGTAAGAGGCATTCTTCTGTACCAGGAAGAAAAAAGACATTCTTATCACCAGGGACAGGGAATTTGGGGCAGAAAAATCTGTACAAACAAACCTTGCTAACTTAAGCCTCATCTTCCTAGTTACTTCATCATTTACTACCCCACCTACCACCAAACCCCTTTGTCTTGTCAATTCTTCATAAATGCATTGTTTCTTGATATAAAAAGTATAAAAGCTAAGTTCCAAGTCATTCACTTCTTCAGGTCTGCATTATCCCCTGTATATATAAAAATTCAATGAACTGTCTATGCTTTTCTCCTGTTAATCTGTGTTTGTCAGTTTAATTTTCTGACCCAGCAAGGAACGCAAAGAAGCTCATGGAAAATTTATTCCTCCCCTACACTGTGATGATAGTTAAGTAAGTCTACACCTGTGGCAAAATTGAATAAAATTAAGCACGTGAACATGCACACTCATGTGAGTCCATGTAAAAACCGATGAAATCTGAATAAAGTTGGTGGAGTCTATCAATGTCATTTTCCTGTTGGTGATTCTACATTATAATTATTCGAGATGCTACCTTTGGGGGAAACTGAAATGTACTCAGATTTCTGAGTATCATTTCTTACAGCTGTGAATTTACAGTTAACTCTATTAAACAAAACACCTAATGAAAAAATATATGCTCATGAACTGATTTTTCTTGTAGGAGGAACCAGTAAGTGAGATGTATGTTCTCTGATTCTACATCATTTTATAAATTTTATCCTTTTGATAGTCTGAAAATTTTCCATCACTAAATGACAAATGATTCGTCCTACAGAAGGGTTAGTAAGAAATTGGAATTCATTAATTAGAAAATTAATATTATGAACATGAATCTGCTTGAAATGGAAACATTTACCTTTGTGTCTGGAAAATTTTTCTACTTCAGCCAGAAATTTGCTCAATGCACATGAATTCATAATCAGATTAAAATCAAAATCTCCAGAGACTTGGCACACCAGATCATTATTTCACAGAAACATTCTTAAATTGCAGTAAATTTAGAAATTGAAAAGCATCTTTGGTTTTGACTTTCCTACAAGGCCAATAGGAGCGATGATTGCAATCATGGCTCAAATTCCTGTTTAATAAAAAGGTAGAAATACCTGCCATGGATAAATATTATTTTTAATAAATATTTTATTTTAGACTAGTTTTAGATTTACAGGAACTTGTAAAGACAGTAGAGAGAGCTTCTCAATACCCCGTACCCCATTTCCCCTATCATTAGCACCTAACATTATAGTACATTATAGTGTATTTGTCGCCGTTAGTGAACCAGTATTGATACTTTATTATTAAGTCTATAATTCATTCAGATGTCCTTAGTTTTCGCCCGGTGCCCCTTTCCAGTCCCAGCAACCCATCTGGGAAACCACATTACATTCAGTTGCCATATCTCCTGAAGCTTCTCTCAGCTGTGACAGCTTTTCAGATTTTGCTTGATTTTATTTTGTCCAGGTTGCAGAAGAGTACTGGTCAGGTATTCTGTAGACTGTCCCGTAACTGGTATTTTCTGGTTATTTTTTTCACAATTGGGTGAAAAAATAGGGTTGGGGGAGGAAGACCAGAGGTAAAATGGTATTCTTGTCACAGCGTATCAAAGGTATTAATATGACTTTGGCATCTGGGATTTTAATGTGAGGAAATCCACTAACAGCTCTGGAGAGGCAGCCAGGAGGAATGGGCTCTGGCCTCAGTTCCACCAAAGCAGCTGGATAGCTGTGCCCCATGAACTGGCCTTCTCTGTGTTCTTGTTTGATCATCTGAAGACTGAATTTCCTTCCATCCTAAAATTCTGTTACACCAACAAGGGCACTGGGCCTGTGTGGGGGTAGAACTCCTGGTTTCTGTGGGATCTGGGACATCTCCTTTGAGAGGCGTTTGTGTGATACACATAATACTGGTAAGAATAATGGTTGAAAGGGCTGCATCCTAAGTCAGGTTGCTCTGGAGCACAGCACAGAGCACCTACGTTTTACCTAGTGGGAAATTTTATCAGTATTCAGCCAGGAATTGAGTTCAATAAATGATAGGAATGTTTTCTCCATACTTCCTCTGCTTTGCCAAGCCTTCTGCTTCTCTATTACAGTCACAAATCCAAGCTGAGTTAAAGTCAACCTTCAGTTACTGTTAGTTTTAGAAAAATATTCTATTTAACTAGATTTAAATGGCTATAATATGTAAATGATATATGTGTATTTGTTTCCATTTATACACAGAAGTTAAAATCAGATTTGCTTAGAAACACCACAGCCAGAAAAGCTGGAAATTTTTTGTTTTGCTTTTTTTTCTCCTCCCCCCTTCCTCCCTTCCTTCCTTCCTTCCTTCCTTCCTTCCTTCCTTCCTTCCTTCCTTCCTCTCTCTCTCTCTCTCTTTCTCTTTCTTTCTTTTTTTCTTTCTCTCTCTCACTTTTTCTCTTTCTTTTCAACTACTCCTCTCACCATCTGGTATAGATTCCAAAAAGCACTACAAGGATAGTAGAACTAAGGAGGTCAGAAGGAAGGGACTCAGGCAGTCCACAGATCGGGTCCTCTGTCTCCGACAAGCTGAACATGTAACTCTGCTGGGCCACGTGATGTGTCTCCACCTCATAACCCCTAAACTTGCAGAATTTAGGAGGCTTTGTCTGCACACGTGGTCACTGACAGTAAGTCGCCCGGAGAAATCTACAAAGGGCACACAGCCCAGATTCCTGTAACATTCAGAAAGTTTGACAAATATAGATGGTGTTTTTTAAGAGGTAGATAAATACATCAGTTTTCCTCTAGTGGAAAACTGTTACACTAAAGCAGATAAAAAATTCTCCCTGACATTTGGAAAATATCAGTGTCCACAGATGGGAGAAACAGTCTATTGGCAGTAGAATTAAACTTCTACATTTTAAATAGGCAAATCACCAGTCCCAGAGTGTGCACATCTACGCACTGTTTGCTAATCATTTTTCTGAAATTGAATGTTTTGTCTTTTTCCGTTTAAATGTTTATTTCTCTTAATATTTGTGTAGTGCTCTTTAAAAAAAAAATCTAGAATTAGCCTTTGAACTTTAAGAATGACTTTAGTGTTTAGCAGAAAGGAAGCAGAATCATGGCAGGAAAACATCTGCTTTAACAGCTTAGGTCTTTTATTTTTTCCTTTTTAACATGAAAACAAATTTTCTCATTATCTCAAAGTGTTAATGCTCCCTGGAGTTCCATGTATAAATCCATTGGCCACTAAAGTAAATAATTTATCTCTGAAGCCAAATGGAAACTTAAGTGTTCGGGTGAAACTTCAGTGCATATGTGCCCTGTTCTCCCCTAAGCTCTCCAGCTCTCTGCATTTCACAAAAGAGACTCAATAATTCAGAAGGTCTCTAAAAGAACATTCACATCCAAGTATCTGCATTTCAGAGTTTCACTTCTGTATTATTCTTCCTTGGCCAAAATACAGTGTCATGAAGATTGAGGAAATTTATGAATATTTGCTTATAACTAAACCTTCACTCAACACTCTTTGGTATCTCCTTTATTCCCTAAAAATCTGCATTACAAAGATTCTTCACAGCCTTTTCTCTTTGGAAAAACAAAATCATGACAATTATGTAGCACTTGTGTTCCAAGTGCTGCCCACACATGGAGAAAAAAACTTTCTGTGCACAATTTGTTTCTCCTATTTTCCTCTTCCTGTCCAACAGTAAAAATTCCTTGTCCTCAAGACCAGGAAATACTTTTGAATTTAAAGAGTAGGAAAGAAGTTGGGGTTTTAATTAAAGTTCTTTAGGGAATCAACATAGCTATTTAGGGAAATGTTTGGGAAGGGGAGGAAAATCTAGCCATGTATTTAAGAAGTACTAACTCTTAGATGTCAATAAACTGTTTTTAACTCACACTTCTGACATCAAATGTGCTGATTTTCCACACCAAACAATTGTCTGATCCTCTGCAGACACTAGCAGTATGCCCTATGATTTAATTCAATTTTTATACTATCCAAAGTTATAGCAGACCACACAGGTTAAGAACTCAGTCCCAAAAGGCTGCCCCCACCTCAGACACCAGTCCCACGGCTCCAGTCGTCACTTGTACTTTCTGCCAACAGGCTAGTCACCAGGGGGCCCAATAACAACCTCCTCAGGTTTGATAATCTGCTGTCAGCACACAGAATTCAGGGAGGTACTTTACTTACATTTATCAGGTTATTATTAAGGATATTAAAAAGGATGCAAATGAACAGTAGGTGAAAAGTTACAGAGGATGCGGTCCAGAGGACCCTGAGCTCAGGAGCTTCTGACCCTGTGGGGTCGAGCGTGCCGCCGTCTTGGCAGCTGAGAGGTTCACCGACCCAGAAACTCACTGAATCCCGTATGATCTCTACTATACGTAGGTTCTAAAAATAAACGAAACAAAACCCAAGCTCGTAGATATTGAGAACAGAATGGTGGTTGCCAGAAGCAGGGGGTGGAGGGTGGGAGATGTGTGTGAAGGTGGTATAAATTAATTTTTAAATTATATGTAATTATTACATATACTCATATATATAGTAATTGTGGCATATATTATTCTAAATATAAACGATATAAATATATATAATACAAATAAGAAAAATACTTTCATTCCTTAGAACTGATCTCCAGAATGGCTATAGGCCACTAAGCCTAAACGTAACCTAGAATGTTGATAATTTTATGTTGTATAGGAATAACAGATGTGCTCGGGGCTGACCATTATTACAAATTGTGATTCTTTTAAAAGAAAAAGGTGTGTGCAATGGGCTCCTTGCTATACTTGGGCACTGCCCAAGTATGTATCTTCTGCCCAGAAATATTCTACACCAGTGTTTCATCCATACAACCCCCAAACAAACCTTTTTGAGTCCTGAGAAAAGATAGTAAGTCAAGTAACCATATTTATTAAAATACTTTGACTACTAAAAAAACATGCTATGTCTACTAAACATTTAATCTCCAGAAAATTCCAGAAGAATTCTTGGAAGCTGTGCTCATAATTCTATCTATTTTTCATAATGAATAAAGAGTTCCCAGAGGTGGTAAAGCCAAACAGAAAATGTGTACTGAAATTCACATAAGTAATTGAACTCCTTTGCAGAAATATATATCATTTTTCATCTAAAGATATTAGATATAATTTTTTTAACTTCCCACAGGTATCTGTACTAGAACAAAAGAGTTAATCTGCACTTGGTTTTCAAAGACCATGTATAATGTATTTCAAAACTAATAGCTGGCAAATGATATACGCCAACACACACAGATCACATATCCCCTATAATGCTCAAATCACAGATGAATAGGTTCAGAAAATAAGGCTAATGTAAAAGATGATGCAAGGATTTAATCAAGATTATCTTGGGTTCTTTTGCATTAATTATCCCCTCTTTGCATATCTGAGGATGGAAATGTACAATTACACCACCTAAATACTGCTCTGATTTATCTCCTCCTCTCTTAGCCATCTCATCTGGGCTACTGTCGTTGCCTGCTTCTTTTTATCCAGTTGTTCCACATTATAGTTCATGTTTTGCTCAAGCATGAATGTGATTTTTCTCATTAAAAATATTAATGATTTCTTATTATCTACAAAGTAAAGCTCAAATTACTTAGCATTGCATACAGGCTCTTTCATTATTTGGCCTCAACCTGCCTTTCCAGCATTAGCCTTTTGCTTTCTGTCTAACCACACAAAACTATGCTCACTCATCCCTAAATATACCATCATTTTGCTTGATTCTTTCCCTTTATATAAACAGCATTTACGTAAGTTGTTTCTGAATCCAGTCCTCTTCTCACTCTCTTGATGTTATCTCCTATGCATCTGTCAAGACCAGACTGACATGTCACTACCTTGTTGAGAAGAGGTACCTTCCCTACCTTTCTCAGGAATTGAAAGAGACTTTACTTTTATTGTACTTCAAAAAGACATATATCATTGAACTATAGTGCAATTATTTGTTCGTTCCCTAACTAGACTGTGAATTGCACAAACTCAGGGACTTTATCTTATTTTTCTTTCATTCCAACCACTTCCTCTGATGTCTGCTCCATGGTATAAAGGCTCTCCAATTGTTAATTTAATTAATATTTTTTTTGTAAGTATCTCAAGTTCATTGGTTTTTTGAATCACTATTCATTTTTATAATTAATATATGTATCTATTCAATCAACTGTGTTTCCTATTGAGAAAATACAGAGATGTGTCAATAAATACACTTTTAAGTTCTTCAAATATAAATTCATCAAATATTTATTGGACCCATACTATACTTAAAATGCATCTACTGTTTAAAAACTACCATGTTTAAGATGCTGCTTAAACACTGGATATGATCTCATAGTCTAACTGTAATGACATAAATATAAGCCAAGAAAACATTACAATAAAGTGCTCTGCTAGATATATTTCTAAAATGCATGGAGACATAGAAGAATACATGATTAATTATGATTAAAGAATTCAGAGAATAATCACTGGTGTGTTAGCATTCAGGCTGAGTTTTAAAAAGATCTGTCAACCAGTTTGAAACAAGGGCGTGGGGGAAACTAGAGAATGCCGTCATTAGTAGGCTTTGTATGGACAAAGACACATAGACATGCAAGAAGTAGGAGTTCAGTGTGAAAAAGGTGGCAGTGGAAGAATTAACCAACATCATTTTGTAAAGATAGATGTGACTTTAGTTATGTTAGAGGAAAGCATAGGAGGTAGTGGGGATCGTACTGAGGTGCCCACAGGAAAGCCTCATAGACTGCCCCATTTGACTTCCATTTGGTATCTGTTCCCATTTTTATACCTTTATTAAACTTCCAGACAAAAAAAATAAATAAATAACATCATGCTTTCATTTAGACCGATGCGATTCTTCCCGTACCAACCAACATGAGTTTCACTTCTCTCCCGAAATGACAACATGAAGTCCCAACAGACACAGTATTCATATCTGCATTATGTTATTTCCTCTTTTAATTAGGAATAATCCTGAATATTTTATGATCTAGAGACTAAATTATTAAATTAGCTACCATCAACACACTTTATGTAAGATACTCCATTAAATGAAGAGGGAAAACATACATGTAACAAATACACATATGAAAAGAAAGGAAGAAGCCTCGGATGACTATACAGTCCTCATCTCTTTACAATCGGTCATGAGTCCATAGGTGACATTAACTGCCTCCCTTGGATTTAAGACCTCTTACTCAGTAAAGCCCAAGGTGACACCGACTGGAATCTTACATTTGCTAAATGTATGGGCAGGTGTAGGACATGGGTAAGTGTAGGACAGGGTCTGTCATCCGTAGCACTACTGACACTTTGGAGTGGGTCCTTCTCAGGTGCAGGGAGCTGTCCTCTGCAGCATAGGGTGCTCAGCTGCATCCCTGCCCTCCGCCTCTAGACACCAGCGGCACACCCAGAGTCATGAAAATCAGAAATACCTCCAGACCCCTGCCTGGGGGTGGGGGACATGAGGCAGGGTACAAAATCATAACCAACTGATAGCACTGTGTGGAAAGATAAAACCACTCCCTTTCCACTCCTTGTTTCCTGAACCTGAATCTATATATCGCCACCGTCACAGAAAGTACATGAAAATTTAATAAGGCAGCTCTGCATCCTGGCAGGGTGGTAGCTGCATGAGTGAATATATTTTTCAAAAAAAATGCTTTAGGTTCTATGCTTAAAATTGTGTATTTTAAATATTAACTGGCCTCAATTGGATTGGTTTTTATAGAAAAAAAAGAAATTCAGAAGGAAGAGCAAGCTTCAGAGATGAAGGTAATTAACTCAGATTTCTCAGACATTCCAGTAAGGAGCTGAAAAAATGTTATTTCAGGTTCTTAGACTCATATTTAGCAGAGATTTGAGTTTAGGATTTTGAGCAAGTAAAGCAGTGATTCTCAACCAGATCTGCATGATAGAGTCATTAAGGGAGATGTTGTGGGCACTAATGTCTGGGCCTTACCCCCCAAAATTCTGAATTAATTGGTTTGGAGAAAAACACACAATGTAGTGTTTCTTAAAAGCAGGTAGGTATTTCTCATGTGCAATCAATCTTGGATACCAGTAATATGAAGGGTTATTGAAATTATGGAAATAGATAAAATCCTTTCAGATAGCCCATAAATGAAAAAAACAGAGGAGCAAAGTTCATAGCATGGAGGATATCAATATTTAAAAGATTAAGCATTTATAATGACAACTTAGAAAAAATGGACAAATTTTGAAAAATATAACTTACTAAGTTAACACAGGAAGAAACAGATCGACATGTATTACGGTAATCAAATTTTTTACCAAACGCCTCTGAAAAGAAAACTTCAGGCTCAGATGATTTCATTGGTGAAATATATCAAAAACATTTAAGGAGGAAATTGCACTAATCTTGCACAAATGATTTAGAATAAATGCCCAACTCATTTTATGGGGTCAATATAAAACTAATACTAAGCTCTGATAGATGTTACGTAAAAACAGAAAAATAATTCTGGACCAACATGCTTCATATAAATAGATGAAAAAGTAGTTTAAAAATATTAGCAAATCAAATCCAACAGTACAGAATTGATGAGGAACTGCCCCTTGGGTACCTGGAATGATGACCACATGGTTGAAGAATCACATGGGATATGGAGGGGCAGCTCCACAGAGTAAAGATGGGCATCAGGAAAAACAATAAACAAAAACAAAAATAATCTGCAAACTACAAATGGTGTAATTAATTATTATTTCTAGTACAGTTATGCATATTTTTCGTAGGGCTAATTAACCTGGATTTCATTTTGTCTTGAGTAAATGAGCATACCTTCCTGAATATCAGTGGAGGAGCCCCTAAGACAGAGAGAAGAATATGTTTCATTAAAAAAACATCTAAACCATTAGAGAGTGGTAGGAATAGGATCTTTAACTCATAATCTTCATTCCAAGACACTCCTTGAGTTAATATAATTAAACTTTAAAAAATGGGCTCCAATTTCTAACAATCTTGCTCATCCTCTACTATTAATGTTCACTTTATATACTAGTTACAAATCTGGTCATTGTGACCTAATTACTGCATAATATCTTGCTTCTAAAGCAAGACAAATTTAGATGATATCTCTCATCTCTGTAAGATGTAATGATAAAACTTTCGTACCAGTGGAAGCTATTACTTGTCTCTACTTTAAAACATACATAATTATATCTAAATATAGCAACATATAGCCAATTAAGCCTACTCTAAGTAGAATGTGTGAAGTTTCAAGAAATATGTGCTTTTATGTCATTTCAGTTATATTTCAGGACTTATATCTTGTGATCTGCATTCTTTCCCATTTATCCTTTGCATTCTTGGCTGGCACCGTAGAAATTTTAATTAAAATCATCATTTACTTGCTGAGCTATCCCCAGGTTTAATCAAGAAACAAAATTACCTTGGAGAAACGTCTTTTCATATCAACCTTCAATCTTACCACAAATTGGAAAGCAAACTGAAAAAAGAAAAAGACAATTTGAGCTGCTGGACAAAGCACTTGGCGGGCCAAGGCTTAACTGCTTTGAGAGTTTTGAGGAAGACAGAGCCACTGTAAGTTGGGTTATCTTATTCCATAGCTCAGAGGACATAGCTCATTTAACCTCGGTTCCAATAATGGAGCCAGAAGGTTTTCAGCGGAGTTACTGACTTGGAAAGTGGGAAGAGTTAGGGGAGGATCTAGTGAAGAAAGATAAGAAAGGGAAAACAGACATAAGAGGAAAAAAGTATGTGAAAATGATTAATAGAAATGACCAGATAGTTGGTAGAATCTAGTGCTAGAAGGTAACTCTCATGATAGGCTATATAACATGGGAGTAAAGAGTAACTCCCGAATCTCTGTGGCTTGATGCCATACACAAACTACAGTCCCCACTCATGCCACGATTAGCAGAGGTACTCTGCTTATTGTAATCACTCAGGGTCCCAGCCTAGTGTAGCAGCTGCAATATGGAGCATGACCAGTTCTGTATCAGCCTAACACATGCACGCCAATTCTTAGTTTAATTATATTAACTCAAGGAGTGTCATGGAATGAAGATTAGGAGTTAAAGATCCTATTTCTACCACTCTCTAATGGTTTAGATGTTTTCTTAATGAAAGATATTCTTCTCTCTGTCTCAGGGGCTTCTCCACTGATATTCAGGAAGGTACGCTCAGTTACTCAAGACAAAAAGAAATGACATGTACCATTTCTCTTAATACTACTGGCTAAAACGAGAAACATGGCTCCACCTATTTTCAAGGAGGTAGGTGGGGAAACGCTATCCTGACAATGTGCCTTGTAGGATAATCCTAAATATTTGCTCAAGTAACAATTATATATGATACTATTATTGCCCCGGCCAGATAGTGAGGTATGTACCACACAGAAGACTATGCTCAACTGACTACCCAGTGTCCAAACTTCCTTTATTCTCTATGAACAAATATTATTTTCCTTGAGATGGTGATCTCTGATACCTAAAAACTGCATTTTCCATTTTCCTTTGTAGATATAGATAGTTTTTGACACAATTCTGGCTAAAAGCCATTAGGGGAGACCCTAAGAACATTTTAAAACAGGCAGAGAGTTAGCTGGCTCATGCTTTTCTTTCTTTCTCTGAAAGACGGTTTTGGTGCCAGAGCAACTGAGAAAAGGGACTTCTTGCAACCATGAAGACAAGAGTGACCCTGGGACACTGATGAGATTGCTGTGCTACATTCCTGCCCTGGGTACTGACTCTCCAGCTCATAGTAGTGTGAGGAAACAAAAACAAATACAAAAAAACCTGTGCTTTCTTGCACCACTTTAAGCATGATTTTATTTCATATATGCTGTTGAACCTATTCCCAAGTCATCCAGAGTCTGAAACTAAGAGTGGGTGAAACGAGTAATGGATCCTAAAGTATAGAGTTGGCTTAGTGGAGACCCTGCAGTAGGAGTGATAGGGAGAAATTTACAAGGACAGCAGTCTAGTCCAGGTGGATCCCTTCTGCTTCTCTTCTTAGCAAAGACAACAGAAACTCCTCCGCCCCTTAACTCCCCGCTCTGCCAGGCACTCACTCCCTAAATTTACTCCCCCCTGCTTGCTCGTTTGCTGTGCTCGTGGAAATGTTGCAGATACGGAAGCAGAAAGATATATACTGCTCCCCTTGCCTTCGTTCAGGGCTCAGACCTCGGGAGATGACTCCCCTCTGAGCCCGCTGGTGTAAAAATAAAACCTCAGCACTCCAAGACCTCCGAGTGCCACTTGGTTCCTCTGTCAGCAATCTGCTGCAGGTTTTTCAGCTTTTTTCCATAACATTTGGTTCCATGACCAGGAAACCCAACCACACAGGCCCACTGTTGCCACTGGTTTGGGGCAACCGCAGGGCGGTGATGGAACAGGAGATCGCAGTGGAGAAGGTGCGTCCTGCCTGATCTTCTGGCGTCTCCTGCCCAGTAATCCCAGGCCATCCCCGCTCCGCTGTTTCCGCCAGACTCAGGGAGGCTTGGCAGGTGAGGACCTGGTTCCCACGTCGATTACGATAAGGCCCCGGAGCCCCTGACGCAGCCTGTTCCCACCCGTTGGGGTGGCAGGGGAGCCTGATCACCTCCCAGAGACTTCTTAGATGTCTCACAGGTAGACATTCCCTGGGGGGAATGTTTAAACTCTGGTCTGAGTGTGTGAGTGTGCAGGGCGGCTGAAGCCATTCAATCGGCACTGAATCTGTGGTTCCATTGCCTGCACTATGGAATCTGAGTGGGCCCTTCACCATATTCGCAGTCGGCCGCCACGACATAACTGTGACTCAGCTTTGGCGGACCTGGACCAGGACTTATACAGGTGCACCTTAGTCAAGGCTGACCAAAGTCTCTGAGAGGAGTGTGTACGAACAGACATCTGGTTGTTCTCCTCTTTAGAGGGGGCACCCCTCCCTTGTCTGTTGTCGTGGCACCGTTACACATACACGTCATGGGATCAGGGCACAGCAAACCCACAGTTCTTGACCCCATGATCAAAAATTTGAGGAAGGGATTTATTTTCAGAATACTACGGAGTAAAATTAAGTCCCAGCAGGTTAAAAACCCTGTGTGAATCTGTATAGCCCACCTTTAGTGTAGGATGGCCTCCAGAAGGGGCCCTAGATGTCCCAACAGTCCACTGAGTCTGGTGGGTCATCACTGGACATCCAGGTCATCCTGACCAGTTCCCATACATTGACTCCTGGTTAGGAATCCCTCAGACCCTTCCCCCTTGGGTGCGATTCGCTTGCAACAGGCAGGGACAGGGTAGGGTCTTTTTCACCTCAACAAAGCAGCCCACAAAGAATCAACAGACGCCTGAGCCTCTACAGATTCTTGCTGGTGACCCAGAGGAAGAGCTAATAATGCCCCCACCTATGCGCACGCAAGGCCGTCAGCACCCAGCCCCCCGGTCCTGGATACCCCACTGCTGTCGGTCTCCCCGCCACCTCTAGAACCAGCAGGTCCACTCTCCCCTGGACCAGCAGCCAGACTGCACCCTCGGCCGGGAGCAGGCGCCCCTCAGATGCCAGTGCGAGAGACATGGGAGCCTGAGAGGCGTGATGAGGACGGGACCACCCAGCCAGGCTGATCCAGGCTTCACTACCAACCCTTCTCGACTGACCTCCTCAATTAAAAACATGTCAGAAAAACCACAAGCCCTGGGTGATCTCATGAAATCCCTCTTCCAAACCCACCGGCTGACGTAAAAAACCTGTCAACAGCTTCTCTGCACACTGTTCATAACAGAAAAGAGGAGGCAGCTGGGGTCCTTAATTGGGGCGCAAGGGCTGAAACTGCTGTCCCCGACGAGCACCCCAAGTGGGACTTCACCACCCCACAGGGACAGCACCAGATCCGCTGGTATCAGGAAGCCCTCCTCAAGGGGATCAAAGCCGGGTATAAAAAGCCTGTGAACATGACCAAAGTTTCTTCAGTCACTCAACAACCAGGAGAGTCTCCTGGGGACTATTATGAAAGACTGTGTGAAGCTCATCGCATCTATACCCCTTTCGACCCTGAGGCACAAGAAAGTCAACAGATGGTCAACACCTCATTCGTAGCTCAAGACACCCCAGACATCAGAAGAAAGCTCCAAAAACTTGAACACTTTGTCAGGATGAATAGCACCCAGCAAAAAAAGCGGGGGTGGGGGGGAAAGGCCAGCCTCCTGGCAGCTACCCTAAGAGAAAGAGAGGACCAAAAGGCAGAGAAAATCCAGCCGCCAAGAGGGGGGAGGCCTAGGACCCCCTAGCCAGGGAACAGGGCACTTACTGTAAAGAAAAGGGGGACTGGAAGAACAAATGCCCCAACTAAGGCAAAGCCCTGAAGCCCAATCCTACCGGGAGGAGCCTCACAAGGAAAGGCTCACTGACCTGGCAGGAACAGACTCAGACTGACAAGGACTGGGCTCTCTCGCACTCGGACCCCATGAGCGCACAGTCAAAATGAAAGTGGGGGCCCAAAACACGACTTTTATAGTTGACACAGGGGCCAGGGCAGAACACTCCGTGGTCCCCCTCCCTGTAGCCCCCTTCAGTAACAAGACTGCAACTCTTCTTGGAGCCACAAAGACAGCGGCAGGACCCCCCTCACAAGAGGATAGAGCAGACATCCAGGAACACCTGATAAGACTCGGAGAGGCAGGCATTCTAATCGAGTGCCAGTCACTCTGGAACACTCCACTTCTACCAGTCAAAAAACCAGGAGAAGGGTACCAGCCTGTTCAAGACCTGCGAGCCATTAGCAAAGTGACTGCATCTTTACACCCGGTGGTCCCAAATCCGTACACCCTCCTCAGCCAGATCCCGGGATCTGCCAAATGGTTCACTTGCCTAGACTTAAAAGATGCCTTTTTCTGCCTCCAGCTGGCCCCCAAAGCCAGCTCTTGTTTGCCTTTGAATGGACTGAACTGGATACGAGGCTGCAGATGCAGTTAACATGGATGCGGCTTCCACAAGGGTTCAAGAACTCACCCACTCTCTTTGGAGAGGCCCTGACGGCAGACCTTGCCCGCTTTCCAAGGGAAGCCACGTGCTGCGCCCTCCTGTGGTACACAGATGACTCCTCCTTGCCAGTGACACCCAGGCACAAAGGCCCTCCTGCAAGTCCTGCCAGACTCAGGATACCGAGCCTCATGGAAAAAGGCACAAATATGCCAATAGCAAGCCCGGTACTTAGGCTTCCTCCTCTCCCAGAGAGAAAGGGCACTAGGGTTGGAGAGGAGAAAGGTCATTAACTCCTTACTCCAGCCTCAGACAAAGAAAGGCATATGAGAGTTCCTGGGGGCCACCGAGTTCCACAGAATCTGGATTCCCAGATTCTCAGCAATGGCAAAACCCCTCTACAGCCTCCTGGGGGTGGGGGGGGGCAGACTGAAAGCTCCCTGTCTGCATAGAAGAGGCAAGACCCACCTTCCTGGAAATAAAGGCTACTTCAGAACAGCCACCAGCCCTTGGCCTGCCAGATATAAAAAGCCCTTCAATCTCTTCATACATAAAAAAGTAGCAATCCTGCCTTGCAAAGAACACCAAAAGGAAAACAACCCTATAACACAGGGAAACCAGCGAGCAGATAAAGCAGCTAAATCAGCAGCCAATAAAGAAATAGATAAAGCTCCTTCCCTCACTATGGCCCTAACACCCCCAGTGGAGGCCCCTCCACCCAAGTGCACTAAAAAAGAGAAGGACTGGGCCATGGCTGAAGGAGACACCCTAACTAAAAAAGAATGATAGGTGCTGCCTGACAAACACATCTTTGTCCCAACTGCAACCGAAAGGCATCTAGACAGCAGTCTAGTCCAGGTGGCTCCCTTCTGCTTCTCTTCTTAGCAAAGATAGCAGGAACTCCTCTGCCCCTTAACTCCCCACTCTGCCAGGCACTCACTCCCTAAATTTACCCCCCCTGCCTGCTCGTTTGCTGTGCACGTGGAAATGTTGCAGTTACGGAAGCAGAAAGATATATCTTGCTCCCCTTGCCTTTGTTCAGGGCTCAGATCTTGGGAGATGACTCCCCTCTGAGCCCACTGGTGTAAAAATAAAACCTCAGCACTCCAAGACCTCTGAGTGCCACTTGGTTCCTCCGTCAGTGATACAGTCCGGGTTTTTCAGTTTTTTTCCATAACAGTAGGAGTTAAATTCCACCCATTTTTATTTCCCCTAAATCTTGTTCAGCACTAGGACAACAAAACAACATATTTTTCCTTTGATGAATATCTAGAATCACTCTTGACCTTTCTCAGTCTTTTTGGTACTCTGTATTTCTCTGTCATGAAGCAAAGTGGAAAAATTAAGCACAGCAACAGCTTCTATTAGATGATGGTTCTGAGATGCTTTCCTCACACTGGTTGACTTTATTAAATATGAGGGTTATCAATAAACCTCAACTATTTATCCTTTAAACCAGGTTCCCTCTTAGGACCTCATGACATCTTTGTGCTCGCCATTTATGCTGTCCCACTCTATTCCCTACCCTGCATAAAAGCCCACTGTTTACTTTCATGTCATTGAGTCATAAGGCAGTTGTGTCAGGATGATGCCATTAGGTGATTCTGAAAATGGAGGCAAACTTTCAAGGCTGGGGGAAATAGAGAAGACAGGACCATCAGGTGAGGAGTTCTATTTCCCGAGTTACCATGGAAACAATCATGCAGTTAGAAGTGGAAACTCTCAGCTGTTGAATATTAAGCTTTCTGGACATGTCTGCATGATTTCCTTCCAATCATAGAAATATTGCCATGTCTTGGTCTTTTGATAAGTTTTCTTAATAAAAATGTTCTTTAGATATTTAACATATATGGGAGTCATGCTTCCCGTCTCTTTGTTAGTCTTCTCTTACTGCTAATAGAGAGCTCACAGAGTAAATGTTATAAAGTGACATCAGATTGGATCACATTTTCAGGAAACTGAAGAATAAAGTGTCCAAGGAATAGCTGAGTTCAATGTTTTTCTGGAAAAAAAAAGTGGTAACTGTATGCATCTTTCTAATTCCTTAGCAAACTTGCTGTATTTGGTATGTGCCTCTTAACAAAATGACAAGTGTTAAATAAGAGAGGTTCTATTAAAAATAAGAAAAATGTTAGTAAAAAAAAAATACAATGACCTAAAATTGTCTCAGAGGAGATAAAGAAGGCTCATAAGGTGTTTTGACACACACCCTTCCATAAAGTGCCCCACAATCACACCACTTCTAAAAAGATAACATTTTCTTTATTTTTATTTTTATACTAAAGACAAACTTTCATTTAAACAGCAAAAGAATGCCTCTATTTCCCTTCCTTCCACAGGAAAATAATTTGAAATGCTGAAGACAAGTGTTCTCAAAATCATGTTTTTAAAAATATTGCTCTCTAGCAAGAAAGTAGGATATGTACAGAGGCAAACAAACACACAAAAATAGACCCCAAACTGAACAGAAGTACAAAATGAAAGCAGACATAATTGAGGAAGGAAGCACACAAATCAGATGCTATCCTGAGGGCATTTTCCAAAGCTCAGTATAACAAACTTCTATTGTGACACCAATATGAGATAAAGAGTAGGTTCTGCATAAGGTAAGGAAATTAATGGTACATCATCCTTAAAAATGGGACTTCAATGTTCACAATGACAAATAAACCTATTCTAGAGAAAGGGACAGTTAGAAGCCAGCTAGTATCAATTATCACGCTAGGCAAAGAGAAAAAAAAGTTATGTTAAGTATTTGAAGCCAGTGTACTGCCCTCACGTGGGTTTTCAGACTAGAATTCAAACCTTATGTGTGGCAGAAAAGCCTCGGTCAAATGATTTGAAAAAAATGATTCTGGGATAGTGGCACTCATAGGCAACTGGGAGAAAAATTAATAAATAAATTCTCTTTGCAGGAATTTCACCTTAGACCTCAAAAGATTGCACAGAGAAAATTCCAAGAACTATCAGCCTCACAGTATAAATTATAAAGCACCCAGGGAAGCCAGAATACTACTCAGGCAGCAAAGAACTCTGGGGACAAGATTGCAGGGAGAAGGGAAATTCACAGTGGTGATCTCAGCATATAGTGTTGCTTTCTCCTGAAGATAGAAAATATTAGAAGCTGAATAAAACTTCAGACAATCTCATGTCTGGGGCCAAGGAAGAACAGCATGGTAATCACTCCAGACTTTCAGTAAAGGCCACATAAGGCTGACCAATGAGAGGAAGTGTGGAATGGAATTAGACAAACACTTAAAAAGGAACTAATATTCAAACAGATCACCCCCATATTATATTAACCTTCTCTGTCCCTGCCTTCATTGTCTGCCAAAAGATGAAGCACATCTTCTCTGGAGGGCAATAATATCATCCAGAGTCTCAAATTAACTACAATATTTCAAACACAATATCTAACATTTGAATAAAATAAGAAGGCATTGAAAAAGACAGAAATTGCACAGTCACCAAGAGCAAAAATAGATACTGTAAGCAGACCCACAGGAAACCAGCAAGAAAGAATAAGGAGCAACCAAATGAGTAAGTATGTGGGTAAATTTAAATAAATATCAATACATCACTAGATATACTACAGAAGGCTTTTTAGCAAAGTAACTGACTCTTTACCCTAAGGCAGGAAGAAATATTTTTCAGGTCTCTATGGGTTTGTGTAGAAGAGAAAAACCATCCACCAAGTTATAACTAAAAGCAATGTGACATTTCTTGGATGACATTTCCGAAGTGAAGTTTATGAAGCACCTATGTCAATTCCTTGGAAATAAAGTCCCACCCACATACAATGAATCAAATCTTATGAAGCTGAGTCCCTGGAAACTGCATGCTTCATGCACCAGATAATTCTGCTGCTGCACACTAGTGTTAAATACAAACTGTTATTGAATAGAGGTGGGTAATTGTCCTTCTAGGATGAGTTCATCCCTTTTTTAAATAATATAATTGGATTAATGCTAATGAGTATACTTATGTTAAAAAATACATGTTTCATGTTCCCCTACACACAGATGGATTTATGGCTCCTTCATCTACTACAACTGAGAGTATAAAATAGAATGCAACAATAAAGGAAGTACCTTCTACCATAGATTAATAACTAATAGCCAGTACATTTTTCTTCTCTTTAAATGAAATATCTCTTACTATAAATTATAACCTTTTTCTTCTGTTGGCTTATAACTTAAAAGGAAATGAAAGAGTTCTGATCATTCCTTTTTTTAAAAACATTTTTAACTTTTGAAACTCACTACTATTTATCACAGTCCTTGCTTTTGTTTACTCTTTGCAAGGTCCTACATTGAGGTCTGAGAGGAGGGAAGATTAACCAGGTACTGTTCTAGTCTCAGAGATTTTAGAATCCAGGTGGAGATGCGTAAGCCACATAAACAGCTAGAACTTGGCCATTTTCATAAAACCTTTTGAGGTTTTTGGCCAAACCACAATTCCCTATTCTCTGAGAACTGCTCTCTAGTCCAATAAAGTTTGATTACCATCAGACATGTTTCTATTCATGACTCTCTCTCACTCAACCAGTTTACTAAACCAAGAGTAATCATATAGCCTGTGATGGCCCCATCAACTTGTATAAGCTCCCAATTTGAAGTCACAGTGAAAGCAAATAAGTGTATGTGGGTGACCACAAATATAATTTGTAAATTCGGCACCCATGGGGTGGTCAAACTCATCCATGTCATGCATATAAGCATGTGATCGAGAGAGCAAAATAATGCCAGACATTTTATGTTTCCCCCTTGGATAAGGCAAGAATTTTGGCATGACTGTTCCTCCCTCTAGTCTCTCTATGTCCCATTTTTTGGCTTTCAAGTAGTATAACATAGTAGCTAATCAGAACAGAACATGGAACTAACTGCCTGGATATAAATGCCAGTTCCACAGTTGATAGATGTGTGATGTTGAGCATATCAATGAATTCTCTATGTCTTACTTTTCTCACCTGTAAAATGGGGATAATAACATCAGCTACCTCAAAGCATTGTCATGAGAATTAAATAAACATATTTATGTCAGCTAGTGTCTGGTAAATAATAAATACTATGAAAGTAGTATTTTATTCAATAAACTAATAGTAACATTTATTACTAAATGAAAATTATCTCGAATTTTAAATGAATTTTAAATAAATTTTCCATGGTTAAACACTTGAGTGTCTTTGTAATGACTTTTAGTCATTTCCAATTCTGACAATGAAATTTACTATTTAGTCCTTTATTTGTCCTCACTTTTCATATCATGTAACTTTCTCCTGAATTAATTTCCATTCTTAGTTGAATACATGATCTTAGATTTCTTACAAAAATAATTTATATGTGACAATATACTTAAGAGTTTGTTTGGAATTTTTTCAGTTAACTGGATCCCAAAATGTACTTTAAAATTATACATCATGACAAATTGGGCTTGTTCTAGAAGATCCACCTCAGAAAGAGAAACTGATGAGTTCAACATACTGAATGAGTAAAAGGAAAATAAATCTACACAAATGTCTCTGTTTATCTATCATCTATCTATCTAATATCTATTTATATAATCTATTTGCTAGATTGTCATCTGTCAACTTTGCCTTACCACACCTCTTCCAATGTCTATTCTGCTTTGCAAATATCAGGAACCTCATTTTCCAGAATCTCCTGTGTGTAGGGCAAGCTTGAGTTCAGGCTTGAGTTTGCCAATGAGAAGGCACTGAACATTGGAAAGTGAACTGGAGGAGAGGTTTTCATTCCAGGGAGGTGGTGGCAGTCAAATACCATTGGCTTCACAGATTTCTCCGCAAGTTCCTACTTGGCTGCTACAGAGCAAGACAAAAACCCTGGCTTTTCCCAGAGACTTGACAATTGCTGAAGTTTCCTATCAAACTTGGGAGATTGGGAGAATCATTTGTTTCCGTGCTTCAGACGACTAAAGTTATCAGTGACTCCCTGACCTTCCACTGTAGCTTTTCCTGGCCTTTACTCACCCAGCTCTTGTTACATTCATATTAGGCCCATTTCCTTTAAAAAACACTTTTATTACAGCAACATCTAGAATAATTGCATGTTACTCACCAAACCAATACTGATAAAAATGATTTAAATATTAGAAAACTAGGAAGAGGTAAGAATGTTTTTTTCCCATAAAAGCTATCTAATAAAATCTAGAAATACATATTAACAAATGGATAAACTTAAACATACGCATTTTAAGGTAAAAAATAAGACAATGATATTTATTATCACTGCTACTCTTTAACAGAGCTGTCTGGGAAATTGAATAAGGATGAGAAGTAAAGAGGTAAAGCATACTCATTACTTGTAATAACATAAATATTTACATTAAAAAAGATAGTCAGAAAATAATGCAAAATTATAGAAGCATTCTATCACATCTATGGATGAACAATAATAGTACTCCTTTACACCACCAGTAACCAGTTAAAAATTATTATTTAAAATGATATACCTCTTTAAATAGCAGCATCTCAGCCTCCAGAAATGAAGTCAGACTTGAAAAAGAGTGTTATTTAAATAGTGTGGCATCCCATGGACTAATAATTGGTATACTGGTATCTGGAACAGTGTCATGGCCGTCAAGCATGACACGTATTTAGGAATCGCTATGTGACAGTTGGTTTGTAGGCACCACTGTAGCAGCACGCAAACCCAAACTCTCCTGTCTTATAGCAGCCATTATTTGTTACTTGAACATATTATGTGAGGGCTTGAGTTGGCTGTGGCTCTTGTGGGCAATGCGAGACTTCACACACCTTCTTATTTCAAGTCTGAGGCAAAAGGAAGAGCCACGGGGATCTGTGCCACTCATGGCAGAGGGAGGAAACTACAGAAGGCAGAACTAAAGTGCAAAAGTTCTCTTCAGGTTTCTGCTTGGACATTACAGAGATCACAGGCACGCTCATTCCATTGGCCAAGAGAAGTTGACAGGACAGAGAAGTGTATTCCACTCCCAGGAAGACAGTTTTTGGAAGGAACAATTGGATGTGCACCAGAGAACAATTGCCCCAATGTGTGTAAGATGGTAAACACAGGACACATCCGATACATTTTAGTTCTTATTTTCGTTTTTATTTTGTTGAATTATCACAATGGCCCTGAAAAATGTTACAAAAAAAAGGACATTTCAGAACAACTAAATAACTCTCTTAAGGTTTTGTAATGGCAACCCTAGAATTTAAATCCACATATCCTGACACCACAGAAAAAGTATTTTCCACAGTCACATGGTGGTGATCATATGAAAACCGATCACAGAGTTGACAGTGTCTTGTGAGACAAGCTCCACTTGGGAGCTGGACAAGCATTAGTAGCTTCATTGAGCTTCGGATGGTGAATTTTCTGTAGTTTATTGCTCATCCAAATATATAAATCCATGCTTCAAGAATAATTTTTCCATAATTCTAGCAGAAAAGTTGACAAATAATTAATGACTCCTCAATATATGGAGAACATAGGGGAATAAATTAACTTCCACTTTTGACCAGAATTAAGTTTCATTTTTCATATCAAGACAAATTTTGCTTAACTATCAAGCCAACTGTTATCTGTTTGGCAGTAATGTTCTCATGTTAAAATATTAAATTGATATTCTGGTTTAAAATATTTATCAACCTTGGGAGTGAATGCTCAGAGTGAATTTTGTTTTCTAGGACCCATTCCTACCTGATCCTGACAAAAGTCTAGATTATAGTTAAGTAAACAAATGACACAAATGTGTAAAACTCCCCATTTCATGCCCCTTTTCTTCAGTGATATTCCAAATTTGTAGGGTCTCATGAAGACTAAGCATTATGGACTGAATGTTTGCATCCCTCCAAAATTCATGCTGAGGCCCTAACTCACTGTGCAATAGTATTTGGAGATGGGGTCTTTGGGAGACAATTAGGATTAGGTGTGGTCTGGAGGGTGGGGCTCTCATTCTGAAATTAGTGCCCTCATAAAAAGAGACACCAGAGAGCTTTCTCTCTCTCTGTGTGCACATAAGGAAGAGGTCACGCAGGCTAGGAAGACAGCTCTCCCTAAACATGACCATGCTGATACCCTGACCTCTGACTTCCAGCCTCCAGAACATGAGGAAATAAATTTCTGCTGTTCAAGTCACTCAGACTATGGTATTTTATTATGACAGCCGAAGTGAAGGCAGTGACATATATGAAAAACACCTGATGTAAAGTAGGAGGGTTTTTTTGTTGTTGTTTTAATACTAGCTGTTTTTTGGAGGACAAAGGGTAGGAGGAAAGACAGATGATGAAAAATTAATAGTCACTAATCTTAGGAGTGATCTGATTCTAAGGTTTCTGCATATAAAAAAATAAAACAGCTTGAAACACACTTTGTGAAATGTTTTCAGTTATTTTTTTCACAGTGATCCCAAAATTTAAGAAGTCAACAGAATACCCAGAGCCATATCTTTCTTTTTGTCACCTGTCTCTTAATTCATTGATTTCTATACTCATTCATTCATTCAATGAATATTTGTTGAGTTACCAATAGAGGTTAATCAGTTTCAGGCACTATAGCTGCAAAGGTAGATAAGATATTGTAGTACACAAATTTCTCTTCCTCGATTCTCATGTCACCATTTCCATATCAACTTTTACAAGTGGATTAATAGTGTGAGTCTTTTCATAATTCTTGTGGAAACTGGTATTCCACATTTTAATATCAGTAATTTTTATGTATACTTTCACCCTCCTAATGTTTTATTGGAAAAGAATACTTTGAATGGATTATAAGCATAGCATTTAATCCCTCAAACTAGAGTGCAGATGATTCTCTAGTCCTACTTCTAGCAATTTTATAGGACCTTATGTCATAAATATTTGAGTGGAAACTTTGCTTCTCACTTTCGATTCATTACCTAGAAATTCCCTTCACCCCTAACTCCTTCACGTAGTTAATCCTTTGTTACAAAGTTAACACATTTCTATGAGCCACTTCAAACACTTTGTAGAGAAGGCTTAGTATAAATAAAAAACTGTCTAGTGTGTCTCTTGGAGAATAAAGGTGAATGTAGCTCTTTTTATAAATCATATTTAAGTTGTTTGCAATAGCTGGACTAACTTATTTTTTTCTCAAATTCAATTCCATAATGACAATGAACTCTAAGATCTTAAGAATTAGAGTATGGCATGTTCTACATCAAGCATTCTGAAAAGAAATGGTAGGGTAGGTGTTAGTTTCAGCAATTCATACAATTGGTTAATAGTTAATGGATGTCTGACATCTTCAGGTGTGAATTATGTAAATTGTAATCAACAAAAACTATAAAAAATAAATGTTTTTTCAGAAGTAGAAATGTGCTCAAGACAGTTTTTTGAAGTTACACTTCAAACCACATTTCCTGAACCCAGAGAATTTGGGGAAGAGAGACTGACATTTTCCTACATTGAATTTTGAAGGAACTTATAGGATTTCTAAAACATTTTGCTCTTCATCAAATAAGATTTATACTATAAAGATAACATTATAATATTAAATATTATAGGTTTAAATAGCATTAAAATATTACAGATTTATTAGCCACAATTGAGACATCAGTGTTCTAATTTTTATTTATTTATTTATTTTTATTTACTTTTTTTTTACAATTTATTTTATTTTAGTATCATTAACGTACAATTACATGAGCAATATTGTGATGATTAAACTACCCCCTTCATCAGGTCCCCCCCACCAACCCTATTACAGTCACTGTCCATCAGTGTAGTGAGATGAGAATCACTACTTGTCTTCTCTGAGCTGTACAGTCCTCCCCGTGCCCCCCCACCTTATGTCTGCTAATTGTAATACCCCTTTTACCCTCTTATCCCTCCCTTCCCGCCCTTCTTCCCCAGTCCCTTTCCCTTTGGTAACTATTAGTCCGTTCTTGGGTTCTGTGAGTCTGCTGCTGTTTTGTTCCTTCAGTTTTTTTTTTTCCAAAAAGACAGATGCACCCCTATGTTTATTGCAGCACTATTTACAATAGCCAAGAAATGGAAGCAACCTAAGTGACCATCAGTAGATGAATGGATTAAGAAGATGTGGTACATATACACAATGGAATATTATTCAGCCATAAGAAGAAAACAAATCCTACCATTTGCAACAACATGGATGGAGCTGGAGGGTATTATGCTCAGTGAAATAAGCCAGGCCTAAAAAGACAAGTATCAAATGATCTCACTCATATGTGGAGTATAAGAACAGTGTTCTAATTTGAATTAAATAGACTTTCAGTGCACTTTCAGGACAGCAGCTTTTCAGCAATGAGGTCTTCTTATAGACCAATTCATTTCAGGCTTTAAAATACTTATAAAAGTAGGAAACTTGTAGTACAGACAGAAGTGGTTAAGTAATGTCTTTTAACATTAACTCTGCTTGGCTGGCATTTTGAAGATTACCCAAACAAGGGCAAAAGCCAGACAAAGAAGATAATGAAAGTCTTCCCCACAAACAGGCCTTTGTTTTCCATTGTGATCATCTGTAAAGGATCTTGTATAAATTAGGCAAAAGTGTTTATTTATAATGAGATCTCCACTCCCATGGTTTATTTTAAGTGTCCAGGGAACATGCAAAGAACAAGACTTGAGTTGGAGGCATAAATCACTGGAGAGAGCAAGGCTATAAGAAATGTCATCCTTGGGGGACCAAACTAAAGCATAAAGTCCCTATGGCTGAGCTGCAGTGATTATTCATGAACTAAACTACACATTTCTAATTTTTCTGAGAAATGAGCTTGAATTATGCCTTCTGGGATGATTCCTGGTGTGTTGGAGGGAGCAACAGCTCATGAATAACCTGGCATTTGCAAAGACGTGTGGCCATTTAAAATATCAACCCTTGGTAAAAGCCAAAGGCAAACACCAGAAATTAACTCAGAAAAAACATTTATGAGAAGGTAACTTAATGTGGGCTAGGCATGTACTTTACACACAGACTTGAAACTTGGTTAGCACTGTAGACTGAATGTCTTTGCTGCCCGCCCCCTCCCACCTCCATTCATATCTTGAAATTCTAATGCCCAGTGGGATGGTTTTAGGAAATGGGGTCTTTGGAAGGTGCTTAAGTGGTGATGATGGAGCCCTCATAAATGAGATTTGATTTTTATATGAAAGAATCCCTACTGAGCTCCCTAGCACCTGCTGCCATGTGAGTACACACAAGAAGTCTGTAGACCAGAAGAGGGTCCTCACCCAACCATGTTGACACCTTGGTCTTGGCCTTCCAGCTGCCAGAACTGTGTGAAATATATGTGTGTTGTTGATAAGTTACCCAGTCTGTGGTATTTTGTTAGAGCAGCTGAATAGACTAAGACACTACCTAGGAATCACAGCAGAATGACTTGTTTTAAAATAATTCTTTAGACATAAAATTGTCAGATATTTTTGTCAGTTGCCTTATAGTCATCAGCTCAAGACTGGTACCTCCAATAAATGCCAAGTCCAATCATTGCTCATAATAAAATGGTAAAAATAATAAATAATAATGATAATAGCGAATACTAACATTTACGCACATTGTATGCAAAGTACCATTTCAAATCCTTCCCATATATTGAATCAAGTAATTCTAATAACAAACTGAGGAAGTGCTGGCGCTAGTCTCTTTTTATAGAGTGATTTATGTATTTCCAGAGTCACACAGCAACTATGTGTTGAAGTTAGGAATCAGACATTGGAGGTCTCCTCCACATTCTATGCTATTAACAATTGAGGAATGTTTTTTCTGAAAGGTAGAGAGGTCCACATGATTTAGACTAAATAATCAGTTAAGCTCACCAATCCATTAATTAGGTCTAAATACATTTTGTGTACGTGGTTTGTATAATTTTAAAACTAAAACCAATGTACAAGCGAAATACAAACACAACAATAAGACCAAGGAAATTCAAACTAACAATATTAATTTAATCTAAATGTTATTCTGCTAAACCTAAAATCAAAGTTGGCTTTAGTAACAGAAGAATGTAACCTAGGTCCATTTTTATATTAAATCAGTTTCTGAATTAGCCTTTAATTATACTGATGAGAGACTGACTATTTACACTAGTGTATTATAAATATTGGTATCATTGTAATTTTGAGTGTTTATTTTCAAAGTATTGGACAAATCACCAATTAACTTTGAGACACACCATTTCAATATTTGTAGATTGTGAATGCACATAAGCTGGGTATTACATGGATAAGAAAGGGACAAGAGGTAAGAATTGGGGTATGGCCAGGCAAGGGGGCAGCTGGCTAATATAATCAGATTCTGTGAAAAAGCAAGGGAATTAGTGGCAGATATCTGATGGGTAACCAAGAGTATTGAGTACAGTATAAGGAATAACTATTATTGAATTCAAGAGAAAAATTAATCTCCACTGTTTAATATCTATTGTTAATGAATTGCTTTAACCTTCCTTCCATCTACAAATATAACATGTGCCAAATACATTATCTTACAGCATGCACATGGTTCTGATTGCCACAGTGAAAGTTTTGTTTTGTTTTATTTTTAATGTGACATGACTTTACTAACAGGAGTGGATGAGGACAAATTCTCTCACTACTTATCTCTATTTGAACACCTTTGAATATTTATTTGCACAGAATATTGTGATATCAGGTAGTCTTAACATGGAACAACCACATTTGTATAAGTAAGTGCAAATACATTTTGTGGTGGTGTTAGGTTATAAATTGATCCTGATAATTCAGGATATGCTTATAATATATATTTTTAAAATTTTTATAAAAAAATAAAATATGAAAGTTCTCATAGAACACTCTTAGACCTGCTAGAATATTTCATAAGCTGCTAAACACAGTTGGAGAAATAAATTATGGTGAGAGACATGGAACCACACTCTAGGATTATTATAACAGAGGCAAAAGTAAAAAATAAATAAAACTGACTAGACAGAGAATGCTCATTCATTGGAGAAGAGATGAAAGGGGATAAACTGAAAGCTTTGGGGGGAAAAATAAAGTTGAACAAGACTTATAGTTTCTCACACTCAAAATGGTAGTAGTGCTGAGTCACTGTCTTGCCTATGATGATACATGCAGCCTATGTATACAGATATGATACTACTGAGACAGGGGCCTTGGGTGTAGTCAGAGTAGGGGGAGGGCCTCCAGAAAAAAGCAAGGCAGGATATTTACAGTCAGAGCAATATAACAATGTGCAAAGAAGTCCCTATCGAAACTCTGTGTTAAGCATTATGCAATGTCAAGGTCACACTAATTCTCTAGGGTAAAGATACCAGACTAGGAATATAGACATCTTTAGTGAGATCAGTTAAAGCTCAAAAGGCCAGGAGCAACTTGGCCTGGAATGTTTCAGTGTTCTGCAAAGAAAGGTATCTCATCATAACCCGTCACTTTACTGTAAACAGCCCTAGCAAACAGACAACAACCCAGCCCACCTTGGGGTCAGGGCAGGTGGTACAAGTCCACACCCTAAGCCCTTTATCAGTTCCGCCAAATCCTCAGCTGCCTATAAATCCCCTAGACAATGCACCACCCTGGGGTCTCTTGTCCCCTCCTGGCTGAGCCAGGAGCTCTGTCCTCTCACTGTATCTCTCAATAAAATCCTCTCCCTGGCTCTCCTTCCTTGGGTGTTTGCTAAGTTCATTCTTTGACTCTGCAAACAAGAACCCAGCATCACTATGATACCTGCTCTCTTACTATACCCTCCTGAATGATTATTTTATACTTTCTAAACATAATTTTGAATGGATTATGTTACTTATAGATGCATTGGAACACAAAATCTGGCTCAAGAATTAATGACTTTCTCACCTAAACCCCTGAATTTGAGTTCATACATAGTTTCAGGCTATGGAAGAGGTGCAGGAAGAATGAGGCAATGAAGAAATCATACTTCACCTTAGTTCTCTGTCTTCAGCCTTCCCAGCTTTATGAGTGGTGGCTGGGTGATCACCACTGACTGTGTTAGCTTGGCAGAGCATGCCACCAACCAAACTTGTGCCTCTTTACTCTGAAAGCAGATTAAAAGGATTAAAGTGCTTGGCTTCAACAGGAGAGGTTTAAAAACATATGTTCTGAATATAAAGGACCAACCTCTTGGTTGCCCTAGGGCTCCTGAGAGTTGGATTAACTGTTTTACAAGGTCCACAAATAAACAAAGAGTTGTGAGTTGAAAGGACTAATGTTCCCCCAAATGGCTCTTGCAACTACAGGTGGCTCAAGCAGTGGGGAAATCTGGACACTTCAATTGAAACTGTGCAAACAGATTTTATTAGTAAGAGTCAGTGGAGCCTTACCTTTCTGAAGATAATTTTTTACTTTGGCTTTTATATTGGCACCAGGGACTCAGGGCAGTGCTTGTGGTCAGCCTGGCACAGGGTGCCAGGAGACCTTCCAGGAACATTCTTATATCCTTGATGAAGCACTGCATTTTGTACAAATCATGGTGCTTCTCTGTCAAATCTAAAGCAAAGGCTTGTAACCAAAATTTCATAAATGCAAGAGTATGCACACAAAAGCACAAAGAACAGGACTCAGTGTGCCCTTTGTGAGTGGGAAATAAGTCAATGAGCATTTATGAAATGACTGCATAGAAATTAACCACTTGGGAAATGTGGGCTTAGGTTACATAGCCAAAACCTATCATTAGAGTTTATGCAATATCCCCTCATGGCTTCATTCACCCTTGACTATATCTGCTATAGCCCAATGTGGTCAAGTGTTTTTTACTGCTGCTTCCCCAACTAATGTATTTTAAATGATTTGCAGGCCCTGTACTTTTCAGTTCTGATATGTATCTTAATGGGAATTCACACAGTTTAATCACTAGTCACCTTCCTGAAAATATAATGCCATAAAGGTCCATGATGAAACCAGCCTCAGTCACAAATACTCAGACTGCGGTTGCCTGAGGTAGGTAGTGGTTGCAACAGGTGACCCTGTTTTGTTCCTTTATACAAGAAAAGGAGGCTCTGCTCACAATAGCATGCTTGTGGGTAGCATGCAGTTCTCTGAATGACTTGAGATTTACTTCTTAGTCTTTAAAACTGCATTAAGACTGGTATTGAGACAGGGACCATGGGTGTAGTCAGAGTAGGGTAAGGGCCTCCAGAAAAAGCAGGGTGGGATATTTACAGTCAGCAATATAACAATGGGCAAAGAAGTCCCTTTTGAAACTCTGTGTTAAGCATTATGCAAAGTCAAGGTCACACTAATCCTCTAGGCTTAAGATACCAGACAAAGAATATAGGCATTTCAGTGAGGTCAGTTACAGGTCAAAAGGCCAGGAGCAACTTGGCCTAGAATGCTTAAGTGTTTCACAAATTGGGAAGGTATCTCAGTATAACCCGTGACTTTACTGTAAACAGCCCTGCCCACCTTGAAGGCAGGGCAGGTGGTACAAGTCCACACCCCTAAGCTTTTTTTTCATGTTCTTGAAAAATCGTCATTTGCCTATAAAACCCCCTAGACAACGCACCACCCCGGGACTCTCTTGTCCCCTCCTGGCGTGAGCCGGGAGCTCTGTCCTTCCACTTTATCTCTAAATAAAAGCCTGTACCTTGCTCTCCTACCTTGCCTGTTTGCTAAGCTCATTCTTCTGCTTCGTGAACAAGAACCCTGGCATCAGTATGTTCCAAGTAAAGTGGTTTGGGAGGATTTAATTGCTTTGGTGAGCTCAAAATTAGGAATATAATTTATTGAGCCTATACTTTACTGTTCTCTTGCTTTAAATAGTAGGCAGACAGATTGAGGGCTGACAATCTCATGCATTTCTAATAAACCAGTATTGTAAAATTATATTGGAAATGAAACACAGATTTCCTATAGGACTATGTAACATTAAGCTTTAGCATTACTACTAATTTATCTACAATATATAAACCAAAACAAAAGAAATCCTTTCCCCTATTTTTTTTTTGCTTTATATTAGGATAATGAATAAAAATCTATTAACACTAATACCTTCTGGCTTTTATTTCATTTATAATCTAAATGTTCTACCATAGAAACACATGTACAGACGTAAAAATATATTTAATACACACAGAACCCAGAACAATATTTTTTTCCAAGAATATGTGCCTTTGAAAATAGTATGTCCCTGAAACATATATCTAAAAAAGCAAGTTATTTTGAGTTAATCAGGTATATTTTGTATTGAAGTCTTCTAAAAATAGACAAATCTATCTAGGCTGAAAAGAGGAAACAAAATCAGGCAGCAAGCTGGTAAAGTCGCAGTTCAGAGTGGTTAATGGTACATGCTTTGGAGTCAGTTACATATCAGTGGTGTAACTTTGGAGAACTTAACATCTCCAAATTTCAATGTATTCATCTTTAAAATTAGATAATAATTTTTACTTTATAAGTTTTTATAAAGATAAAATGAATTTTATAAAGAATAGAGCTCAGAATTTTACATGTGTAACTCTGGGGAAAAATATTTTCCCAGCCCAGGGCAAATTACCTTTGAAACCGAAATCAGTCAAAGGGAGAAATAAAGTGGAAGAAACCCATTTATTGCTTACAAGCAGGCACCCACTTCTGCTTGCTGGAGTCTCTTGTGACCTGGTTGCAAAAAGGGACCCCAATCAACCTCTCTAGATATGCCTTAACTCCCCCTTGTAATCACCTATTGATATGGAGATGGATTGCTTTTCTCCACCCCTTGGAAACACCTACTGATATGGAGATGCACTAAGGCCAGGTGAGAGATTCTGAAAATATTGCAATTTTACCGGCAACATGTAATATAATTCTACTAATTAGTACTATTAGATTGACTGTGTTCAAATTAATCTGATAAATAATTACCAAGGTCTGTTGTGTGCCAGACACTGTGAGCTAAGTATTAGGAGTAAACTGGTGAGCACAAGCAAGCATAGTCAGTATAGTCAGTACTTTTTTTCTTTTTTTGTAAAGGCAAACCTTGTGTTATTCTTCTTAGATCCTCCCATCAAATAGGAACATAATCAGTTTCATAATCCCACAAATAAATTGAGAATCATGACTGTGTAAAGTACATGACACTGTACAAACACATAACAGGGAAAGTAAAGAACTGATAATCTCCTTGAGAAAGTGATGATTCAACTGAAATATGAAGGAAAGGCTGGAATGAAATAAGTTAAGAAAAAAGAGAAGGATTTCCAGGCAGCCTTTATGAAGTCCTGTAAAATAAGGACATACCACTCACTAGAGGAACTGAAGAAAGGCCATTGTTATAGAACCATTAAGAGAAAGGAAGAACAAAGAGTTAAGGTAAGGTCGCCCTGGAAGGGTTGCTTTTATTACTAAAGGTGTAGAAGAGTTTTAAATAATAGAGTGGTAACATGAATAAATCTGCATTTGAAAAGATGATCTTAGATGCAGTCTTAGGAACAGATTGGAGAGGGTCAAGAGTGGACATATATAAGCCAATTTAGTAGTTTAGTCAAGAGGCAGTGGTAATTTGGACTAAGATAGTGGAATTGAGAGAAGTGAATGGATTTGAGAAAGATATGACTTAAAATTTATAGGACTTGGAGTTGAATTGGAATTGGTCTTTATTGCTAAGGATTTCTAAATCTATAATCCATCCCTTGTTCATTCATTCTCCTATTCTAGATGTCGGTTTCATACTTTTTCCTTTATTTTCAACCCCTTACAACTATGTCCCCCATCCTCACTCTCAACCGATAACCTTGTTCCTGAATCACTAAGGAAATGGAAGCCATCAGAAGATAAGTTCTGGACCCCTGAACTGCATCTGCCTATTCCCCTACCAGTATCTGCACCTGCATATTTTGAACTCCTACTGCAGGCCTTGTTATACTATCTAAACTCTGTCTAAAGGTAATTTTTCCACTTGTGCACCTGATACCATCCGCTTCTTCAGTAATTCTCTTTCTGTCCTCCAACAATTTTGCCTCTTCTGGATCATTTTCATTAGTGTACAAGGATGTTCTTTTTTCTCTAATCTTTAGAAAAATGTCTTGACCTTATTTTGCCCCATAGCAACTGTTGCAATTTTTTTTTTTGCTTGTTTTCAAGCACAATTCCTCAAGGGCATTATGTTTTTTCTCCAATTCTCCTATTACTCCTTTAAACCCAGGCCAATCACACCTGTACCATTCCACACAAACTATAAAATAACATAACCAGCAATATCTAGTCATGTACAGGTATGCATGGTAGGCCTGGGAAACACAGAGAAGATCTAGAGAAATGAAAACCTTTGGTCACACTGTATCACCACCATGTTAACTGTTGCTAAAAAGTAATAATCTGAACCTTTCATGTAAATTCACATTGATTGACCATCTAGCTGAAAAATTTTGGGATGGGGGTGTTATGGACAAACATTAACATGAATGTTTATAGCCTGCTGTCATTTCTTTCTCTGTTGGCTTACTTAGGCATCTCTAATATTCATAGCTATATCAAAAATTTCAGTATTGAGTTTTTAACTATATTGCATTTAGGGTTATTTGTGTAATAACCATACATATTTCTGTCTTTATAGGAACAATGCAAATATGAAAAGTAAAAAGTATGTCCTTAGTGACCACCACAAGAGCATAACTTAGAACATATCCAGTCAGAGAAAGATAGAAAACCATAGAGCTTATTTCCTGAAACTATTTTTCTCAATCAGAGTATGTCTCATACTGAAATGAATGAAGGCAGAAAAGAGTACAGTACATGAAGCGAAATGAACAAAGATTTATTATAACTGGATAGGTTTTTTTTTTTCATTCAGGGGAAATCATAAACGCCCCCACTACCACAAATTATGCAGTCAAGTTTCCCACATGTGGGGAAATTGCAGGAGTCAGCACTTCCGGAGTGCAACGGATGAGCCTTGCTCTGCGAAAACCACCTTTGTGATCATGGCGTCTCCCCTGCCAGGTAAATATAACTGGATAGGTTTTGAGATGAGTTGCAAATGTTACATAAATTAATGGTCTGAAAGAATGCACTTTATCTGCAAAATAATGAATTTAATAAAATAAACTGTAAGACATCTTACATTTCTGCCACTGTAGGCTCCCTCAGAACTTGCATCTAAATTCTGTATTAAGCATTCAAATTTTCATTTATACATCTGTCACAAACCAAAACTGGTGAATTTATTAAGGAATTTTTGATTGGTGTTGCTATTCAAGCAAAAGAGTTGATTCTTCACATCTTACAACTTGCTTCTGTTGGATTAAAAGCAATATTATTATTTTGGCATTGAATAATAATAAGGATCTCAACATGAAGGAGCTTAAGATTTTTATATATGACTAAAAAATACTTTAATATAGCAACTAAATTAGGCTTAAAGACTGGTATCAAACCGTATGATAGAAATGTTCTGTTGATCAATCTTAACAAATGTTCTTTTCAACTATGTGCCATTAACACTCCCAATATTTTCGAATTTACAAAAAAGTAATGAAGCTCTGCATTCAAAATATTACATTTTTTAATGCTCAGATCAAAATTTAGAAAATATTAAGAACAATAATGAAAATCATGACAAAAGTCAAAACCTAAACTTTCACTGCATATAATACAAACTCCAGTAACCTTAGTTGTAAAGCATACATATCATGACTATCAGGTGCAAGATATTTGGTAGCTGTAAATTTAGAGGTAGATTGTCCAATCTGGAAGCCACTAAATGCATGTGGCTGTCAAGCACTTTAAGTATGGCTAATCCAAATTGAGATGTGCTGTAAGTGAAGGAGTCACACCAGCTTTTGAATTTATTTAAAAAATATTTATTTTTTAAAAATATATTATTTAAAAAAATAATGTAAAATATCTTACTAATGATTTTTAGTATCTTCCCAGAATATAGAGAGCAAGGAAGAACATCATTCCCACCTTCATAAAAATAAATAAATAAATAAATAGCTGGTATAACTTTACATTCATGGTTCTTTCATAGTCTACTAGAGAACTGAAGCTCCAGTACAACCAACTGTTCCAACACTAATGAGAGTTGGGCACCTTCAAGGAGAGAAGAGATGCAAGCACTCACTCACCAGATGCCACTGGAGACTAATAAGGAGAATTCAGCTCTAATAGTTGACAAGTTGGGGAAGGCCTGGGGCAAATTTACAGGAGAATGTAGAACCCTTGGGAGCTATAGAAATTGGAGGACTGTTTGTCCCTTTGCAGGCTTTTCTCCATGAACCCCAACAGGTAATCACAGAAAAGATCAGAGAGCCTGAAGAGCATATCAGTTTGGTGCACACCCAGGAAGAGGGGAATAGACTTTTTCGTCCCCAGACCACTGGCGAGCTAAAGGAACTGGGAAAGCAAACTCCTCAGAAGCAGTGGGAATACATGCTATGCCCTCATAACCAGGAAATGGTCACAAGAACTGAGAAGGCCAGACTTCTGACATCCAGGCACATGGCTCCTGCCTGAGGCTGAGGCTTAACCAGGGAACAACCACCACCACTCATTACCAATGAACAAACAAGCTTTAAGTAGCAATTGTGTGCAAAGAGACCCTCTCTGAGATGCAGTGAGAGGGAATGACTGATGCTGAGGACCTCACACATATGAATGTGGTGAATCAGTCCTCATTCTGAACACAATGTGTCACTACAGGAATTCAAAGGGTGCATTGAATTTAATCACAATAACAAGCCTCAAAATCTAGCCCAGCTTCTAACAAACCCATGCACTGAAGACCTCAAAGACAAATAAGTGTGACAATTTCCAAGCCAAATATATATATGAAAAAAGGCACCAAGAAAAAAAGTGATCATCAGAACCAAACTCAGATATGACACAGATGTTGAAACTGTATGACAGGGAATTTAAAATAACTATGATTACATAGGTTTACATCTTTAATGGGAGTGGTAGACAACAGGTAAAATCAAATGGCTAATTTCAACAGAAAGATGACACAATAAGAAATAATCAAGTGGAAAAGTTATAAATGAGGAAAACAGCAACAGAGGTAAAAAATGGCTCTAAAGTGTTTATGAGTACACTCAACACATCCAAAGAAGGCATAAATGAACTTAAAGATAGGTCACTAGAAATTACCAAACCAAAGCCCAAAGAGAAAAAAAGAGTGAAACAAAAATAGCATAAAGCATTCATATGAACCAGGAAAAAATCAAACAGTATAACATATGCGTACTTGGAATCTCAGAGAGAGAAGAGAGAGAACTTGGCAGAACAAAATTTCTTTAATAATGAAAACATAATGGCTGAGAATTTTCTAAAATTGACACATGCTAAACAGTGGATCTAAAAACTCAGAGAACAAGTAGAAAAATATCAAAAGATAAAAAATAAACAAGGACTTCCGGGAATATGGCGTCTTGAACGGACTAGCAGAAAAATTCCTCCCAACATTATATTTATTCATGAAAATACAGCAAATACAACTATCCCTAAAAGAGAGACCAGAATACACAGGAAAGTGCTCAGCGTACAGCTACACCTGTGAGAACTTGGCAGCCGGTGAGGCGGACGGGCGGCGATCCGGTGGGACCGAGCGCTCCCCCCCCCAGAGCTCCAGCGGCCAGACACGCCGCACCCGGCGAGGCGGGACGGAAACACGATCCAGCGAGACGAGAGCGCCCCTGCACCCCAGCACTCCGGCGAGAGTCTCGGCAAGGCGGGTAAGGTACGGAGCCGCGAGCAGACCAAGTGCTCCTCTCCCCCAGCGCTCCGGCGGGAGGAGAGGATTCAGAGCCGGGAGCCAGGGGAAGTCTGGGCCCGGAGCGCCCCTCCACCCCAGCACTCCGGCGGGAGTTCCGGCAAGGCGGGTAAGGTACGGAGCCGTGAGCGGACCGAGCGCCCCTCTCCCCCAGCGCTCCGGTGGTGGAGATCTGCGGTGTAGCGGAGATTGGAGGGACAGAGGGCACAGGGTCCCAGCCGGGAACGTGCAAGTTGCCCGCGGCAGGCTCCGGGAAGGAAAAAGAAAGGAGAAAAAGGGGAAGAAAAGCGCGCGCTCTACCCCAGTGGTCTTAAAGAGACAGGAGCTCAGTAGAGGGGCCGGATAGCCCCGCGAACTGAGCCCAGCAAGCTGGGAGTCCTGGGGAGCTTTGGACCCCGTAGCTGGCGACTGGGAAAGAGTGCCCGCCATTGAGACCCTCACGGAGATCAACAGCTTCCCATTGTTTCCAACCCAGCTAGAACTATAGTGGCGCTGGAATAGTGGAGCAACAGCGCCACCTACAGCACTCGCGCAGAACCCACGCCCGGTGGCTTTTTTTTGTTGTTGTTGTTTTTTGTTTTTTGTTTTTTCTCCCCTTTCTTTTCTTTTTTTTCTTTCCCTCTCTTTCAACAGCCTCCCATCCATTCTCACCCGGCCACAGATTTAAAGGGCCGTGTGGAGCGACGTGGCCGCGGCTCTGGAATAGCGGAGCAATAGCGCCACCTACAGCATTCGCACAGAAACCACCCCGGTGGGCTTTTTGGTGTTTTTTTTTGTTTTGTTTTGTTTTGTTTTGTCTTGTTTTGTTTTGTTTTGTTGTTGTTCTTGCTGTTTTCTTTTAGGTGTTGCTGCCTTTTCTTTTTCTTTCTTTTCTTTTCCCTTCTCTCTCTCTCCTTATACTTTTATATTATTAGTAGAAATCTCTTTTTTTTCTTGTCTCTCCTTTCTTATCTCTCCTTGCTACCAACAACCAATTCTACAGTCATGAGAAGACAGAAGAATATGATACAGACAAAGCTTCAGACAAACACCACGCCAGAGAAAGAATCTGGAGAAATGGATATTCACAGTCTTCCAGAAAAAGAATTCAGAATAAAAGTCATAGCCATGCTGACAGATCTACAGAAAAATGTGCAAGAGCTGAGGGAGGAAGTGAGGGAAGTGAGGAAAGATAATGCAGAAATGAAACAAGCCATCGAAGGGCTCAACAGCAGATTGAATCAGGTTCAAGACACGATCAAGGAATTACAAGACAGGGACCAGGAATACAAAGAAGCTGAGGCAGAGAGAGATAAAAGGATCTCTAAGAATGAAAGAATATTAAGAGAACTCTGTGACCAATCGAAGCGTAGCAATATTCGCATTATAGGAGTACCAGAGGAAGAAGAGAGAGAAAAAGGGATAGAAAGTGTCTTTGAAGAAATAATTGCCGAAAACTTCCCCACGCTGGGGAAGGAAATAGTCTCACAGTCCACGGAAGCCCACAGATCTCCCAACACAAGGGACCCAAAGAAGACAACACCAAGACACATAATAATCAAGATGGCAAAGATCAAAGACAAGGACAGAGTATTAAAGGCAGCTAGAGAGAGGAAAAAGATCACCTACAAAGGAAAACCTATCAGACTGTCATCAGACTTCTCAACAGAAACCTTACAGGCCAGAAGAGAATGGCATGATATATTTAACGTAATGAAACAGAAGGGCCTCGAACCAAGAATATTGTATCCAGCACGATTATCATTTAAATATGACGGAGGGATTAAACAATTTCAAGATAAAAGAAAGTTGAGAGAATTTGCCACCCATAAACCACCACTACAGAATATCTTAAACGGACTGATCTAGAGGGGAACATCCCTAAGACTAAAAAGAGGTCACCAGAGAAAATAAAAGCATAGCAAAGAAAGCAGACCACCTAAATACTAACTAAAGGCAAAGAATAAAACACCTAATATATAAAGAAAAGAGGAGGAAGAATAGGAAGGGAGAGATAAAGAAACATCAGACGGCGCACACAATAACTTAACAAGAAAGTTAAGTTAGATTCTTAGATAGTAAAGAAGCAACCCTTGAACCTTTGGTAACCACGAATCTAAAGCCTGCAATGGCAATAAGTACATATCTATCAATAATCACCCTAAATGTAAATGGACTGAATGCACCAATCAAAAGACACAGAGTAACAGAGTGGATAAAAAAGCAAGACCCATCTATATGCTGCTTACAAGAGACTCACCTTAAACCCAAAGATATACACAGACTAAAAGTGAAGGGATGGAAAAAAATATTTCAAGCAAACAACAAAGAGAAAAAAGCAGGTGTTGCAGTACTTGTATCAGATAAAATAGACTTCAAAATGAAGAAAGTAGCAAGAGATAAAGATGGACATTACATAATGATAAAGGGGTCAGTCCAACAAGAAGATATAACCATTATAAACATATATGCACCCAACACAGGAGCATCAGCATATGTGAAACAAATACTAACAGAAGTGAAGGAGGAAATAGACAGCAATGCAATAATTCTAGGAGACTTTAACACGCCACTCACTCCAAAGGATAGATCAACCAGGCAGAGGATAAGTAAAGACACAGAGGCACTGAACAACACACTAGAACAGATGGACCTAACAGATATCTACAGAACTCTGCACCCAAAAGCAGCAGGATACACATTCTTCTCAAGTGCACATGGAACATTTTCCAGAATAGACCACATTCTAGGCCACAAAAATAACCTCAGTAAATTCAAAAATATTGAAATCTTACCAACCAACTTCTCAGATCACAAAGGTATAAAATTAGAAATAAATTTCAGAAAGAAATCAAAAAGGCTCACAAATACATGGAGACTTAACAACATTCTCCTAATGAATCAATGGGTTAACGACCAAATCAAAACAGAAATCAAAGAATATATGGAGACTAATGACAACAACAACATAAAGCCACAACTTCTGTGGGACGCAGCGAAGGCAGTCTTAAGAGGAAAGTACATTGCAATCCAGGCCCATTTAAAGAAGGAAGAACATTCCCAAATGAACAGTCTAAGGACACAATTATTGAAATTGGAAAAAGAAGAACAAATGAGGCCCAAAGTTACCAGAAGGAGAGACATAATAAAGATCAGAGAAGAAATAAATAAAATTGAGAAGAATAAAACAATAGAAAAAA
>JAQQAC010013566.1:10315957-10404344 GCA_029783875.1 Phataginus tricuspis
AATAGAAAATCCAAACATTAACCCAAACACCTACAGTCAATTAATATTTGATAAAGGAGCCCTGGATATACAATGGGGAGAGGACAGCCTCTTCAGCAGCTGGTGTTGGAAAAACTGGACAGCTACATGCAAGAGAATGAAACTGGACTACTGTTTAACCCCATACACAAAGGTAAACTCAAGGTGGATCAAAGACCTGAATGTAAGTCATGAAACCATAAAACTCTTAGAAAAAAACATAGGCAAAAATCTCTTGGACATAAACATGAGTGACTTCTTCATGAACATATCCCCCCGGGCAAGGGAAACAAAAGCAAAAATGAACAAATGGGACTATATCAAGTTGAAAAGCTTCTGTACAGCAAAGGACACCATTAGTAGAACAAAAAGACATCCTACAATATGGGAAAATATATTCATAAATGATGTATCTGATAAGGGGTTGACATCCAAAATATACAAAGAACTCACGCACCTTAACAAACAAAAAGCAAATAACCCAATTAAGAAATGGGCACAGGACATGAATAGACACTTCTCTAAAGAAGAAATTCAGATGGCCAACAGGCACATGAAAAGATGCTCCACATCGCTAATTTTTTTTGAAATGCAGATTAAAACCACAATGAGATATCACCTCACACCAGTGAGGATGGCCAACATCCAAAACACAAACAACAACAAATGTTGGCGAGGATGTGGAGAGAGGGGAACCCTCCTACATTGCTGGTGGGAATGCAAATTAGTTCAACCATTGTGGAAAGCAGTATGGAGGTTCCTCAAAAAACTCAAAATAGAAATACCATTTGACCCAGGAATCCCACTCCTAGGAATTTACCCCAAGAATGCAGCAGCCCAGTTTGAGAAAGACACATGCACCCCTATGTTTATTGCAGCACTATTTACAATAGCCAAGAAATGGAAGCAACCTAAGTGCCCATCAGTAGATGAATGGATTAAGAAGATGTGGTACATATACACAATGGAATATTACGCAGCAATAAGAAAGAAACAAATCCTACCATTTGCAACAACATGGATGGAGCTAGAGGGTATTATGCTCAGTGAAATAAGCCAGGCCGAAAAAGACAAGTACCAAATGATCTCACTCATATGTGGAGTATAAGAACAAAGATAAAACTGAAGGAACAAAACAGCAGCAGACTCACAGAACCCAAGAACGGACTAATAGTTACCAAAGGTAAAGGGACTGGGGAAGATGGGTGGGAAGGGAGGGATAAGAGGGAAAAAGGGGCATTACGATTAGCAGATGTAATGTTGGGGGGGCATGGGGAGGGCTGTACAACACAGAGAAGACAAGTAGTGATTCTATAGCATCTCACTACGCTGATGGACAGTGATTGTAGTGGGGTTGGGGGGCCCTGATGAAGGGGGTAGTTTAATAACCATAATTTGCACAAGTAATTGTAGATTAATGATACCAAAATAAATTATAAAAGAAAAAAAAAGAATAGGGTTATTTAGACTGTGTTGGTCTGGATCCTGGCATTCTTTATCCACATAGGTTTATTTACACTTTGGAAGTCTATCTCCTGTCTTGGTTACAAAGTTAATTAAGGGGCTGTAGGAAAAGGAAGAACAGCATATAGATTAAGTGAAAGAATAAACTGAGGCTTTTTTTCAGGCTTAGTACATTTTACAACGGCATGACCCTGTGCAATTCCTTGCCCTACCCAGGGGCAGAGAAGTCCTTGATTGACTTTTCTCTACCTGGGAATATCTGGACATTCCAAGTTACTCCTGGCCTTTGAAACTTCAGCTAATTAACTAATTAACTCTATAAGTCTTTTCTGGCTCTCCAATTTTATCCAGTTAACTCTTTTTGAGTCCCTTTTAGTGGGCTTTACTGTGTTTATTCTCTCTCCAACCCTCTCATGTCTATTTTTCTGCCTAACAGTATAATCAAAAGTGATAGATGTGTTTTAAGATTCCAATGAAATGTTAATGATGTACCTGGTTCTCGATCAAGCTACTATTATTTTAAGGGCTTTTTGGATAGCTGGATAGACAGTGGGTTTAATTCACTGAGACATAATAAGAAGAAAAAGAATAAATTTCGAGGGGGTTGTGATACTGTGATTTATAAGAAATGCATATTTGGTCTTCATCCCTGTTCCTCATACAGAGCTCCCAAAACCCTTGAATTTCCTAAGTGATGAGAGTGGCAAAGGTTTGTTATGTTAGTCAAGTGACTTTTAGACCCCACCTAAGAATGGAGGTTGGTTTTGAGGAGAACCAACCCAGTGATTAGAGGATTAGAACTTCCAGTCTCATCCCCCTGACCTCCAAGGAGGTCGAGGGGCTGGAAGCTGATCCAATCGCTAATGGTCATGCTGTAATCAGTCCTGCTTGTGCAGTGAAGTCTCCATAAAAACCCAAAAGGACAGGGTTTGGAGAGCTTCTGGGTTGGTGAACACATGGAGATGTGGGGAGAGTGGCATGTATAGAGAAGGCATGGAAACTCCTCACCCCTTCTCCAGACCTTGCCTATGCATCTCTTCCATCTGGTTGTTCTGAGTTATAGTCTTTTATAATAAACTAGTGAGCTAGTAATTAAAATATTTCTCTGAGTTCTGTGAGCCACTCTGGCAAATTAATCAAACCCAGGAAGGGAACTGTTGGATCCTCTGGTCTATAGCCAGTAGGTCAGAAGCACAGGTGATCACCTGGACTCGTGACTCGTATCTGAAGTGGGGTTGGGGTGGGGGCAGTGTTGTGGAACGGAGCCTTTAACCTGTGGACTCTGATGCTATCTCTAGATAGTGTCAGAATTGAATCAAATCATAGGACCTTAGCTGGTGTCTCAGAATTGGCGGTGGTGTGGGGGAAACCACCCCCCAAGCCACATGCACACATACAAATTGAGGCAGGAGATAGCTGGTGGGGTAGGTAGAACAAGACATGTTGCCCTGGTAGAGATTGGCCAAGTGGGATGCTGACATCAGGCATTGTGGTGAGCTGGCCAAGCGGGACATATAAGAAACCACTCCCTAGAATGGCCAGCCTGGGAACAAGGGGGGTTTCTGATTCCAGCCTGGTCCCAGCCACAAGTCCTAAGTAATCAGGTGGACTTCCTCCTTTCCAGTCCTTATAATCCCCTAGACATGGCCGCCCAAATGTCTCCTTTCTTGGAGCCCCTCCTCATTAAAACCTTTGCTGGTTGCTCTGTACTCTTGTCTATTCACTTCATTCTTCATCAACTCCGACACGTGATCCTGTTGAAAACAGCATCTCAGCAGGTAACAAAATGTTGCAACTTGAGTGAAGAACTCTTATGAGGTAAAAGTCAAAAAGTCAAAAGTCAAAAAAGTACATGATGTGTTTGAAATGCTTGAGGGACATTCCACCATAGATAAACATTAGATAGTTGGGCATATGGTTCTGTAGGGAACGTTTAAAAACAAGACAACTGGCCAAAAATGGAGTCACTTTTGCTAAGCCTGACATCACCAAACCAAGACTTAATTACAATTTCAGTCTCTCCCAGAAATGGGATCTTAAACTAGTCAGTGAGGAATCGCCTGGTCAGCACTAGTGAGGTCACCTGCCTCAAAGACCCCTGCCGATCCCCTGATGAAAAGTAGCTCTACCACAGCTAATCTGCCTTCTGCTAGTAAACTTTCTGGTTCCCACTCCCTCCTGCCTATAGAAGTCTTTAATTTTGTACGAATCGCCATAACTCCTTTCTGTTAAAAAACAAAATGCAACTGAGTACATTTGAAGACCCAATTGATTTTATTAAACAATTTGTAAAGTGGGCAGCATGCCATCTCGCTGATAGAGAAATGCTCCACCAAATTGTACAAAATGGAACGTTTTTATAAGAAGGAGGATGGAGCAAAAGTAATTAGCAAAGTAAAAGGGTTATTTCAGGCAAGGTCACCCTTTCTTAGGGGGAAGAGCAGGAGATCATATCAAGATCACCTCGTCTTCTCTTAGTGGGGAGGGAGAGGGCCCACGTGACAACCATGTCATCGGTGCTGAGCAAAAAATTCCTGATGGGCTGTTGAAAGGTCACATACCTGGATTAGGTTGAAATTATAAATAAGTTTTGGTTTCAGGGGACAACTGACTCCATTTGGGCTTGTTTCTCTTCTTAACATTTCTATCTGCTGGATGGGATGTTGCCTGATTCATGAATTGTCAATAAAGCCAATGAAATCTTAGAAATGTGCTCAATTGAATTTTTATTTTTTAAGAGTAAAGAAAAATAAATTAAAATAAGTTACGGCCAGTTTCTGGAGGGGATTGAATCAAACTGAAATGTCTGAAGTAATCAGAAAATATTGGGATTTTCTGAGCAGGAGAATGAGTTCTGTTGCTAAATGAAATAGCTCTATATAAAAGTTATCTTTTTCTGTGTGTCTCTGCTCTCCAATAATAAAATATTACAAGTTTGACTATTAAGAGATTTTTAAGAAAAATCACATGGTTAAAACCTTAAATTATTCTAATCACTTTATGTGTAAACCCTTTTCAACATCACTAAGTAATGGAGAGTGATATATTCCCCAAATGTCAATCATTTGGAAAATAATGACTTTTTTTTGAGAGAAGCAAATGCATATTGTGTTGCTGTGATTTGTAGGAAATATATATATTTGGTCTTTATCCTTGTTTATCCTTGTTTCTTAAAATCCTTGGAATTTCCTAAGAAAACAATAAAGATGTCTTTTTTATGTTAATGAGATGACTTTTGAAAAGCCCTTAGGGAACCTAAGGATGGAGACTAGTTGCCAGGAAAACGAACCATGTGATTAGAAAGTTAGACCTTTCAGCAGCCCCCAAACACCCCATCTATGGGGAGCTGAGAGGGGCTGGAGATTGAGTTCAATTACCAATGGTCAGTGTTGTAATCAATCCTGCCTCTGTAATGAAGCCTCCATAAAAAACCAAGAGCACAGGGTTTGGAGACCTTTTGGGTTGGTGAACATGTGGAGACCGGGGAGAGTGGCATGTCTAGAGAGGGCATGGAAACTCCCCACTCTTTCCCCATCCCTTGCCCTATGTATGTATTACATCTGTTTGTTTCTGAGTTTTATCCTTTGCTATAAATTAGAAATCTAAGTAAATGGATTTCCTGAGTTTTGGGAGCCATTCTAACAAATGAATGGAACCCAAGAAGTGGGTCCTGGGAACCTTTGATTTATAGCCAGTCACTCAGAAATAGAGGTAACAACCTGGACTTGTGATTGATGTCCTGAGTTGGAGAACTTGTTGGAACTTCCAATCCATAGCCAGTCAGTCAGAAACACAGGAAATAACCTTGCAGATGAATCTGAAGGTGCAGGGAGTGGGGGGTGGAGGATTCAGCCTTGTGGGATTGAGCCCCCAATCTGTGGAATCTGATGCTATCTCCAGAGAGTGTCAGAATTGAGTTGAATTGTAGAACACCCAGTTAGTGCCAAAGAATTGCTTTTTGGTGCAGTGAAACCCACCCCATCTCGCCACCTTAACCACCACAACTTTGAAACTGGTACCAGAACCTATTTAATATTGCCAAAGCTTTGTAAAAATTGTTATCCAGGAAATATTTAGAGATTGATCTCATTTGTAACCTGGCACTAAAGTTCAGCAATTTAGGGCAATTAAGTGGCAAAAGCATCCAGATGATGATGCAAATCACCAGCACGCAGTGCTTCACCCCTTTCCACCCACGTGGCTAGTTCCAAGTCTAACCAGCTGTTCTCAAGTGGCTTTTGATGTTGGGAAGGGAGTGCTGTTTATCACTGGTATTCAGAACATGGTTCATGGTAATGCTAAGCACAATTGGTAATTAATTTGCAGCCAAAGCAAATATACATCAGTCACCTTTCTAAAGCCTTTATATAAATCTTACAATGATTTGCTGAGATAAGAATCGCAGAAAGGCATGGTTGCCCTATTGCATAATAGCTGAATAAGAACTACAGACCAGACTTAGAAACTTCTCAATACCATCATTTTAAGAAAGGAAAGTAAGGCATTGGTAAAGCTAAGAACTTTGAGGCTGCCAACAATATCAGCTTCTTGGATCTTACATAAACAGCAGCCAGAGATCTAGGCAGACTCTGTTGACTACAAACGTTACAAACACAATTAAGGAACACGACACATCATTTTTCATTTGGCACACCAGAAGTGATTCATAGATCATTGTTTAAATGTCTATCTTCCTGTCTATATGGCATTCTCTTGGAGATAGGTAAAATGTGAGATCCATTCATTTATTCACTTATCATTTTATGAACTTATTCATCGACGATATAGCATTTACTGGATACTATGTTGGGTATGAGGAATTAATAGCAAATAAGCTGTAGTTCTGGACTGGAGTTGTTATCAATTTGGCAAAGCCAGATGTCAGTCATATGCATGCAAAAATTACAATACAGAAATATAAGAGCAAAAGGGATGTTCTGTAAAGTGCTACTGGAGCACCAATGATTCAATAACCAACCACACCTAAGGTTGGGAAAGGTCAGTGAAGACTTCTGGAAAAGAACCAATGTGGTAAACATATTTACAAAGGCAATAGTAAAGATTTAGTAAATGACAGGGAAAGGTCATTTTAGATTCCAAGAATAGAGGTATTAGATCAGTTAGAAAACTTTGAGCTGTTACTAACAGAAAATAGGACTAAATAGAACTTAAACAATAAGGGACTTATTGTTTCACATCAAAAGACTAGAAGCAAGGTGTTCCCAGGAATGGTTAATTCAACAGCACAACAACTTCATCATATTCGATGTCTTTTCCATCTTTTCATTTTGCCCATTTCAGTAGGTTAACAATGACTTTGAAGGTTACATGAGAGTAACAATAGCTCAAGATGTCACATGCGTGCACATCATCTCCACTGAAACAGGGGACATTTTCTCCTATAGACCACTTCTTATTAATGAGGATATGATTTCACAAAAGCATCAGATAAACTTTCCCCAATCCCAATTCCACTGGATAGGAATAACTAACATGCTAATGCCTAAACCAATTGTTAGTAAAAGGAATCAGAGTATATGATTTGTTTAGATCAATAGTCAGGCCTAATCTAGCCCATGAACTAAGAGATTTTACAAACTTTTGCAATTAATTTCATAATAGGGAAAACTAACTTTAAACCCAATTGAGCAAAAAGTTCTCCTCTCAAAAAGGAATTCCATTTTGCTCACTAGATCTATATTAATATTTACTCAGTTATTGTGAGTATATTTTTAATTTTGTCAATAAACACTTGAAAATTTGTTTTTTCTCTTTTGATGTTAGTTCCTATGTAATATACTTGAATTTGCCTCTTTACCCACAAAGTCTCAAATATTTAGTATCTGGCCTTTTATAGAAAGTTTGCAGATCAATCATAAATCTATTCCTTTAAGCAGAGTCTCCTCTGACCACATGCTTCCAGAAGGTAAATTCCCGAACAAAAATGATACTCTGCTGGTAAAAGTAGTAGGGGAAAGAGTATAGTTTTTAGAATGGAAACAACTACATATTCTTAAAGTATGAACCAAGATAACATATATAAAAAAACCACTCCTAATTTGGAATGGTGGAAGATTGTAAAGAAATGAATAGAACACAATGTCTAAAAGGTTGATAGCGATCAGATTAGGAGAGCCATGTATATCATGTTAAATAATTTGCTTTTAATACCTGTACTTCTGGTGTTATACCTACAAATTCATTGCCTAGACCAATGTTATGAAGATTTTCTCCTGTGTTTAGTTCAAGGAATTTTATAGTTTCAGGTCTTGTATTTAAGTCTTCAATTCATATTGAGCTCATTTTTCTATATGGTGCAAGTAAAGAGTCCAGTTTCGTTCTTTTGCATGCAGATATTCAGTTTTCCCATCACCATTTATTGAAGACACTATTCTTTTCTCATTTTGTATTCTTGTTACCCATGTGAAAAATCAGTTGATAGTATATGCATTTATTTCTGGGCTATTTTTTGTTCCCTTGGTTGGTGTTCATGCCAGGGTCATGCTGTTTTAATTACCAGTGCTTTGTAATATATTTTGAAATCAGGAAGGATAATGCCTCCAGTTTTGTTCTTCTTTCTCAAGATTGTTTTAGCTATTTGGGGCTCTTTGTGGTTCCATATGAATTTTATAATTGTTTTCTTATTTCTATAAAAAAAGTTATTGTAAATGCTATTTGAAAGGGATTGCAATGAATCTGTAGATTTAACACTTGAGGTAGTATGGTCATTTTAACAGCAGTAAATCCTTCAGTGCATGAGCATGGGATATTCTTTTATTTGTGCTTTTTATTTCCTTCAGCAGTGATTTGTAGTTTCTGGTGTATGTGCTTCATCCCTTTAGTTCAGTTTATCCCTAACTATTTGATTCTTTGTGATACTATTTTAAATGGTATTTTTCTTAATTACCTTTCCAAATAGTTAATTAGTAGTATACAGAAACACAATTGATTTTTTTTGAATTTTGGTATCATTAATGTACAATCATTTGAACAACATTATGGTCACTAGACCCCCTATTATCAAGTCCCCCCCACATACCCCACTACCGTCACTGTCCATCAGCATAGTAAGATGCTACAGAATCATTACTTGTCTTCTCTATAAATACTGCCTTCGCTGTGCCCCCACCGCCCGCTGCATTATGTGTGCTAATCATAATGCCTGTTATTCCCCTTCTCCCTCCCTTCCCACCCATCCTCCCCAGTCCAGTTCCCTTTGGTAACTGTCAGTCCATTCTTGGGTTCTGTGAGTGTGTTACTGTTTTGTTCCTTCATTTTTTTTCTTTGTTCTTATACTCCCAATATGAGTGAAATCGTTTGATACTTGTCTTTCTCCGTCTGGCTTGTTTCACTGAGCATAATACCCTCTAGCTCCATCCATGCTGTTGTAAATGGTAGGATTAGTTCTCTTCTTGTGGCTGAATAATATTCCATTGTGTATATGTACCACCTCTTCTTTATCCATTCATCTACTGATGGACACTTAGGTTGCTTCCATTTCTTGGCTATTATAAATAGTGCTGTGATGAACATAGGGGTGCATATGTCTTATTCAAACTGCGCTGCTGCATTCTTATGGTAAATTCCTAGAAGTGGATTTCCTGGGTCAAATGGTATTTCTATTTTGAGTTTTTTGAGGAACCTCCATACTGCTTTCCACAATGGTTGAACTAATTTGCATTCCCACCAGCAGTGTAGAAGGGCTCCCTTTTCTCCACATCCTCGCCAACATTTGTTGTTGTTTGTGTTTTGGATGTTGGCCATTCTCACTGGTGTGAGGTTATATCTCATTGTGGTTTTAATCTGCATTTCTCTGATGATTAGCGATGTGGAGCATCTTCTCATGTGCCTGTTGGCCATCTGAATTTCTTCTTTGGAGAAGATTCTGTTCAGCTCTTCTGCCTAATTTTTTTTTTTGAGATTAACATTTTGAGAGTTTATTAAGATTCTCCCTCATAACCCTTCTCACTTGAATTATTATACTGCGTATCTCCTGATTTCTTTACCTCTTATCATGCTTTACTTCAATCCATCCTCCACACTTCTCAAATGTGAGCACTGATGGTTTTATGCCATTAACTAAAATTTTCCAATGGCTCTGGGGTTTTTATTTTGATCTTTTTATTTTTTTTATTAAGGTATTATTGATATACACTCTTATGAAGGTTTCACATGAAAAAACAATGTGCTTACTACATTCACTCACATTATCAAGCCCCTACCCATGTCCCAATACAGTCAGTGTCCATCAGTGTAGTAAGATGCCACAGATTCACTGTTTAACTTCTCTGTGCTACACTGTTTTCGCCGTGATTCCCCCACACCATGTGTACTAAACATAATACCCCACAATCCCCTTCTCCTTCCCTCCCCACCCACACTCCCACACCCCTCCCCTTTGGTAACCACTAGTTCCTTCCGGAGTCTCTGAGTCTGCTGCTACTTTGTTCCTTCAGTTTTGCTTCATTGTTATACTCCACAAATGAGGGAAATCATTTGGCACTTGTCTTTCTCCACCTGGCTTATTTCACTGAGCATAATATCCTCCAGCTCCATCCATGTTGCTGCAAATGGCAAGATTTGTTTCCTTCTTATGGCTGAATAGTATTCCAATGTGTATATGTACCACCTCTTCTTTATCCATTCATCTACTGATGGGCACTTAGGTTGCTTCCATATCTTGGCTATTGTAAAAAGTTTTGCAATAAACATAGGGGTGCATATTTCTTTTTGAATCTGAGAAGTTATATTCTTTGGGTAAATTCCAAGGAGTGGGATTCCTGGGTCAAATGGTATTTGTATTTTTAGTTTTTTGAGGAACCTCCACATTGCTTTCCACAACGGTTGAACTAGTTTACATTCTCACCAGCAGTGTAGGAGGGTTCCCCTTTCTCCGCATCCTCACCAGTAGTTGTTGTTCTTAGTCTTTTGGATGGTGCCCATCCTTACTGGTGTGAGGTGATATCTCATTGTGGTTTTGATTTGCATTTCCCTGATGATTAGTGATGTGGAGCATCTTTTCATGTGTCTGTTGGCCATATGAATTTCTTCTTTGGAGAACTGTCTCTTCATATCCTCTGCCCAATTTTTAATTGGGTTACTTGCTTTTTGGGTGTTGAGGCATGTAAGTTATTTATATAGTTTGGATGTTAACCTCTTGTCAGATAATGTCATTTACAAATATATTCTCCCATACTGTGGGATTCTTTTTTTTTCTGTTGATGGTGTCCTTTGCAATACAGAAACTTTTCAGTTTGACGTAGTACCATGAGTTCATTTGTGCTTTTGCTTCCCTTGCTTGAGGAGATGCATTCAGGAAGAAGTTGCTCATGCTTATATTTAGGAGATTTTTGCCTATGTTGTCTTCTAAGAGTTATGGTTTCATGACTTACATTCAGGTCCTTGATCCATTTGAGTTTACTTCTGTGTATGGGGTTACACAGTAATTCAGTTTCGTTCTCTTACATGTAGCTATCCGGTATGGCCAACACCAGCTGTTAAAGAGGCTGTCATTTCCCCATTGTATATCCATGGGTCTTTTATCGTATATTAATTGACCGTATATGCTTGGGTTTATATCTGGGCTCTCTATTCTGTTCCATTGGTTTATGGGTCTGTTCTTGTGCCAGTACCAAATTGTCTTGATTACTGTGGCTTTATAGTAGAGCTTGAAGTCAGGGAGCGTAATTCCCCCTGCTTTATTCTTCCTTCTCAGGATAGCTTCGGCTATTTGGGGTCTTTTGTCATTCCATTTGAATTTTATAAATATTTGCTCTAGTTTATTGAAGAATGCTGTTGGTATTTTGATAGGGATTGCATTGAATCTGTAGATTGCTTTAGGCAGCATGGCCATTTTGACAATATTAATTCTTCCTATCCATGAGCATGGGATGAATTTCCCCTTATTAGTGTCCTCTTTAATTTCTCTTAAGAGTATCTTGCAGTTTTCAAGGTGTAGGTCACTTCTTTGGTTAGTTTCATTCCTAGGTATTTTATTCTTTTTGACGCAGTTGTGAATGGAATTGTTTTCCTGATTTCTCTCTCTAACAGTTCATCGTTAGCATATAGGAATGCAACAGATTTCTGTGATTAATTTTGAAACCCACAACTTTGCTGAATTCAGATGTTAGAATTAGTCATTTTGGAGTGGATTCTTTAGGGGTTTTTATGTACCATATCATGTCATTTGCAAACAGGGACATTGTGACTTCTTTCTTACCAATCTGGATGCCTTTTATTTCTTTGTGTTGTCTGATTGCTGTGGCTAGGACCTCCAGAACTATGTTGAATAAAACTGGGGAGAGTGGGTATCCTGTCTTGCTCCCAATCTTCGATGAAAAGCTTTCAGCTTCTTGCTGTTAAGTATAACATTGGCTGTGGGTTTGTCATATATGGCCTTTATTATGTTGAGGTACTTGTCCTCTATACCCATTTTGTTGAGAGTTTTTTATCATGAATGGATGTTGAATTTGGTCAAATGCTTTTTCAGCATCTATGGAGATGATCATGTGGTTTTGGCCCTTCTTTTTGTTGATGTGATGGATGATGTTGATGGATTTTCGAATATTGTACCATCCTTGCATCCCTGGGATGATTCCACTTGATCATGATGGATGATCTTTTTAATGTATTTTTGAATTCAGTTTGCTAATGTTGTGTTGGGTATTTTTGCATCTATGTTCATCTGGGATATTGGTATGTAATTTTCTTTTTTGTAGTGTCTTTGCCTGGTTTTGGTATTAGAGTGATGGTCTCGTAGAATGAGTTTGGGAGTATTCCTTCCTCTTCTACTTTTTTGGAAAACTTTAAGGAGGATGGGTGTTAGGTCTTCACGAAATGTTTGATAAAATTCAGCAGTGAAACCATCTGGGACAGGTGTTTTGTTCTTAGGTAGTTTTTTGATTACCAATTCAATTTCTTTGCTGGTAATTGGTCTATTCAGATATTCTGTTTCTTCCTGGGTCAGCCTTGGAAGGTTGTATTTTTCCCGAAAGTTGTCCATTTCTTCTAAGTTATCCAGTTTGCTAGCATATAATTTTTCATAGTATTCTCTCATAATTTTTTGCATTCCTGTGGTGTCCATAGTGATTTTTCCTTTCTCATTTCTGATTCTGTTTATATGTGTAGACTGTCTTTTTTCCTTGATAAGTCTGGCTAAGGGTTTATCTGCTTTGTTTATTTTCTCAAAGAACCAGCTCCTGCTTTCATTGATTCTTTCTATAGTTTCATTCTTCTCAATTTTATTTATTTCTGCTTTAATCTTTATTATGTCCCTCCTTCTACTGACTTTGGGCCTCATTTGTTCTTCCTTTTCTAGTTTAATTAATTGTGAGTTTAGACTATTCATATGGGATTGTTCTTCTTTCCTGAGGTAGGGCTGTAGTGCAATATATTTCCCTCTTAGCACGGCCTTCGCTGTGTCTCACAGATTTTGTGGTGTTGAATTTTTGTTGTCATTTGTCTCCATATACTGCTTGATCTCTGTTTTTATTTGGTCATTGATCCATTGATTATTTAAGAGCATGTTATTAAGCCTTCATTTGTTTGTGGGCTTTTTCATTTTCTTTGTGTAATTTCTTTCTAGTTTTATAGCTTTGTGATCTGAGAAACTGGTTGGTACAATTTCTATCTTTTTAATTTTCTGAGGTTCTTTTTGTGGCCTAATATATGATCTATTCTTGAAAATGTTCCATACGCACTTGAGAAGAATGTGTATCCTGTTGCTTTTGGATGGAGTGCTCTGTATATATCCATTAGGTCCATCTGTTCTAATATGTTGTTTAGTGCCTCTGTCTCTTTATTTATTTTCTGTCTGGTTGATCTGTCCTTTTAAGTGAGTGGTGTATTGAAGTCTCCTAAAATGAATGCATTGCATTCTATTTCCCCATTTAATTCTGTTAGTATTTTTTTCACATATGTAAGTGATCCTGTGTTGGGTGCACAGATATTTATAACAGTTATATCCTCTTGTTGGATTGACCCTTTTATCATTATGTAATGTCCTTCTTTGTCTCTTGGGACTTTCTTCATTTTGAAGTCTATTTTGTCTGATACAAGTACTGCAACTCCTGCTTTTTTCTCCCTATTAGTTAAATGAAATATCTTTTTCCATCCCTTTACTTTCAGTCTGTGTATGTCTTAGGGTTTGAAGTGAGTCTCTTGTAGGCAACATATAGATGGGTGTTTTTTTATCCATTCAGTGACTCTATGTCTTTTGATTTGTGCATCCAGACCATTTACATTTAGGGTGATTATCAATAGGTATGTACTTATTGCTATTGCAGGCTTTAGATTCATGGTTACCAAAGGTTCAAGGGTAATTCCATTACTGTCTAACAGTCTAATTTAACTCACCTCGTATGCTATTACAAATACAACCTAAAGCTTCTTTTTTTTTCTTCCTCCTTTTTCTTCCTCCTCCATTCTTTGTTTGTTATGAATCATATTCTGCACTCTTTGTGTAGCCCTTCGGTGACATATATTTAGGCTTAGGAATACTTCCATCTATAGGAGTCCCTACAAAATGCACTGTAGAGGTGGTTTGTGGAAGGTAAATTCTCTCAGGTTTTGCTTATCTGGAAATTGTTTAATTCCTCCTTCTAATTTAAATGATAACCTTGTCGGGTAGAGTATTCTTGGTTTAAGGCCCTTCTGTTTCATTGCATTGAATATATCATGCCAGTCGTTTCTGGCCTGTAATGTTTCTGTTGAGAAGTCTGATGATAGCCTGATGGGTTTTCCTTTGTATGTGATCTTTTTTCTCTCTCTAGCTGCTTTTAAAGTCTGTCTTTATCCTTCATCTTTGCCATTTTAATTATTATATATCTTTATATTGTCTTCCTTGGGTCCCTTGTGTTGGGAGATCTGTGCACCTCCATGGCTTGAGAGACTATCTCCTTCCCCAGACTGGGGAAGTTTTCAGCAATTACCTCCTCAGTGCCACTTTCTATCCCTTTTTCTCAGTCTTCTTCTTCTGGTATGCCTATTATCCGAATAGTGTTCCATTTGGATTGGTCACACAGTTCTCTCAATATTCTTTCACTCTTAGAGATTCTTTTTTGTCTCTGTGCCTTAGCTTCTTTGTATTCCTCTTCTGTAATTTCTATTCCATTTACCGTCTCTTCTACTACATCTAATCTGCTTTTAAATACCTCCATTGTATGTTTCATTTCAGATATGGAATTTCTTAATGATTGAATCTCATACTTACATTCATTCCTGAGTTCTTGAATATTTTTCTGTACTTCCAAAAGCATTTTTATAATTATTATTTTGAACTCTCTTTCAGGAAGATTGGTGAATTCAGTTTCATTTGGCCCTTTTTCTGGGGTTTGTGAGATATTGGTCTGAACCATGTTCTTTTGACATTTCATATTTCTGTGTGGTGCCCACTAGTGTGCAGCAACTTCAGTCTCTCGAGCTGCACAGCCCATAGAGTGAAGTTGGAGGTCATAGGGGAGCAGAACTGGTGCCTGGGGGGAGGAAAGATCTGTTTCCTGATTCCCGTCTGTGGTGCCTGTCTCCAGCGTCAGAGCCAGTGGGCCAAGCAGCACACACGTGTAAGCCTCTGTGCTTTGCATCTCTAGCTGTTGTAGGAGGGGCCTCCCTCTGGCTGGCCTGATGCCAGCACAGTGACTGCCGGTTTGTGAGGTGGTGCCTGCAGGCCTGTAGGGAGGCTTGGCAGGCTGCGTGTCACAGTGGGGGCCGTGGAGCTGAGTAGGCAGCCAGAGAGTTGGAGCACCTGAAGCTCCTGAAAGTTCCCAACCAGCTGGGCACAGCTTGCCCAGACAACCTTGTCCAGCTCTCCATTTTCCCTTGCAGCAAGCTCCATGCAAATCTCGCCCCTTCAGCAGCCCTCTCACTTTTAGGAAGCCTCTCAGACAGCCCGTCCTTCCTCTCACACAGAGCGGCCGGGTGTGGATCCCCTCCCCCACAACAGCCAGAATGTCAGTCTCCCATGCCCTCCATCCATCCGAGCTCCTCATTGTCCAGAGCACCACACTGTATAGGCTTCTGCTCACAAAGCAGATCTCCAGGCCTAGGTGTTCTGCAGTCCCTGTCTTCCACCCCCTCCCCGCTCTGTTTCTCTTCCTCCTGCCATTGAGCTAGGGTGGGGTAAGGGCTTGGGTCCCACCAGATTAAGGCTTTCATATGTTACCCTGCTTTGTAAGGTCTGCTCTGTTCATGAGGTCTGTATGCAGTCTGGTTCAGCCTTCTTTCTTGTTGCTGTTTTAAGGTTAGTTGTATTAATTAACTATATTTTTGTACTATTTGTGGTTTTGGGAGGAGTTCTCCGTGTCACTTCTCATGCTGCCATCTTGAATCTCCTCCACAATTGATTTTTTTGTACGTTGATTTTGCATTGTGCAATTTTACTGAATTCACTTATTGTTCTAATAGTATTTTATGTAGAATTTCTAGGATTCAGCAATAGCACGTATGTATTTACAAGAAATAACTGAAGCCAGTATCTTGAGGAGATATTTGTACTCCTGTGTTCATTGTAGGACTATTCACAATAGTCAAGAGGTGAAAATGAGCTCAATGCTCATTGACAGATAAATGGCTAAAGAAAATGTGGCGTAGGGAGACAATGGAATATTTTATCCTCTAAAAGGAAGGAAATCCTGCAATATGTGACGTGGTTGCACCTAGAAGACATTAGCTAATGCAAAGAAACCATCCACTGAAGAATATTCTATGATTCCATTTATATAAGGCACCTAAAATAGTTAAACTCAGAAATAGAGAATACACTGAGAGGAAGAAGGGAAGTGAAGAGTTGCTATTCAATAACTATAACGTTTCTGTTTTATAAGATGAATAACTTCTAGAGATCTACTTTATGACATGCCTATAATTACCAATATTATATTGTGCACTTAAAAATGTGTTAAAAGAACATGTTTTTTAAAAACATAATTTTTAAAAAGCAGTGCAGAAAAAAGAACGATTTGCATATCATCCTGAGTAATAGGGAGCAGTTGAAATATTTCAATAGTGGATGGTCTGGTCAAAGTCTAATTTGATAAATTATTGTTAAAGAACAAAATTCACATGAATAACTTTGAAAGATCTCATTGGCTTTATTCAGAAATTCGTGAATCAAGCACCATCCAATTCAACAGCTACAAAGGAGTTCTAAAAAACTGCGTTAAGAAAAGATTTTTATAGGCAGAAAAGTGCAATAACAAGGAAATAACTAGGCATTTGATGATTGGCTAAACCAAGGTTATTTCCCTTACATGGAGCAAAGAGAATTCTTTGAGCTGGGTCAGGTGACTTGTGCTGAGCAGGCAAGCACTGATTGGTTGACCTAGGCCTTCTTTTTTTGGGGACAGCTGAGCATAGAAACTTGGTTAAGCTTTGGTTTGCTGACTTGGAACTTAGGTGAGTGACTCTACCTTGGGCTTAATTTGGTTACTTAGACATTATCATGGCAAAGTATGGAGTGTGCACTGGACTTGGGAAAGACAGGAAGCAAAGGTGCATTTAGAAAGGAGATTCGGTGCCCTTTGTCAGAGTGAAATCTAGAGCAGAGGTGGTACTGATGAAGATAGATGTAGGAAAGTTTTTTATTGTAGATAATGGGAGATTTCAAGATAACTCTATGTATTGCTTGGGCTATAGGTTGAATGCCAGTCCTATTAAATGTGATAGTAAATATAACCAAGAGGAAAAGACGTTTAAGAAAAGACAGAGTTTTGAATTTGTTGAGTACAAGAAGAAAAGGTTCAGCCAAAAGTTAGAAATTTTCTGGGCCATGTCTGAGTGTCTTGTACCAATTTGTGTCTTTGATGCCTATCATAGGCCACAGGTTGGTTACTTATCCAATGAGAAACTCTGTCAAATCTGTTTATTTGAAACTAAATTGTCATTAGTTACAGCCTGATATAAACTGGTTAAATCTGAAGGCTTGGTTCCCAGCCATTTCACATATAAAAGTTTCTTTACATGATTTAAAAGAGTTATAGCTCTCACTGGAGTTAAGACTATGCTTTTGGTATATGTTGATAGATAAAATACCTAATGACAAAACGCCACCCTGAATTTGTATTAATTAAAACAGAATGTCATACATTTGAAATAGAAGACAGCATTTGCACATGCAATTCATTATTTATTCAATTAATTTGAAATGTTTAGTGTGCATTGAGTCACAGACCCTTTGAAATAACTCCAAGGATCCAAAAGGCCTGCAGCCCACCATGTGGTACTTGATTTTTTTTTTTGGTTTAATTATTACATAATAGAAATAGAAGCAGGAAAATCTTAGGAAGTCAGGTAGAACTATCTAATTAGTAAAACTGACTATGCTCTATAAACTTCAAAATCCAGTTCAGTTCAAATTTTTGTAATTAATATTATTTTGACAATTCATTGGGAAGATGTGGCTTTTTACACAAACCCCCTTTGATAAGGAATCCTGATAAACCAGAATTTCTTGGCTCAAGGTAATCTTTGTTACACTGATTTTTCCTTTAACCCATTTCAGCATTTTATAAATCCCTGGGTTTACTAGCTTTCAATGTCTCACTTTACAAAAAAGATCTGATATCAACACCATGCTCAATCTGGGCTACATATATTTCCATGCAATTTTAATTTTCATTCATTACTGTAAGCACAAATTCTTAAAATTTGAGCAATTTATACAAATCTCACTTGCTCATTAACAAACCCTTTTCAGTCCTATGAACTGGTGCTGATGTTTATTTAATACATAAAATTCTCATTCTCTAATTTCATAATTAATTGAAACTTTATAAATGTTGTTACAGAGACATTTGGTTCAATAGGTAGCAGAGCTGAGAACCATAGTGATTTCCAATTCAGCTATTAGATCCGCATATTAACCTTGCTCTCCCAAAGCTGCTTAATGTTTAACTGCTCTATAACCAAACTCTAAATAAAACCCCTTTAAAAATTTGTCTTATTTGATGGTCTATATTTCAGGTACCTTTTTCATATGTAGAAGTAGAGCACCCATCATTTATAAAGCCAATTAAATTATATAAACAAGTTGTTTCTAATGGTCATAATTAGATTAGTTTCACCAAAGTAACTGTATTTATGTTGCTTCATGTAGTCTCTAAAAGAAGCCTGATATTTGTAAACATTTCTTCAGACAAGCACATGCTTTGCTAATAGAATTTCTTGCAGAATGAAGACAGGAACTTGGATTATAAAGAGGAATGGTACTGCAAGAATTGAGCTTTCTGTATCACTAAGATGCTTTCTTGTTTGGATAGCATCACAGGCAGCTTCTTACCTATATTAGGGCCTTGGGCGCCCATGGAGGTTGTGCTCCATCTAATCCTGCCTTGTGTGGCCACTTGATTTCTCCCAGGATTATATATCTGTGGCTAAATGAATTTGCTATGTGTTATCTATGTTTTCTTCCCAGAAATCTGTAAACTACTGAAAAGCTTAATAACCCCTATACCATTTGTTGTACAATTCATTCCTTACCACTAATCTGAACCCATATTTATCAAATGTTAAATGTAATGAGGTCTTTCACTGGACCTTCTATAAGTTCTATTGATACCTCAGCCTATTAACTGTTAATATTAAATAGTATTATATGGTACAGCTTCATACAATATTTAATATCTCAGGAAACTTTCTGCCACTCTTTTTCATAAATTTCCAGGTTATTAATACTTTATTTTCCAAAAAAAATTTAAATTTTTTCAATCAAGATCCTTTAATCTAAATGGAATTTAAAAAGAACCAATATCCTTATAGTTTTGAGTATTTTTCTGTATGGACAAAATACATATCTATTTAAAACTTTAATTCCTTCTGTAGAATTTAAAATTTTTCTTCATACATTTCCTGTATACTTGCTGCTTAACATATTAAGAGGCTGTTAATTACTTTTGATTCTGTTATCAATGGATATTTTCTTCTCTTTTACTTTCTAATTGTATGTTAGTTACATAATATTTAGTAAAGCTACTGATTTTGCGTATTAAATCTGCACTAAGGAATTATTTATCTCTTCTTTTTTATGTTAACTCTCTGGGTTTTATGCATATAATTATATTGTTTATGAATAAAACTATTTGCCCCTCCTTTTCACTGACTACCTAGTTTCACCTTCTCATGGCTAACTGCATAGCTAGAACATGCAGAATAATGTTAAAATTAGTGGACTTCCATATCTTGTTCCTAACCATAATGCAAATATTTGCAGCATTACCTGGTTAGGTATGATCCTAGAATTTGACTTGTAAATATTTTTAAATTTTTGAATGTAGGTATCTAGTCTAAATCCCAAAATCCATTCAAATCCTAAAGTACATTAAAATAATAATGAACCATGACCAAATAGCATTTTTCTTGACTTGTTTCCAAATAGGAACATTTTAATATTAATATTTTAAAACATGAATGCTAGAAAGGCACTGACAAAAATCACACAAATATTCTTTATTTTTCAAAGCGTCAGGTGTTTTTAATCAGTGTTGTGCTAGCTCTGAAAAAGGAAAAATTGTGATTACTTTTCTTATATTCACTGTACCATAAAGCCTTGTTCAAATTCAGGTGTGAAACCATCTGGGGCCTAGTCAGGAATGGAGTTCACAGTACTAACAATCAATCAATAGGGCAACAGCTCTCAGGAATCAGAATGGACTCAGGCTTGTACTCTTTAACTATGAGGACACATCTACAGGATAGGAGCTTTTCTAGGTGGATGGGTGTGGAGAATGTCTCTTCATTAACTTTTCCAGATTTCGTTTTCTCTTTGGCCTGATGATTTGTGTTTAGATTTTGTATCTTTATTGAGGTAAATTTTTGCAATGACACAAAAAGAAAAGAAATTCTACCCTTTGCAACAACATACATGGAGCTAGAGGGTATTATGCTCAGTGAAGTAAGCCAGGTGGAGAAAGACAAGTGCCAAATGATTTCACTCATTTGTGGAGTATAAAATCAAAGCAAAATTGAAGGAAATAGCAGCAGACTCACAGACTCTAAGAAGGGACACATGGCTACCAAAGGCGGAGGGTGTGTGGGGAGGGAAAAGGGGATTAAGGGTCACAATAACCTGCAGTCACAATACAGGTAGGTCCCAGGGAGGCAGACAAGTAATGACTCTACAGCCTTTTACTACACTGATAGACAGTGACTGTAATGGGGGGCAGGGGTGAGGACTTCATAATATGGGTGAATGTTGAAACCACAATTTTGTTCATGTGAAACCTTCATAAGATTATATATCAATGATACTTTAATTAAATAAATAAATAAATCTTGGCAACGAATATTTTACTACAGTACACCCATTTCATTTTTTCAAGTTTATTATATTGAAAAAGTATTCTTTGGAAAATATATTTGAAAAGGTATTCTTGGAAAGTTATTTGAAAATTATATGTGGTTGTATGCCTTTTTTGTAAAATTGCTTAGTTGAATTTTATCTTCCTTTTCATGAAAAGAAGTTTTTATCATAAAAGTTTTATCCAAAGAAGATTTTTTATACCATTTGTTGTTTTGCTTTTTTTCTGATATTATTATTATTAACTACATTCTTGTAACTTAGGTATGATTTTTCTTCTAATTTGTTGGGTTGAATTCTTAGATTATTTACCTTTGCTTTCTCCTTTCTAGGTTCTGTTACTATAAATGTATTTAAAATTTTTAATTTGAGTTAATTCAGAAAAATCTAGAAAATATGAATGAAGAAAATGACTAAAACATTCATCCAACAACTACAGCTATCTACCTTTAATATTTTAAGGTATATTATCCATATAAGGTTTTTTACATTCAAATAAAATTAAAAGTAATTGGGATCATGTCATAATACTGTTTTGTAACAAGAAATTTTTCCTTAAAATTTAAATAATAAATATTATGTTAAAAAATACATACACACACACCCCTGATAATAATCGATATCATTTTTCATGATGCCAGATAATTTTATTTAAGCTATACTTCTTATGTGACCAAAGAATTACTTTCAAGATTTCACATTTATTTATAAGAAATAAACATATACTGATTCCCAAATTCTTTTCTTTTCTCTCCACTACCTATTTTCAAGATCTGGTTGTATCTTGAAATGCATATTTGAATATATTTGGGTGTACTTGATTCAAGCATCTCTCAATTAGTAACATCATGGAGATTCCTCTAGTTAATTAGTATGTACATTTAAAATACATTCTACTGAATTGCTGCATAATATACCATGGCTAGCTGTACTTTAATTTATTCAACCATTTTCCTAATTATGGATATGAGAATTGTTTCCAGTTTGGCTACTTCAAATACTTTTTTAATGTATCCTTCTATAATCTACTTTTTTCTTACAGAAGAGATTCCCAAAAGTGGATTACTGGTTCAAATTACATATATACATTACATCAACAGCAGTTACTAGATTGCTTTCCTAAATGATTGTAGTAATTGACACTTCCCTCACTGATGTAAGATGTATCTAGTTTTCTTATCTCACCAGCACGGAATGCTGAATGCTGGAGGTTTTTAAACTCTTTTTACTGTTTGGTGAACTTTAACAGTATGGACACACCCAATCAAGAAACAGAATATTGAAAGCATTTTATAATGCTCCTATTTGCCCCTTTCCAGCAAACTATACCTCACTACCAAGCTAGCCATTATTTTGGCTTCTAATAACATAGATTAATCTTGGCTGTTTTTAGCTTTATATAAAAATAACATAGTCAATTGTGTTTAGGTTCTTATGCTGCCATGGCATTTGTGAGATTTACTCCTGCCTGTTGTTTAATATAGCAAGAGTTCATTCCTTCTGACACAAGGAAACTTTTGGAAGTAATGGACTTGTTTATTATTTTGGAGTGATGGTATTGTGGATGTATGCATAAGTCCAAACTCATTAAATTGTATATATTAAATATGAGCAGTTTTTGTGCTACCTTAGTAAAACTGAAAAATTGTTCTATAGTACTTAATTCTATGAACACATAACTTTATTTATCTAACCTATTGTCAATGTACACTTAGGTTATATGTCAATTTTCAGCTATTGTAAATGGTGCATATGAACACATGAACATTCTTGTGCATGTGTTTTGGTGAACTTATATATGCATTTCTGTTGTGTACATATCTAGAAATGGTACTGCTTGGCTGTAAAGTAGGGCTTTGAAGCTGTGGTAGACATTGCCAAACAGTGTTTTAAAGTGGCTTTACCAATTTACTCATGGTGCAGGAGAGTTCTATTTGTTCCAAATCCTCATTCACATTGGCATTTCTTCCTTTTCCTTTTAGCTATTTGGTGGTGTGCTGTTCTACTACAGTGTTTAAATTTTTTTCTTTCTTTCATGGTGGGGCAGCAACAGATGTAATCTAACACTCATAAATCAAGAAATGGTGATATTAGATACTAGAAGACTTATAAAGATTATAAACCTTAGAAACTATCAAAAATATGGCACTTGCATTGTAACCATCACCATCCCTACAAACCCCAACTACCAAGTTAAGGGGAACATGGACCATATAAAATAAAAAGCAAAGTACACATTCAGTGTAGAAAAATATATGACATAACAGAATTGATGAGTAAGTAGATCAACCAATACAAGAAGGATGAACTAATTCAAAACTAATCAGACTTACACTGAATCAAAATCAAAGCCCAAGCATGCACTGTACAAAAGAAATACATTTAAGAGCAAAAGAGGGATATTGAAAGTAAAAAAAAAGGGGGGGAGGTGGCAAGAAAATGCAAATTAGATGAAGAAAAGGTTTGTAATATTATTACCAAATAAAGCAAATTCAAGGGAGAAATAGATTCAGCTAGGATAGTTAAATTAAGTTATAAACATCTGTAAGAAATTCAAGAATTGTAGATAAAATTAGTCATAAAACATTCAAAGGAAATTTTTCATTTCATTCTCTTAATGAGATATAAAGTACATAAAATAATAAATAGAAGATGAAAATTATATACTTCATAATACTTATTTTTATTAGGAATGGGTGTTTTATTTTGTCACATACTTTTTATGTATCTATGAGATGATTATATTTTTTAGTTTATTAATATAGAAAATAACACTTATTGATTTTCTAATGTTCAACAAACCCTACTAGATCATGACTTTTTAAATATATTTTATTAGATACTGTTATTATATTTTTATTTAGAATGCTTTCATTTATGCCCATGAGGAGTATTAATCTACACTTTTCCTTTAAAGGACTTACCCTTACTCCTACCCTCAATCTTTTCCCACCATCATTTTGATTAGTTTATTAGCAATCTTAATATTCTTTTTTATTGTGACACAGAGACACCATCTACATCCCACTTATACCAAGGGTAATTGTTTTAAAGGCAGATTCCTGGACCCATACCCGAATCCTGAATCAGAATCTGTAGGAATAAGATCTGAAAATAAACATTATAAAAAGCATAAAAGACTTTTATACACACTACAATTTGGTTATATTTATTCTATTCCGATTTTATATATTTGATTATTATACATGAACTTTCATAAGTTGATTTAACAGCTTTTGAAAGTGTCAATTGAATTACTATTATAAAAAAAATTAATCAGTGCACTTCCAGTTTCTCCCACATTGCCTTCATATCCTATCTCAGTTCTTGGGTCATAGATTTATTTCTATATTAACGAGTGATAATATTTACATTCTGGATTCTAATCACAACTTCGATATTTTGTAGAACTATTTCTGTAACTAAAATAGTTTAATATAATTGTGTCTTGCTTTTATATCCAATCTGTCAATCTCTGCCTTTAGATTTAGACTGTTTGTAGTTAATGTGATTGCTGATGAGGGTAGATGGAAATTATCTTGCTATTTGTTTTCTATTTCTCCCATAGGTTTTTGTACTTTTCTATTATTGTCACCTTTTGGGTTATTGAGAACTTTTATGAAGCCATATTACTTCTTTTGTTGGATTATTATCTAGAACTCCTGGAAAATTTTCAGCCATTACTTCATCAAATGTTTTTTTCTTCTCCTCCATTCCTTGATGACTCCAATTAACCCTTAAAGTTGTCCCACTGATCATGGATGCTCTTCACATGTTTAAAATTCTTTTTTCTTTCTGTTTCCTTTCAGGTAATTTCTGTTTCTATGTCTTCAAGTTCACTGATCTTTTCTCATGAAACTTCTAATCAACCACATAGTATAGCTTTTATCTCAGACACTTTCATTCCCAGAAGTTTGGTTTGGATAATTTTTTATACTTTCATATCTCTAAAATACTGAATATATGGAATAACTATAATAAGTTTTACAATGCATTTGCAGATGCTAACATCTATGTCAGTTTTGCATCATTTTATATTGATTTATGTTTTTTCTCATTATGGATCTTATTTTCTTGTTTTTATATGCCTGGTAATATTTGATTAAACAAGACAGTTTGTCAAATTTACCCTGTTAGGTCCTGTACATATTTTATATAGCTGTAAATATCTTTGAGTTATATTTTGTAATGCATTTAAGTTATTTGGGAACAGATTGATACCTTCAGGTCTTGCTAATTTTTTCTATTGTTTTTTATGTTTTTATTTCATTGATGTTTGCCATAATTTTATTATTTCCTTTACCTGCTTTGTGCTTAATTGAAAATGTTTCTGTTTTTTCAAGCTGAAGCTTAAATCAATTCCTTTAGGTCTTTCTTATTTTTTAATGTGAGTATTTGGTATATAAATTATATCTAAATATTCATCTATATTCACTCCTGAATTTTGATATGCAATATTTTCAATGTTATTCAGTGGAAAACAGACCTGGGGAAGAGGATGATAGGAGAAAGAAACTATGAGAGGGATATAGGCTTGGGAATAACAGAATCTAGTGTAAGAAATGATGTTAATATGTTTAACACCATGAGTTTTCTGCAAGGATTACAAAATCCTATAGCAGTCATGCAACTATCTTTAAGAACGTGCCTGTGGGCAAAGTGTATTCAATAAGACATGGTATATATATATATATTAAGACAAAGGATTAGCATTAATAACAAAACTGCTCAAGGTATATGCTCAACTATGTTTTGCATAAAAGTAGCACCACATCACAAAATTTGCACTTCCAAAATTCCTTTCATAATTCTAATTATATCCACTAAAAAATAGCTGTTAGTACCTATTTTTAATAAATAAAACAGTCTAATACTTGGGGCTATAACTACCTGTTTCACTTTGTTTTGGAATATAATGACAAAAAAATTTTTTTTAATATTCACTCTTTTTTCCATTTATTTCTTGTTAAGATAATGCAGCACCTTTTAATTTTAATGTGACCACACATGCTTGCATCATGATCAGCTATGTGGTGTTTTGCAGGTAATTTGTTTAAGTTATACAAATGTCTATCCTTAATGGCCTTCAAAAAAACAAAACCAACCTAATCCTGGCCGAATATGCATCTTTATTGGTCTCCTATATAGCTAAAACATCACTTTCCTAGAATTTGTATGATTGAAATGAAAAACGTTTATGGTTTACAGCCTTGCAGATCTATCTTAAAACCTTGGCTTTAATATTTACTTAACTCATTAACTCAGTTTCCTTGATGGATATTTAGGAAGCGCTAACTTCTGCCAGGAGCTGCCAGTACCTGTGATACCACAGTGATTAAAACAGTCCCTGTTCCCTGCTGTCATATGCCTAAAATCTAGCAGCAAAGATTGGAGGAAGAGAGAATTTACAAAGGATAAAACATACAGGAAAAGCCAGATATTAGCCTTTCAAGTCATAAGGAGATTTTGACTTCAACATAAGAATGACGGGGAGACATTGACAAATTTTCATCAGAAGATTGATTTGACAAAATTTGAGTTTTTGAAATCATTCTGGCTAGTGCGTAAAGGTTGGATTGGATGGGAAGATGACTGCATATAAAAAAGACCAATCAGGAAGCTGCTACTTTAAACCACATGATATCTAATAGAGGGCTGAGGAGATAGTCAAAGCCTGAGCTATGGTGTGGACCATAGGGATAGACAAAGGTGAATTGATTCAAGAAAAATCTAAAAATTAGATCAAATTTGGGAATTAATTGAACATGTGTGGTAAAGAGACACAAGAGCCAAGGGTAACTCCAAAGTATAAGGCTTTTGGGGACTAGATCGATAACAGTGTCATGACTGAGTCAGGGAATACCAAGTGGAGATAGGATGGCGTGTGAATCAAAACAGCAGTTTCTGTTTTAGACAGATTTGATCATCCATACAGATTTGATCATCCATACAGATTTGATCATCCATATGTGTCAAGTCCGCTGATAAAGATGCAGGTTTGAAGTTCAGAAGAAACACTCGATATGAAAATAAAGTAGGCATTGTCAGGATGTGGATTATAATTACAGCCATAGGACTCAATCTACTGACTCACATTCATATATAGGATGGAAAGAGAGCAAGACTAACCATCTAGAGGCCATTGTTATTTTCCTAGTTTTAATTCTGTCAAAGGCTTACTATTTTGTCTTGGACAGAAATTCTGATATAAAATATCACACAGTTTCTCTAATTTCCCAAATTCTTTTTATTTCAACAGATAAAATCACTACATAAAAAGATATTTTGTTCATGAGTTAACAGAATTAATTAGATCATATATACTAACTGGATTCTAATAATTTACTACTACAACAGGTGATACAGTAGCGTGCACATTTCCTACAGTGTAAGAATTCTCCAAGAGAAAAAAAAAATCCCTGTAGCCACAGTTATCTACTAGCAAATTAAGCAAAGTAACTGTTGTTTAAAGGACAGACAGCTTCTTCTTGGACAGTTATGTCAAGTCCAACAGAAAAATGAATTCTTCCATTATGTGATATATTACAGATATATGTTATTTTTTGTTTACTTCTTAATGTATGCCACCTAGTCTAATTTCTATTCTTTTCATTCTTTTTTCAGTATTCTGAAAATGCAGTCCACTTCAAGACTTTTATTTCTAGAATAGAAATAATTCAATAACCATAGTATGAATTTTAAATATATCTATAAAATGAAACTCTCCAATTTCAGAAAGTTAATGCTCATAAATGTAATACTCATACTGAATTTGTTTGAAATGTAAAGAATCTATTCACAAATTCAGTCATACAAACAAAAATATGATTGCAATGAAACTTCTTTAACAGTATCCAAAGAAGTACAACTATTTAACATCTTAATTTTTTTTCATGAACATAATAAGGTTTTAAACATCTTTGGCTGGATACTATTGAAGTAAAAGTTGTATTCATAAAGTCTTTAAATAAAAAGTACTATAGTATCTATGTTCCATGATAGGTAAAACTTTACTATGTATATAACCATAAGTTATCCAAAAATATAACTAATTCCTTAGAGAGGAAGAAAATATTTTTATTTTGAAATTGTTCCAAACAAAACATTTGCAAAGTGGAATTAATGCAATGTTTTTAACATTTCTTACCAGATACATTCTACTTTGATGACATTAAATTGTTTTATTAATCATGAATGGATCCGTGGAAGATGAACTTCAACAAAATAACAAACACTACAGTGTTCTGTAAACACATGAGGGCTATTACCTGTGCAAAAACCACTTACAAATAACGACCAAATGTTACAAATGCCACAAAATTATTTCTATTAATTTTTAGCAAAGCCAAACTCAGCTCCAACACAGGAATGTTCAAAAAAGTTATGACAATTACCAACGATTAAAAGTGTTGAGTTGTATGCTTGTTATATAAATAGTATCTATATAAAGCAGGGACAACTTGAAATGAGAAGTTAAATGATGATTTACATTTCTATAATTCTGAGAATTTCAGCCCTCAACTCTTGAGTTGAAGAAACCTTTCACAAACATGCATTTGGCTGAGTGTTAAAGATTTCCCCCATCATTTGCCAAATACTAATTAGGTAACAAATTCCAGTTTTCCTCCCTGAAGTCATTCAAATAGTTGGTAACTTTTACCTGCAGCCATTCCCTGATGGGTTCAGCCTTTAGGAAGAATAATAAGAAACCAAAATACAATTAAAAAAAGAGCCTGTGGTTCCCTAGGGCAACTGGTGTTTAGTAGTCTTATCATCAGGCGAGGGGGAACAGTGAATTACTTGTCATTTCCAAACCATGCCCTAAAGTGACTTGAAAGTCTGCTTATTTGCTCCCCATCTTTTAGCAACGCTGATACCGACAATTCTTTGTTCAGGTTTCCTTCCCTCTGGGAAATAGTCAAAAGCATTTTTCTCTGCTTTTACTTCTAAGTCAACCTACCATCCAAGCAACTGTGTGCAAACTGTTTTGTTGCCCTATCTCTGAATACGAGTGTTTTTACCTAGGCTCTGCCAACCAGGCTTCCACAAATGACACTGCAGATGCTTCCATTTAGACACTCTTTTTCCTCCTAAAAATGGAAATCAAGATGCGCCTGCAAGGCCACCTCAACTAGATTTACAGCTCTGTTCAGAACTCAACCATATATTTCCACACCAGAGCTTCCTTAGACGTTGGTAGCCTCTGTGAAAGAGTCACTGGGGCCATTTTTCTTTTTTACTTTCAGGTTCTTTTTAGCCTGGAATGTCACGGACACCTCGGAGTGAATGGCGTCCAACCTCTGCTCACAGCGGAAGGCTGCGAGGAAAGCCTTTCTGTAGTTGCTGTTCATCCAGCCGTAGAGAAGGGGGTTGGCAAAGGTGGAGCACATGGCAATGATGTGGAACACGGTGAAGATGAGTTTGTACTCCTTCAAGTCCAGGACTTGGCTGTCAATGTCCACAGCCAGCTGGAAGGCGTGGAGAGGCAACCAGCTGACCGCAAACACCACTACTACACACACCAGCATTTGGGTGGTTTTCTGCCTTCGCTGATGGTGGTGATCATTAGCAGCTCCAGGGCTAACGTGGTTCTTAAGTTTACTCCAGATACGAGTATAGGAAAAAGATATGATGCCCAGTGGCAAAGCATACAGGATTAACAAGGAAGAAAGACTGTAGACAGTGCCATAGATGCTCTTCTCCTCCCCAGGCCACTTCTCAGTACAGGCCACAATCTCATAGTCAGGATTAATTTCAATCAGCGAATGCTCCCGGAAAATGGCCAGGGGGCTGGCTAGCAGGGCACTGATGCCCCAGGCCAAGCCAATGATCAGGAAGCTGATCTGCTTGGAGATCTTGCTCTCCAGGTGGTACACGATGCAGCGGTGCCGGTCCAAGGCAATTACTGTCAAGGTGATTGTGGACACTTGTACTGCCAGGCCCTGGGCATAGGGCACTAGATGGCATAGAACAGGACCCATTTTCCACTCCCCCATTAAGGTGTAGATAAGAGTGAATGGCAGGCACAGAGTGTTCACGAGAAGATCCGCCACAGCCAGATTGGCAATGAAGAAATTGGTTACTGTGCGCATGCTCTTGAATTTGATGACCACATGAATTACCAAGGAGTTGCCAGTCACCCCAAGCAAGATGATGGAGCAATAGGCCAATATAAGGACAATCTGTACTTCAATCAGCTTGGTGCTGTCTATAAGCTCTGGCTTAGGGTCAAGGGCCAGCTCACCTTTAGGAGTGGTTGGCCCTGGACCGTACTGCGCCACCTTCATTTCTTCCACTGTCTGGTTCTCATCAGCCTCTGCACCTATTGGACCCATTTTCAGCAACTATAACAAGATTCTACAACAAAAAATAAATGAAAAAATATGGAACAACAGAAACAGAAGGGTGAAGCAAAGGAATATTACCAATAAATCGGTTTCATTTTGGTTGGGGTTCAAAATACCTGGCCTCTGATCCCTAAACTTGCACAAAGTACCTTTTAAAAAAGCAGGCCCTTTAATTAGTCTATTCACAAATATGGATGAATTAAATCAGGCCCTTGGAATGGATATTACAAAGGTAGAAGGTAATACCTGTAGTATAGATGTAAGTCTAATGTGAATGCTACCAAACTGATTCAATCTAGTTTAAATGGGATGAAGATTAGAAACTTTATCAATTAATTTAATAACTGTTATAAATTCATCAATTTAATTTTAAGGTTGATAAAGTTCCTTCCAATATTTTGACTGTTTTAAGTTTATAAATAGAGCAACAAATTGCACAGAAAAGAGGCAAACATTCAACTTTTGTCTGGCACCCAGACTTTGGATGTATAAAATATTTAAGATAAACTGAGCAGATTCTGTTTCATTGATTTTCTAGTATAGGGGTTAGTGTTAAAAATAGGCAGTCTGTGTATAACAGTTGCTTTTTTTTCTTTTGATGATCCAAAATAAACTTTCTACCTGACATACAAACTCCTACACAGGAACTACACGAAAAGTATGTCCAAATCTGGACTGTCTCTCTCTCTAACTCCTAAATATAAAAGTTTGAACACTTTTCTTCTCCCACTGCCTATCCACAACACCAGACTTTTCCTTCTGTGTGCCCTACTCCAGTTAATGCTACCCCATTGATTAAGCCACATAAAGTTAAAAAGCAGGTACCCTGTTAGTACCCACCTTAAAAAGAATCCTCAGATTGATCTGTTACATTATTCTGTTACATTGATCTGTTACATTAAGGGTCCTCTTATCATTTCTACCACATTAGTTTTGCCCTCAATTTCTTACCATAATTACTCAAATAGTCTTCTAACCTATCTCCCTTTCTCTTCTCTTGCTTCCATTCATTCACTTATTCACTTAACAAATGTAAGTGAGCATCTACTAAATGCCAGGCACAGGTCCACCCTTGTGATGCTCAATACTTATTCAAACATGCATTCAGCAAGCATTTTAAAGCCATACTCAGAACTAGGATTTGTGCTGGGGAAAGACAACAGGGTAATGTAGCTCTACTCCAGGGCTCTTACATTTCCCTAGACAGAGCCTACTCCGACATTAGAATGGTCTTTCTGAGGTTCAAGTGTGATCATATCATTTCCCCACTGTCCCCAGCTTGCTTGAAACAATATAATATATTGGTTCCCAATGAAAAGTTCCATTTTCAAATCTATAAAAACATCCAGATCCCAACATCATAGTGGTGGCACCTTTCAATGATTTCATAATGACAAAATGTTGCTGCCATTAATTCAGAACCTCTTTTAAATGAATTTGTTTTTTATTAATCATAATAGCACCTACCTACATTGGCAGGTGAGTCATATTTATTCAGCCCATAGACAAGGCCCGTTTAGGCCTTGTGTGCCCCCAGCTCCGTTCCTCACCCTTCTGAAGGGCTGACTCCCGCAGACTCTATTTTCAGGCTTCAGGTCATCATGATGCTGGCTGGGTTTGGCCGATGAGAGGCACTGCCAGATAGTTAGAGGGTAGAGGGCAGAGGAAGGGAGAAGCCACTGGGTAGCCCTGGTCCTTGGGCTTTGGTCACACTGCTTGCCCTCCTTGTCCCTCTAGCTGAGGTAGTAATGACTCCTTGCTGATCCCCGGGTGGCCTCAACACTCCCTGTTTGGCTTCCATCACTGGGTAATCAGTTTTCTGCATGTAATTTCTCCTCTTTTAGATGCTTGAATAGGTTCTGTTTTGCATGTTTTGCTGATAACCGAGCATATGTGCTTTCATTAATTTTCCCTCTCACTAAAGGTTCTGCACACAAAGGTTGATACTAGCTTACAGAAGAAAATTCCCTCTACGGTAAGGCTTCAAAGCTTTACTTAAACTCATCTCCACCTACCCCTCTTGCTTCATCTTTTCTGACCTGCCAGTATTTGTCTTACGCTGCTGTCATACTGAACATCTCCTGATTCCAGCAACACATCAGATTTCCTCATGTCTCTCAGACCTCTCTGTTCTGAGCTGGGAAGCCTCTCAGTTACCCCACCATGACTTTATAGAGCGTCTAATGCTCCAAGTAGCCCACGCACACTGCAGTTTTTTCCCCACCATAGCAATCTTTGAGAACAGAAACTGGATCTTTTCCATCCACCGCTTAATCCTTAGTACACTAACACATGAATGGTACTCAATAATTGGGAAAAACAAACAGGAAACTGAATGAAAGCACCATTTTACTGAATAAATGAAGTCAGCAAAATACAAAATAATAATTTGGATGCTTTTCTTTAGAGAAGATAATTGCCAATACTAATTGCCTATACAGTGTTCTTTGCTCTGATACAATATCCTTGTGCTTATTTTGCTTTTAGTCAGATAACTTCCAACAAGAAAGTTATCCCAAGATCCCTCTTAACTCAATCCCTGGTTAGAACATTATTGTCACCATACACTGTAAGGAAACTTTCTATCTCAAGGGCTTATCACACACACATCCTTATAAAAGACTTATTACAGAGATTTTCATGTACTCATGCATTCTCTTCACTGATGGATTCTAGTTCCCTCTGCATAAATTTCAAACAACATGGTTGATGGAGCCCAGGCCCTCTTCTGCATTTGCCTCCATTCTTTTAGTAATTAGAAGAAATGGAAACTAACCAACCAAATCTTAGAGTGTATATTTGATAGGACATACAATTTCCCTTAGTCTAAGAAAGAGACTGTACAGAGCAAATTAGTCAATCCTGACAAGTCATTAACAGAATTAGAAAGACGCCGAGAGGTCTGAGATGGGGGTTTGCAGCACGCTAAATTGAGGGTAAGCCTGAGATAGTAAGATTCAGAAGTATATTTGATGTATTTGCTTATTTTGCTTTTTCTTTTCAGTCTCATTTCCTTTACTTCAAAGCCTCTTTGTGTAAACCTTCTATGCAGGAATGGTTGTTGATCTGCAGGATATTAGCATATAGATGCTAATCACTTTTCTCAAGCACAGGCCCTCAGCCAGGTCAGAGCATTGCCCAGAAAATGCATAGTTTATGACGGCACTTCTGGAAAAGTGGAAGAGGAAAAAAGGGTATATAGAGGGAATGGCCAGATTAAAAACTCACAAGCACAAACACTAAAAGGTAAGTAGACAAGAGAAAAACGGTGTCTTTGAAATAAGGCAAAATGAAGCATTAACATTTTTCAAGATATTTAAGGAAAACTGTGAAGGGTGCAGGTTTCTTGAACAAGTAAATCTTAGAGATTCTGTGTCAGAAATATCTCTTTGCCGAACAGGGACATGACTTATGGGTTTTTTTCAGCGATCCAAAGAACTTCAAATTATCTCAGTGGGAGAACAGTCCATGCTTCCACTATATATTTAAGTGTGTGGGGTTCTTTGCAAAGTACACTTACTGTCACAGTTTGGACTTAGTAAACATAACGTCTTATCAATCATAAAACCTTCCAGGAATTCTTCCCAGGCAAAAAAATCCCAGAAATCATGCTATGCGCCCTACCTTTGTTAGTCCTGGGGGCGAGGGGAGTCGACCAAGAATGCTACAAACAAGACATGACTGTTTGCCTAAAAAGCAGAATGTTGAAAATATTCACTGAATGGTCTGGAAATATCTCACTTTCCTGTTTTTGAGCTTCTGGCTCTTCTTTGAAAACAACCTTGTCTGTTTCATGTTGTGAGTTTAAATGATGTGCAAAACCTCCAAAAGCTTTTACTTTTGTCTCCTTCTTGTCCACCATATGCTCCTACCAGTGGGAGAGCCCTTCTGGCGGAAAAGTAGTGGAATAAATGTGTCTATTGCTGAACAGCTTTGGAGAATCAATATGACCTTCCCCTTTAGAGGTTTGATTTTTTGAGAAGAGGCAGGAAAAATAACAACTTGCTGTTCTGGAATGATGATGATCTCTTTAAGAAGGATCAAAGAAAGAGTCAAAAATCTTCAGTAGAAAAGGAAAATTCTAGCGAAGTAGAAACTGGGGATGGTATTACCCCCAACCCCCGCCTGCGGCCTAAATGCGGAATAAAAGTCCCTACAATTAGGAGGACCTCCTCATGCCCTCTTCATATGACCCTAGCCCTTCTTTGGGGGTTTTCTCCTTTCTAGGCGCTGGATCAGGGTTAGGGCTTACACTTACTGACCCGGCTCTCGCGTTTCTGCTGAAACGTGGAAGCAAGAGAAGTGCAGGCAGTCAGTGCGGTGATTATCTAGCGCGCCGACCGGAACGGGCCCTGGAAGGTCCCCAGAGGCAAGTCCTGTTGCGTCCGCTCCGACGGTGCCCGGCGCGCGGCGCGGAGGGGCTGCGGGAGCGCGGGGCCGGCGGCAGTCGGGGCGCGGGGAGCTGCCGCGCTCGCTCTCCTGCCCACCTCTGCGGCCGGGCGCGCTCAGGCAGCGCAGTGCGTCCCACCGAGCAGCCGGGTGGAGCGGGTGAGTGTGCGCGACTCCCAGGAGGGGGAACGGGTGGAGGAGAAGAAACCACTGCCTCAGAGAAAAGGAAACGGGGCAGAGGACTGCGGAGCGATGGTCGCGCGGCGCAGAGGGCCGGGCGGGAAGATTCCGTGGAGCAGGCGCGGGAACAGCGTCCGCCCTCTCTCCGCGCGCAGCGGGACGCGGCTTAGAGCGGCGCCCCTTCGCGGGTCCCCACCACCACCCGCAAATGCCACTCGCAGTCCCAACCGCACGGGGACCCTCAGGCTTGAGACCGCTAACCCCTCTCTTTCTCTCCGCTCCTCAGTTCCGAGGGAGAGATGGTCCGGAGGGACAGACCCCTGGGCCAGGGCCCGGAGGCTGCGGTCCCGGAGCGGCCGGCCGGAGGACCCCGGGAGCTGGCGACGGGAGCCCCCTTGGCGGGGCTGCGAAAAAATGCCACAACTCCCAACCAGGAGTTGCTTCCTTGTTTTCGTCTGTAGCAGCAGAGGTGGGGAGCTGGATCCGCCGAGAACCACGGAGAAGCGTCGCCCTCCTGCGCGGAGAACAGACGCTGGGCGCCCTCGGCCAGGGCTGGAGGGTAGGGCGCTGGCGCTGCTCTAACTGGGCGGTCGCTGCGTTCCAGCAGGAAGGTAGAGTTCACACCCTGTTGCCCACGATCGCTGTTCCGTTCGCCGGTGGCTGCTGATAGTTTACAAGCTGGGTAGTGAGGATTCAGATTCAAAAGCGGATAGTCTGTGTGGCGTGCGCTCTGGCTCCCGGAAAAGCTAGAGTAAGAGGAGGAAAACGAGTCACAAATGAAACGCAATCCCGCTTTCCTGAGCCTTGGTGCTCTCTGATCGCCGCCCTCGCCACCGCGCGCCCGGAGCACGCTCGCCTGCCGCCTCCCGCGAAGCCTTGGCGAAAGCCAGGAGCCGAGGGGACCGGAGCGCAACGCGATCGCGCAGTCAGGTCGCAACGCTTCGGGGTGTGTTCCTCGGGATTCCTCCCAGAAATTCTTTGAGAGTCATACCTTCCAGGCGTTCACAGTTAGTTTCTTTCCCTTGTTCATTTTTAGAGGGGACAGCAGAACCTACAAGTTAGGACAACAAAAGGCTGAAATTGGAAACCGAAGTCTTTCTTAACTATCCTGTGTTGGCGCTTCGCACCCATTACCTTCCCTCTAGTCATCAGTCTGGGTTGACTGATTGAAGCTAGGGTGGCCATGGTTCACTTGGCTCTTCTCTGAAATACAAAAACAGGATAAGCTACTAAAAAAGAAAAAAGATTTTAAAAGGCACCCCCAAAACAAACTCCAAAATAGCAGTTAAGGCCTCCCAAAGACGACTGGGTTTTCAAATCCATCAGGGCTTGCTCATACCCCAATATTGCATGTGTAAGACTTCTTCACACTGCCTAATCTGAAATTGATCTTCTGGTTAAAGTAGAATTATGCTCGCAGGAGCATAAAAATTATTTATAAAACAAAGCAGCTCGGGCTTTTCCATTACCAAGGAATAAAAGGAACCGGAACTGTAAATATCCAAATGTTCTATGCAATTCCACTTAAATATTTTTTTTTGTTTTCATTAACAATCTTATCTATACTTTTATTTTATTATTTTTTAAATTTTTTATTAAGGTATTATTGATGTACACTCTTATGAAGGTTTCACATGAAAACACAATGTGGTTACTACATTTACCCATATTATCAAGTCCCCACCCATACCCCTGTGCAGTCACTGTCCATCAGTGTAGTAAGATGCCACAGATTCAGTGTTTGACTTCTCTGTGCTACACTGTTTTCCCCTTGATCCCCCACACCATGTGTACCAAACATAATATCTCTCAATACCCTTTTCCCTCCCACCCCACCCGCTCTCCCACACACACCCCTTTGGTAACCACTAGTTCCTTCTTGGAGTCTCTGAGTCTGCTGCTATTTTGTTCCTTTAGTTTTACTTCGTTGTTATACTCCACAAATGAGGGAAATCATTTGGCACTTGTCTTTCTCCGCCTGGCTTATTTCACTGAGCATAATATCCTCCAACTCCATCCATGTTATTGCAAATGGTAGAATTTGTTTCTTTCTTATGGCTGAATAGTATTTCATTGTGTATATGCACCACCTCTTCTTTATACATTCATCTATTGATGGACACTTAGGTTGCTTCCATATCTTGGCTATTGTAAATAGTGCTGAGATAAACATAGGGGTGTATATGCCTTTTTGAATCTGAGAAGTTGTATTCTTTGGGTAAAATCCAAGGAGTGGGATTCCCTGGTCAAATGGTATTTCTATTTTTAGTTTTTGAGAAACCTCCATACTGCTTTCCACAATGGTTGAACTACCTTACATTCCCACCAGCAGGGTAGGAGGGTTCCCCTTTCTCCACATCTTCGCCAGCATTTGTTGTTCTCAGTCTTTTTGATGCTGGCCATCCTTACTGGTGTGAGGTGATATCTCATTGTGGTTTTAATTTGCATTTCTCTGAGGATTAGTGATATGGAGCATCTTTTCATGTGTCTGTTGGCCATCTGAATTTCTTCTTTGAAGAATTGTCTCTTTATATCCTCTGCCCATTTTTTAATTGGGTTATTTGCTTTCTGGGTGTTGAGGCATTTGAGTTCTTTATATATTTTGGATGTTAACCCCTTGTCAGATGTATCATTTATAAATATATTCTCCCATACTGTAGGATGCCTTTTTGTTCTGTTGCTGGTGTCCTTTGCCGTACAGAAACTTTTTAGTTTGATGTAGTCCCATGAGTTCATTTTTGCTTTTGTTTCCCTTGATTAAGGAGATGCATTCAGAAAGAAGTTGCTCATGCTTACATTCAGAAGATTTTTGCCTATGTTGTCTTCTAAGAGTTTTATGGTTTCATGATTTACATTCAGGTCCTTGATCCATTTTGAGTTTACTTTTGTGTATGGGGTTAAACAATAATCCAGTTACATTCTCTTGCATGTAGCTGTCCAATTTTGCCAACACCAGCTGTTGAAGAGGCTGTCATTTCCCCATTGTATGTCCATGGCTCCTTTATCATACATTAATTGACCATATATGGTTGGGTTTATATCAGGGCTCTCTAGTCTGTTCCATTGGTCTATGGGTCTGTTCTTGTACCAGTACCAAATTTTCTTGATTACTATGGCTTTGTAGTAGAGCTTGAAGTTGGGAGCATAATCCCCCAGCTTTATTCTTCCTTCTCAGGATTGCTTTGGCTATTCAGGGTCTTTTGTGGTTCCATATGAATTTTAGAACGATTTTCTCTAGTTTGTTGAAGAATGCTGTTGGTATTTTGATAGGAATTGCATTGAATCTGTAGATTGCAGTAGGCAGGATGGCCAGTTTGACAATATTAGTTCTTACTATCCATGAGCATGGAATGTGTTTCCATTTATTGGTATCTTCTTTAATTTCTGTCATTAGTGTCTTAGAGTTTTCAGAGTATAGGTCTTTCACTTCCTTGGTTAGGTTTATTCCTAGGTATTTTATTCTTTTTGATGCAACTGTGAATGGAGTTGTTTTCCTGATTTTTCTTTCTGCTAGTTCATTGTTAGTGTATAGGAATGCCACAGATTTCTGCGTCTTAATTTTGTATCCTGCAACTTTGCTGAATTCTTATATTAGATCTAATAGTTTTAGAGTGGATTTTTTAGGGTTTTTTATGTACTATATCATGTCATCTGCAAAAAGGGACAGTTTGACTTCTTCGTTATCAATCTGGATGCCTTTTGTTTCTTTATGTTGTCTGATTGCCATGGTTAGGACCTCTAGAACTATGTTAAATATAAGTGGGGAGAGTGGGCGTCCTTGTCTTGTTCCCGATCTTAAAGGAAAAGCTTTCAGCTTCTCGCTGTTAAGTATCATCTTGGCTGTGGGTTTGTCATATATGGCCTTTATTATGTTGAGGTACTTGCTCTCTATGCCCATTTTGTTAAGAGTTTTTATCATGAATGGATGTTGAATTTTGTCAAGTGCTTTTTCAGCATCTATGGAGATGATCATGTGGATTTTGTCCTTTTTGTTCATGTGATGGATGATAATGTTGGATTTTCGAATGTACCATCCTCACATCCTGGAATAAATCCTACTTAATCATGATAGATGATCTTTTAATGTATTTTTGAATTCGGTTTGCTAATATTTTGTTGAGTATTTTTGCATCTATGTTCATCAGGGATATTGGTCTGTAATTTTCTTTTTTGTGGTGTCTTTGCCCAGTTTTAGTATTAGAGTGATTCTGGCCTCATAGTATGAGTTTGGAAGTATTCTCTCTTCTTCTACTCTTTGGAAAACTTTAAGGAGGATGGGTATTAGGTCGTCACTAAATGTTTGATAAAATTCAGCAGTGAAGCCATCTTGTCCAGACATTTTGCTCTTAGGTAGGTTTTTGATTACCAGTTCAATTTCATTGCTGGTAATTGGTCTGTTCAGATTTTCTGTTTCTTTCTGGGTCAGCCTTGGAAGGTTGCATTTTTCTAGAAAGGTGTCCATTTCTTCTAGGTTATCCAGTTTGTTAGCATATAATTTTTCATAGTATTCTCTAAAAATTCTTTGTATTCCTGTGGTGTCTGTAGTGATTTTTCCTTTCTTATTTCTGATTCTGTTTATGTGAGTAGACACTCTTTTTTTCTTGATAAGTCTGGCTATGGGTTATCTATTTTGCTTATTTTCTTGAAAAAACAGCTGTTGCTTTCATTGATTCTTTCTATTGTTTTATTCTTCTCGATTTTATTTATTTCTGCTCTTGTCTTTATTATGTCCCTCCTTCTACTGACTTTGGGCCTCATTTGTTCTCCTTTTCCTTGTTTCATTAATTGTGAGTTTAGAATGTTCATATGGGATTGTTCTTCTTTCAGGAGGTAGGCCTGTATTGCAATACACTTTCCTCTTAGCACGGCCTTCACTGCGTCCAACAGATTTTGCGGTGTTGAATTTTGTTGTCATTTGTCTCTATCTATTGCTTGATCTCTGTTTTTATTTGGTCATTGATCCATTGGTTATTTAGGAGCATGTTGTGAAGCCTCCACGTGTTTATGGGATTTTTCATTTTCTCTGCATAATTTATTTCTAGTTTCATGCCTTTGTGATCTGAGAAACTGGTTGGTACAATTTCAATCTTTTTGAATTTACCAAGGCTCTTTTTGTGGCCTAGTATATGATCTATTCAATGTTCCATGTGCACTTGAGAAGACTGTGTATTCTGCTGCTTTTGGGTGTAGAGTTCTGGAGATGTCTCTTAGGTCCATCTGTTCTATTGTGTTGTTCAGTGCCTCTGTGTCCTTACTTATTTTCTATCTGGTTGATATGTCCTTCAGAGTGAGTGGAGTGTTGAAGTCTCCTAGAATGAATGCATTGTGTTCTATTTCCCCTTTTAATTCTGTTAGTATTTGTTTCACATATGTAGGTGCTCCTGTGTTGGGTGCATAGATATTTATAATGGTTATATCTTCTTGCTGATTGACCCTTTTATCATTATGTAATGTCCTTCTTTGTCTCTTGTGACTTTCTTCATTTTGAAGTCTATTTTGTTTGATACAAGTACTGCAACTGCTGCTTTTTACTCCCTATTAATTCCATGAAATATCTTTTTCCATCCCTTCTGTTTTAGTCTGTGTATGTCTTTGGGTTTAAAGTGAGTCTCTTGTAGGCAGCATATAGATGGGTCTTGTTTTTTAATCCATTCAGTGACTCTATGTCTTTTGATTGGTGCATTCATGCCATTTACATTTAGGGTGATTATGGATAGGTATGTACTTATTGCCTTTGCAGGCTTTAGATTCATGGTTACCAAAGGTTCGAGGTTAGCTTCTTTACTACCTAAGAGTCTAACTTAACTCACTTGATATGCTGTTACAAATACAATCTAAAGGTTCTTTTTATTTTTCTCCTCCTTTTTCTTCTTCCTCCATTCTTTATATATTAGGTATCATATTCTGTACTCTTTGTCTATCCCTTGATTGGCTTTGGGGATAGTTAATTTAATTTTGCATTTGCTTAGTACTTAGCTGTTCTACTTTCTTTACTGTGGTTTTATTACCTCTGGTGACAACTATTAAACCTTAGGAACACTTCCATCTATAGCAGTCCCTCCAAAATACACTGAAGAGATGGTTTGTGGGAGGTAAATTCTCTCAGCTTTTGCTTATCTGGGAATTGTTTAATCCCTCCTTCAAATTTAAATGATAATCTTGCCAGTAAAGTAATCTTGGTTCAAGGCCCTTCAGCTTCATTGCATTAAATACATCATGCCACTCCTTTCTGGCCTGTATGTTTTCTGCTGAGAAGTCTGATGGGCTTTCCTTTGTATGTGATCTTATTTCTCTCTCTGGCTTCTTTTAATAGTCTATCCTTATCCTTGATCTTTGCCATTTTAATTACTATATGTCTTGGTGTTGTCTTCCTTGAGTCCCTTGTGTTGGGAGATCTGTGCATCTCCATGGCCTGAGAGACTATCTCCTTCCGCTGATTGGGGAAGTTTTCAGCAATTACTTCCTCAGTGCCACTTTCTATCCCTTTTTCTCTCTCTTCTTCTTCTGGTACCGTTATAATGTGAATATTGTTCCGTTTGGGTTGGTCACACAGTTCTCTCAATGTTCTTTCATTCTTAGAGATCCTTTCTTCTCTCTGTGCCTCAGCTTCTTTGTATTCCTCTTCTCTAGTTTCTATTTCATTTATTGTCTCCTCCACTGTATCTAATCTGCTTTTAATACCTTCCATTGTGCTCTTCAATGATTGGATTCATTCCTGAATTCTTGAATATTTTTCTGTACCTCCATGAGCATGTTAATAATTTTTATTTTGAAATCCCTTTCAGGAAGATTCATGAGGTCGATTTCATTTAAATCTTTCTCTGGAGTTGTGTTCATAATTTTACTCTGAACTTGGTTCGTTTGGCATCTCATATTTGTACATGGCACCCTTTAGTGCCCAGAAGCTCTACTCTCTGGAGTTTCTCAGCCCCTGAAGCAATGTTGGGGGTTGCAGGGGAGTGGTATTGGTGACTGGGGGGAGGAAAGGGCTGTTTCTTGCTTCCCAGCTGCTATGCCTGTCTCCACTGCCTGAACCAGTGGACCAAGCACAGAGGTCTAAGCCTCTAGGCTTTGCATTTGTAGTTGTTGTAGACAGATCTTCCCTCTGGCTGGCCTAATGCCAGTGTAGGGTTTGCCAGTTTGAGGTCCACGTGGGGCTGGCCAGGAGAAAGGCACAGCAGGCTTTGTATCACGGAGGGGGTCCTTGGAGCTGTGTAGCCAGTCAGGGAGCTGGAGAGCCTGAAGATCGTGAAAACTCCCAACCTGCTGGGCAGAGTGCACCTGGACAGTTTTGTCTACCTGTGCTTTCTCCTGAGCAGTAAGCTCTGGGCAATCCTTGCCCCTTTAGCAGCCCTCATGCTGTTAGGAAGTCTCTCAGCCTGCCTGCCTTTCTTTTGTCCCAGAACGGCCAGATATGGATCCCTGCTTTCCACAAGCAGCTGGAATCTCAGTTTCTCCAGGAATTCTGCCTGTCTTAGTTTTCCAACACCCTAATTACAAGAGTACCATGCAAGCACCATGAAATGTAGGTTTGTGCTCCCAGAGCAGATTTCCGGAGTTAGGTTTTCAGCAGTTCCAGGCCTCCACTCCCTCCCTGCTCCATTTCTCATCCTCCTGCCAGTCAGCTGCTGTCAGGGAAGGGATAGGGTGCCACCAGGCCACGGCTTTTGTACTTACCCTGTTCTCTGTGGGTTATTCTTTTCTCCAGGTGTGTGCAGTTTGGCACAGTCCTCTTTCCTGTTGCTCTTTCAGGATTAGTTGTATTAATTATATTTTCGTATTATAGGCGGTTTTAGGAGGAAGCCTCTGTCTCACTTCTCACATTGCCATCTTTAATCCTCTTTCTTAATTTTTTTTTTATATATTTTTTACCTTGGGGAAACATTCCTTGCTCACAAAAGTGTTTTGTGCCCCAAGTTCCATGCTTCTTAATATTTGCCAGTGAAGGATGTCTGTGCCAAGGAGTTGTAACTTGAGAAGAGTAGGAGTGTCTTGTCACAACAGTGGGTGCTGTCCTTCTGAGTGATTGCTTTGGAGCATTCAACTGATTTCACTGACATTGATTGGACAGAGATTTTTGCCTCCTTTAGAACTTTCCAAAGCATTTTAGCAGTCATATGCAAATAAGCCTCTATGGGCCTCCATTGTTATAGCCTCTGATATTAGTATGTGATGTTTGACAAACCTCCTAAAATAGCTAAAGCATGACTCTACTATTTCCTCTACCCTGTATACCATTCCTCATGGCACATAAACATAAAAGGAATACAACCAAAGATTAATTGCTAAATAAGTAATTTTTTTTTCTACTTCTGTTTGAGTAGATGTTCTCAGAGAGACTCTCAAGTAAAGGGCTTGGTGAAGAACTGAACATTTCAGTATTTTAAGTAGTTCGAATGAAGAAATTTCAGAGACGCTTTGTCAAAAAAGAAAAAGTGAGATAATGTTAATATAGAAGACTGTTTATGGTGCCTTTCCACTGAAAGCTAGTTTTTTTTCTCACCTTAATATCCAGTTTTTCTGAAAGATTGAATAACTTTCACTTCATAGCAAACTAACTGAAATCACAGGCAGAACAAAATAGTATAATGCAGCTAGCATGAGGGAGAAAGCAGTAAGCCCCATAAATCAGAACACCAGCCTAAGGAAGGGAGGACGTGCACAGGACCAAGAGAGGGCAACAATCCCAGGGGGAGGCATTCTGTAAACCCCTGTAAGGTAAGTAAAGCTCAATGAAGCCAATAAAATAAGGTGTGAGACTTCTTAAACAATCAAAGCCTAATAGAAATTCCATAGTTAGGAAATGTTAATCAAATTAGCTTAACAGTACAGTATTTAGTATATCTGAAACTGATTCTGTCCTGTTTTCTTCAAATGTTCAACAAATTTAGTTATTGTGTATCCCTAGGCTTATCAAGTCCTTCTTACAGAAATTCTTTTTAAAGTTTCCCTTGTAGTAAAAATTATGAAACCCAGATATCCTAATGGTCATTTGGTTATAATATTGATACTCAATTGGTTGGAGATACTGTGTACTTCTGATTAGACCTGTGTCTACCTTTCCTTTCAGGCAAGACAAAGCACCTTGGGAATTAAGTTAATATCTGCACAGATATGACGGAGATTGAAGTTTCATTAAGTAGACATAGAAAAAAAGAGACCACTTTATATGAATGGAGCTGTAAGCATTATGACTTTTTAAATAAGTCTCCCTTTTTAAAACTCAATTTTGAAAAAAATCTAGTCATTCTAATCACACTTGTAATGATGAAAAGCAATACTTTGTCACAAACTTGGGTCATTTGTAACAAGTGGACCATATATGTGTGAATGAGCAAAAAATGACTACTAAACAGTCAGTTTCACAAAGCTGATAGGCTAGAATTTCTCAAACTTTTTGTATGCAGTATGTTATGAAGACAGGTGTCTTATTCAAGCAAAGAACTAGTCATTCAAAGTGAAATGTATGCTAAATCCTAAATTGGGCATAAATGTCACTTGCTATGATTTTTATTTCTGTGGATTTGGGGGCTTTATTTTTGTTTTGAAATTTTAATTGCAGATTCAAAGTAATTAAGCAGGATTGTAAGCAACACATGCAACATTTTGCTGAGGTTTTTATCTTTCAGTGATCATCCAAATGGATATTGAGACTGGTAAGAAACCAAATCTAAAGGTATATTTAAATGCAAATGACTCACAGTTCAAATTTTACCATAGAACAAAGGAAGGGACATTTTTATGCCAAACTCAGAATTTAATCAATGCAAATTTTCATTTGATTATCTGAAACATGCACAGAAGGCCCATGGCTAAAGAGGAAACATGCACTGTTTTAGAAATTTCAATTTTATTTAATAAGTGTTTATCCTTGTAGCATATGGAGACATAATTTGATATATATTTTTGAATCATACGCTCAAAGTAAATTTAATTTTGATTTTTTCTCAAAAAAGTAAAAAAATCTAAGTGCTCTCTCTCATACTAAATTTTTATTAGTCTCACGTGAGAAATGAAAAATCAAAGATTTATATATAATTTTCACATATCACTTTGGAGATGGTAAAATAGCTCCTTCATGGTGAAAATTTCAAAACATTAAATGAAAAATGCAAGTAGGATTTAATATAGGACTCACCAGTCTTTGTTGTAAAAAAATAATTGTATAAAATCCATATAAACATTTTAGTACTCACAATTCCTGTCAACAGATCCTTTTTGAGTGTCTCATTTGTTGCAGGCATTATGCTGGACAATGTCCATATAACAGTGTGTTACACATAGACCTGACACTGACTGCCTCTAGTCCATTGAGGGTAAAAGACTTTTAAATGAAGAAATACCTTATACAGATTAAGATTCTCTGGTAGACTTTGACATAACAAATTTGGGGCCACAAGGAAGGAATAGTCAGTTTTTTAAAGAGTGTTATATGTTGGGAGATTTAGGGAAATGCTTTGGAGGGGAAGAGGTGACTCAACTGAATGTAAATTCTTGGCTTTACCCAGCACTGGAATACCATTTTCTGTTGGAAATATTCTTCTCCATTGCATTAACTGGGATATGATACTGAGGCAATGCAGAACGTACATACATCAAAGTAAAATTTTTAAAGATAAACATTATTCTCAAACAAAATATGTAATGAATACATGTCAAAGATTTATATAATTGATTAATAAGGGTATCAACGCAATGGCGAGGCTGGTTTCAATAGGATCCCAAAGATGGATACATATATAGTCACTGTGAGACACAATACGTGATGACAACAGAAGGAATGCTTCCAACACCTACTCTAGGTGAGCACAGTGATCAGTATAAATAAACGACTTAGTAAGGAAGTTATACCGGAGGAGATGTCCTCCTCCAGACTGTATGTTTTAAATAGGCTTTCCCACAATAATTTATTTATTTTTTTATAATTTATTTTGGTATCATTAATCTACAATTACATGTGCAATTTTATGGTTATTAAACTACCCCCTTCATCAGGTCCCCCCCCACCAACCCCATTACAGTCACTGTCCATCAGCATAGTGAGATGCTATAGAAACACTACTTGTCTTCTCTGAGTTGTACAGCCCTCCCCGTGCCCCCTGAACAGTACATCTCCTAATCGTAATGCCCTTTTTCCCCCTTACCCCTCCCTTTCCACCCATCCTCCTCAGTTCCTTTCCCTTTGGTAACTATTAGTCCGTTCTTGGGTTCTGTGAGTCTGCTGCTGTTTTGTTCCTTCAGTTTTTTTCTTTGTTCTTATACTCCACATATGAGTGAAATCATTTGATACTTGTCTTTTTCAGCTTGGCTTATTTCACTGAGCATAATACTCCCTCCATCTATGTTGTTGCAAATGGTAGGATTTGTTTTCTTCTTGTGGCTGAATAATATTCCATTGTGTATATGTACCACATCTTTATCCATTCATCTACTGATAGACACTTAGGTTGCTTCCATTTCTTGGCTATTATAAATAGTGCTGCGATAAACATAGGGGTGCATATGTCTTTTTCAAACTGGGCTGCTGCAGTCTTAGGGTAAATTCCTAGGAGTGGGATTCCTGGGTCAAATGGTATTTCTATTTTGAGTTTTTTGAGGAACCTCCATACTGCTTTCCACAGTGGTTGAACTAATTTGCATTCCCACCAGCAGTGTAGGAGGGTTCCCTTTTCTCCACATCCTCGCCAACATTTGTTGTTGTTTGTGTTTTGGATGTTGGCCATCCTCACTGGTGTGAGGTAATATCTCATTGTGGTTTTAATTTGAATTTCTCTTATGATTAGCGATGTGGAGCATCTTTTCATGTGCCTGTTGGCCATCTGAATTTCTTCTTTAGAGAAGTGTCCATTCATGTCCTCTACCCATTTCTTAATTGGATTATTTGCTTTTTGTTTGTTGAGGTGTGTGAGTTCTTTATATATTTTGGATGTCAACCCCTTATCAGATTCGTCATTTATGAATATATTCTCCCATACTGTAGGATGTCTTTTTGTTCTACTGATGGTGTCCTTTGCTGTACAGAAGCTTTTCAGCTTGATATAGTCCCACTTGTTCATTTTTGCTTTTGTTTCCCTTGCCTGGGGAGATATGTTCATGAGGAAGTCGCTCATGTTTATGTCCAAGAGATGTTTGCCTATGTTTTTTTCTAAGAGTTTTATGGTTTCATGACTTACATTCAGGTCTTTGATCCATTTTGAGTTGACTTTTGTGTATGGGGTTAGACAGTAGTCCAGTTTGATTCTCTTACATGTAGCTGTCCAGTTTTTCCAACACCAGCTGCTGAAGAGGCTGTCATCTCCCCATTGTATATCCAAGGCTCCTTTATCATATATTAATTGACTATATATGTTTGGGTTAATGTTTGGATTTTCTACTCTGTTCCACTGGTCTATGGGTCTGTTTTTGTGCCAATACTAAATTGTCTTGATTACTGTGGCTTTGTAGTAGAACGTGAAGTCAGGGAGCATAATTCCCCCTGGTTTATTCCTCCTTCTCAGAATTGTTTTGGCTATTCGGGATCTTTTGTGGTTCCATATGAATTTTAGAATTATTTGTTCCAGTTCATTGAAGAAAGCTGTTGGTATTTTGATAGGGATTGCGTTGAATCTGTAGATTGATTTAGGTAGTATAGCCATTTTGACAATATTTATTCTTCCTAGCCAAGAGCATGGGATGAATTTCCATTTGTTAGTGTCCTCTTTAATTTCTCTTAGGAGTGTCTTGTAGTTTTCAGGGTATAGATCTTTCAGTTCCTTCGTTAGGTTTATTCCTAGGTATTTTATTCTTTGTGATGCAATTGTGAATGGAATTGTTTTCCTGATTTCTCTTTCTGTTAGTTCATCATTAGTGTATAGGAAAAGAACAGATTTCTGTGTGTTAATTTTGTACCCTGCAACTTTGCTGAATTCAGATATTAGTTCTAGCAGTTTTGGAGTGGAGTCTTTAGGTTTTTTATGTACAATATCATGTCATCTGCAAATAGTGACAATTTGACTTCTTCTTTACCAATCTGGATGCCTTGGATGTCTTTGTTTTATCTGATTGCCATGGCTAGGACCTCCAGTACTATGTTGAATAACAGTGGAGAGAGTTGGCATCCCTGTATTGTTCCTGATCTTAGATGAAAAGATTTCAGCTTTTCACTGTTAAGAATGATGTTAGCTGTGGGTTTGTCATATATGGCCTTTATGATGTTGAGGTACTTTCTATCTATACCCATTTTGTTGAGAGTTTTAATCATGAATGGATGTTGAATTTTGTCAAATGCTTTTTCAGCATCTATGGAGATGATCATGTGCTTTTTGTTCTTCTTTTTGTTGATGTGATAGATGATGTTGATGGATTTTTGAATGTTGTACCATCCTTGCATCCCTGGGATGAATCCCACTTGATCATGGTGTATGATCCTCTTGATGTATTTTTGAATTCGGTTTGCTAATATTTTGTTGAGTATTTTTGCATCTACGTTCATCAGGGATATTCATCTACAATTTTCTTTTTTGGTGAGGTCTTTGCCAGGTTTTGGTATTAGAGTGATGCTGGCTTCATAGAATGAGTTTGGAAGTATTCCCTTTTTTTTGGAAAACTTTAAGGAGAATGGGTGTTATTTCTTCTCTATATGTCTGGTAGAATTCAGAGGTGAATCCCTCTGGCTCGGGGGTTTTGTTCATTGGTAGTTTTCTGATTTTCAAATCAATTTCGTTGCTGGTGATTGGTCTGCTTAGTTTTTCTCTTTCTTGCTTGGTCAGTCTTGGAAGGTTGTATTTTTCTAAGAAGTCCATTTCTTCTAGGATTTCAAGCTTGTTAGCATATAGATTCTCATAATATTCTCTTATAATTCTTTGTATTTCTGTGGGGTCTGTCGTGATTTTTCCTTTCTCATTTCTGATTCTGTTTATGTGTGCAGATTCTCTTTTTCTCTTAATGAATCTGGCTAGGGGTTTATCTATATTGTTTATTTTTTCAGAGAACCAACTCTTGGTTTCATTGATTTTTTTCTATTGTTTTATTCTTCTCAATTTTATTTATTTCTTCTCTGATCTTTATTATGTCCCTCCTTCTGGTGACTTTGGGCCTCATTTGTTCTTCTTCTTCCTATTTCAGTAATTGTTTCTTTAGACTATTCATTTGGGATTGTTCTTCCTTCTTTAAATAGGCCTGGATTGCAATATACTTTCCTCTTAGAACTGCCTTCGCTGCGTCCCACAGAAGTTGTGGCTTTGTGTTGTTGTCATTGGTCTCCATATATTGTTTGATCTCTGTTTTAACTTGGTCGTTGATCCGTTGATTATTTAGGAGCATGTTAAGCCTCCATGTATTTGTGAGCCTCTTTGTTTTCTTTCTAAAATTTATTTCTAGTTTTATACCTTTGTTATCTAAGAAGTTGTTTGGTAGAATTTCAATATTTTTGAATGTACTGAGACTAACGCACAGAAGTTGGACTCAGAGGACCTTGTACACTGTCTTGGATCTATAGTTTGCTCTCTTTATGATGGGAAATGTCATTTAATCTCTGTGCAGTTTCCTCCACTGTAAAATAAGAGGTACCTTTTTAATACATATAGACTAACATTCCTCAAAATTCCATAGCAGCAACACAAGTCGAATTTGGCAAGCTTCCGAATATTCTGTTTATCTCATTATTAGATGTGATATTTCTTGGTAGCTTTTCCTAAACTTATTATCCATGCTCTATTTTCTTATGATCCCCTGGAATAGAACCACATTTAAATGATCTCCATTGTATTTTGAATGGTATAGTAATAGTTTTTAAATAATATTGAAAACTTAAAGAAAAATGAAAAAAAAAAGACATGCACTAAAATTGCTGAGGGCATCTGGCAGTGAAAGTCAATGAAATTGACTTTATCCAACGTTGAAAAAAATATATATATAACTTTATATCAGAGGGATATCACAAAATTTTTTAAGTTAGTATGTATATTACAGTAAATTAATCATAATATTGAATAATTTGGTGCTTGATTTGACCTCCCAGAAAGAAGGGTTATTTATACACGTTTATACTATTTAATGCTTTTATTAGATACATACTATTAAACATAAACATACAGAATAAATGAAAATTTTCATGACCTTAAGCTCATGGTTCCCAAACTGCCCACTGAGGCACCCCAAGCCACCACAATAAATTCACATGAGCACTTCGGGGATATTTTGAATTTTAGAAGAAAGTACAATTATATTCAAAACCTTTTGGGTACCAATACTTGACATCTATTAAACCCTACAAAAAAATACAGCTTGAACTTATTCCACTATTTCAATATCAAACGATGCTGCCTGCCTTTCAATGACATCCTGTCTTTGGAAGCTGGATTTGCAGTGGCTGCTGTGATAAAAAGCATTACCGTGCAAAACGTCAACAAGTAACAGGAAATGAGAGTGGAAGCTCCCAAACTGATTTCAAGGTGTGAGAAGTTGTACAGACACACACGCATCCTATTGGTAATCACAGTGTTTATTTAAGAATAAAATGATATTACCTTCTTTTAACTTATTTGTATTGTTTTTTTCAAATGAATTATAAATGGACATAAGGACATAAATGCTTATAAAATCTTTTGAACCTGAAGACATGAAAAGTCTTAAGGTACCATGAAATTTCTGTCCTGGGGTCATGTCTATATGGATGTAATATTTTGTTCATGTAGAAAGAGATCATTTAAGTTAATCATATTGACTGTTTAATATTTGACTCTCCCAGAAAGATGTTTTCCAGTGAAAGTTACTATGGGGTGTCTTTTTGTTCACTGACAGGAGACAATTTCATAAAAGCTTGGGTGTATGTGCAGGCACACACATGCCTATTGTCCAGAGTTCTTTGAATTACTCTTTCTCATTCCACTCTAGATGAACAGCAGAAAGTTTCTCCTAGTCAGGAAAGAAGGAAGGAAGAAAGGTGGGAAGATGCATATCAGTACATAAAGAGAAGTAGAAAGGGTACACTTGATAGCATAAATTATAAAAAAGTATTTATTTATTAATTTTTTATGGTAAGAACACTTAACAGAGACCTATTCTAAAATTTTAAGTGTACAATATATTATCGTTCACTATAGGTTCAATGTTGAAAGTAGATCTGTAGAGCTCACTCATCTTGCTTGACTGAAACTTTATGCCTAGTGGTTAGTAAATTACAAATAGTATTTAACTTCCTGTATGTGACCTTCCATGTTTATCTAAAAACATGATAACTACACATAATACAATAATAATTCAAATATTACATCACTACTAAAACTCATTACTAGGAAAACAATATGATAACATGGAAACTATTTATTACAAAATAATATTCACTTTGGATGCAAGATATGAAGCTCTGTTTATAGTATAACTATACATTTTTAAACATGACAATGAAAAATCACTGGAAGTCTACCTAAAAGTTAACTGTTTTTTTGCCTTGCACACTTATCTGTAATTTTTGTTCCGTCATCTTTGTTCTTGAATTTTATTAAATTATCCTTATAATTTTCAATAATATAAGATGTATCATATAAAATTTATTTTAACAGATGGTTCTGGCGAAGTGAAGCACAGCATTAAATCCATTACCCAAATAATTCATTGCAGCTCTTAAAATGAATAGGAAATTTATTATCCTATCCACCAATTCATTCCTCAAACTACACAGCCCAGTGTAGCTCTTCTAGACGGTGGTCTGCATTAGAATCACACGTGGCCTTTATGACTCCACGGATAGGAGGTACTGATCAGTCTGGATAGGACTTAAGCATACACATGTGATACCGTGTTTTGTCCTCACTGTTCTCAACTCAGATGCTTTCCTTTAAAAAGCTACATCCCTTTGCTGTGTCCATATGGGAATGCTTTTTTGTTATCTTTGTCTCTTCCCTAATTCAAACTACTACTCAAAACTCAACAATTAAATCACATACACAGAAGGACATATACACCCCTTCTCTCTGGGCCTACTTATTTCTAGTCACTCCAGCCATTTCAAGCTCCCCTGAATTCAGTCTATAATCTCCCTCAACTTCAGTCTCTTTGAGGCCATGATTATGCCACTTCTGTTTGAGTAATTATTTTAGCATATGTCCAATCTCTTTGTTGTTTTTCTTTCTGCCAGCCATGAACCCTTAGAAGTTTAAAAGTAAAATATGTAAATTTCTGTTTTTCTTCTCTTTCCTTCTATTTAAAAAAATTTTTTTAATTATCAAACGTACATCACAGTGGTTCAACAGTCCCCCTCTCCCTGCCTCCACCCACTCCCTTCCTCCAGACACTTCTTAGTGTCTATGAGTCTAATGCTATTTTGCTTTTTCTGTTTTGCTTTCTTTTTATATTCCACAAACAAGTGAAATCATATGATATTTGTCTTTACCTGACTTATTTCACACATATTGTTGCAAATGGCAGGATTTCTTTTCTTTTTATGGCTGAATAATATTCCATTGTATATATGTACCACATTTTCTTTATCCATTCATCTACTAATGGACACTTAAGTTGCTTCCATATCTTGGCTATTGCAAACAGGGCAGTAATAAACATAGGGGTGCACATATCTTCTTGAATCAGGGATTTTGTTTTCTTCAGGTGAATCCTAGGACTGGAATTACTGGGCCTTTCCTTCCATTTTTAACCTAGGAAAACCTCAGGGGTAATTCATACTGAGGTGTCACTAGCCTACAATGAGAAGAATTTTAGCAAAATAAGTGAAGCTTAGAGAAAGATGTTCTAACTGTGGGATGTTATGCACCAGCCATTATGTAAAAGAGGTGTACTTTGGGTTTTCTTTCCATTTGGGGATTTAGCAACAGAACTTCCAAAACCATATTATCATGTATGGGTGATATTTTCAGGATTTTTTGTTGAATTCTTGGAAATAAATACAAAGACCTTCATTTTAATCACCTAACATTCAGACCACACTTGAATAAAAATTTCATTTCCTGGGGTTTTCTTCAACATTTTTTAAAAAATCATCACTGAGTTATTCTCTCAACACTTATGACTAAGAGAAAATGTAGGATCTTTGGTCTAACAATTCTGTTCTCTGACATCTTCTTGATTTCTTTTATTTTGTAGCACTATAAAAAATAGCTCTAATAAGGGTTTTGACTAATTCATTCATCTTGCTTTTGGCTTGCTAGCACATTGAAATCTAATAAAGATTCTGTTTTGTTTGGAGATGCCTATTACTTAATTAAGTTTACCTCTCACATGGAAAGCATACAGAAAATGTAAACATTGCCTTCTGTTAAGTGGATTGTATACTGTAACCTAGGTATGATACTAAGATTATATCTAGATAAGCAAAATGGAGAAAATACAAATGTGCAATACAATTACATAAACTAGGCTGTGTTTATCAAACTGATGTTGGGGTTCCCTTCATCAATATCATCTGAGGTCCCTCATAACAGATCAGATTCCAGGATTCCACCCTAGACTCTGCAGGCCAAGAATCTCTTGGGGGTGAGAAATGCAATTTGCAATTAGCAAGCTCCCTGTATAATGTGAATATGTATCTACATTTAGCAAGCACTAGTCTAGGGGGATATCCTGCTAATATGCAGATAAATAATGGATATGTAAATGAATAAGTGATAATGGCAGAGAGAGAATTTTACCTGAATTATTCAGACACATTGTGTTCTTCAGAAATTGCTGGTCAATTCGTTACTTTCCATTGCTCATACACATTTAATGTTACAATACATTTTGTTTCCATAGAGAAAATTATTTGTAGATACAAATTATCCAGTGCAAATTCTTGGGGATTCATCTCCTTGCTTAATTCACTTTCTAGATAGATGCCCTAAGTAGATGTCACTTCCTTAGGGAAAACAGTCACTCACCAAGCTAAGCAGATCAAACTTCTTTATCAAAGAGCTCTTAGCTCCTTGGGTCTCTTTTCAACATTTGGAACAATTTCAATTTTACATTTTATGTGATTTTTTTGCTCTTTTATGAACACTAGTCTTCCTAACTTGCCACCCTGAGGACAGGCTCTGTGTCTTCTTTCCTCACTATTGTATCAGCAGCATTAGCTCTGGGCCTCTTACACACAGATGTCAAGAACTGTGTCTTTGTGCATTTGCATGTGCTAGGGAGACATGGAAAGGTAGTTAGTCTTCCAGACATTCCTCCTTTTAACCAGTTTACATACAGTTACACAAACTATTTGAAACTTTTTCCCCCTTCTTATTCATTGTTCTTAGTTCCCTACTCCCTGCTCCATCACTGCCTTGCCAGTTAGCTCTCACTTCTCAGAGACTACTGAGCAGGTCTCTCTTTCCTTCGTCACCTCCTCTTATAAACACAAATATCCGTCTCCATGGCTAAGAAAAGCAAATATTTCTAAACTGCTAAGGAAAGATGTATCCCTGAGCTGCTAAGAAAAGCAGAGAGTCCTAGGAGCAAAAACTCAACATTCCTCCTTGGATTCCATTCATCAGATGAGTTCTTATTTCCAAAGTTAATCCCTGCTTGCACTTTGCATAAAATGGAGGACAGATATCAAAAACTTTGAAAAAGAAGTGTCCATAAAGCAGGTGATTATTTGCATGGGTTGGAGAAGGGATGGTCTTAGGGAGGGGAGAGCTTGATTATTCAGCTTTGAACGTGGCGATTGGGTATATAGTGATGTCCCTAGCCAAAATAAGAAGTGAAAAAAAATCAGTTTTGAAAGAAGGATAATGGATTTAGTTTTGCTGGAGGTAGTTATTGTACCTGTGAGGTTTGTTTTGGAAAAATATTTACAACTTTGAAATACAGCAAAAAAAAAAGGAAAAAGTAGTTAGCATGTCCTTTAAATAACATATAGTGGCATTGTTTACCAGGCCCACCAAAGGCTTATTTTATTCTCGAAGAGAATGTTCTTTGTTCAACTCACTCTTTACAACTAACTGAAGGTCCCAGACCTAATGAGGTGACATGTTAATGTGTATATTTTTGGCTGGTGGAGTCGCAAATGATTTCTTTCCAGTACAAAAGACAACCCAGTGTTTGTGGTTACTTTGCTGGAGGATATTAAGCACTTTTTAAACTAAACTGGCAATCTTATATTAAGATTCCTTCATCAAATCAACTGTAAACAGCTAGATTCTCAAATGCTATCTGCATAAATCTCAGCTGTCATTATTTCATAAGTTGAATAACATACTTCACACATGTTGTTTATATTTGCTGGAGTCACTTATTTAATTTTTACTTTTTGAAATGTATATTTTAGTGGCTGTTGGGGTACCTCCAGTATGTCCAAGTCGACTCACTCAGTGGAGCCAATTTTCTGCATTGACCTAGAGGTTTCTTCCTTCCTGTCTTTCTTTTCTCTCTTTTGCTCTGTCTCTCCCTTCCTCCTTCTGAAATTATTTTAAACGGTAATCAAACTTTACCTTTGCAGACTCTGATTCTCCAGGTTTTAATTCTGACGTTTTGGCTTGGATTTTTGTCTCTGGTTCTTATCATTCTTAGATTCCCTTTCCAGCTTGTATAGGCCACATGGTTTTCCTCCAGAATGGCAACTATGACCAGAAAACTAGTTTTATAATCTGACCATTTGATGATTCCTTCCAAGATGATGGGGACCTATTCTCTGTGGCATTATAAGTGACACGGCATTCACTTTCTTATTTGGTCATTTTTTATCTGTTTGTGCATACAAAGCAATTAAGGAATTATTTCGTGTCCCCTAGAAAGGACAAACATTTTTTTTGAGCTCTAGAGAAGTGAATTTGTGTTTTTGTTTTTTATTTACCCGTAGCTGAAGCTGTAGAACTGAAGCTACAAGTTGTGCGCCTGCATGTCTGTAATTGAGAAAAGCCTCTATTTTTTGTATGAGTGTAAAATACTTCCTACTTCCATTAGGTACTAATTAATTAGATTTTGAAGTTCCTCTGAATGAAAGAAGCTTTGCTGTAATTGGTTTATAGAGAATAACAAGACTAATATAAATTTCATAGTCTCCCTTGTTTGTACAAAATTAAGAAGCTGAACTTTTTATATTTCCATGTGCTAGACTTTTAAGAAAAAAATATCCTTCCACTGATAATCAAGGAATACTTTTATATAAGAATTCAAGTTCATGAAATCCCAGTAAATCCTGATAGGTCAGTTTACTTAAATTAGTCTGATTTAAAACTACAACTAGATGGCTTTTCCCTGATGTGATTATCAGATTTTTATTTGTTTTGATACTAATAGTGATACTAGTTCCTCTGAAGTTCCCAATTTTCTTACTGTTTTACTGATCAAATAAGCTACTACATTGAATCACGAGCCTGACAAGTTCTTTTATATCAGCAGTAATTGTGTTTTCTAATGTATCAGCTTGAAACATGATATTCAAGACTCTTAGTTAATTTTACAAACTTAGACTAATATTAAACTTAGTTAATAAATAATCTTTGGATCCCTGGATATTTTTATGAAAGAATACCGATACCTTGGCCATAACACACAGTTTCTAGTATATGTCACTTTAACCTTTAGTATATTATAAAGTGGCTATACTTTTGGGTCTTGTTAGTGAATGTAATACTGTGTCATTGTGGTTTTTTTTGTCACTTTTTAGAGGCTATAAAAGTAATGCATGTGGCTCTAGTGGGTGAGTTTTTTGTCTGCTGAAGTGCTTGTATATGATAAACAGCTATCAATTATGTACTTCCCAGTTAAATAGAAGTTACTTAATTTGGTTAAATGTTACAGTTCTTATGGATAATTGAGCCTATGGTAGGAGCATATATGTGTACTAAATAGAGTCATGTGTGAAATATGAGGAAGAAGAGAAATTTTTTGCCCTAAAATAAAGTGAGATTGTCCCAAATATAAAAAAAACTTAGCTAAGGGCAAAACTTGATTTTGTTTGTACAGCAAGCTGAAGGAGGTTTGACAGAAGTGAAATTTATCTGCCTTGGTTTTTATTACCTGAGATATAAAATAGTTAGGAAGTATGTTGAAATAAAAGTTCACTCTTGATGGGTTTAGATTGATGGGTTTATTCAGAGGATATCTTTTAAAGGGGTTTATAATCTTGTTTTTCCCCCCAACTATTATATTAGTGTGTCTAGAACATGGTTTGAGAGAAGTTGTCTTTCCTTAATAAGGTACAAGAATTGTTTGTTTGTTTTACATTCTACACAATCTGCCCAGATTTTAGCTGATCTGGAATAATTTTCTGTGCTCCAGAGCGACTGCATCATGCTCTTGATTATTTAAAAGACAATGGAAAATAAAAGTTTATTCATTCACATTATAAAAGGAGGGATCTAGGTACAATTAAGTTTTTTTGTTATGTGCCATATTTCTTAATCAGCTCCAACAGTATTCAAAATATTTCCATGGGTAGAGTTGTTAAATCAAAGAATGATTTTGTGCTGGTGAAATGCTACTAATACAAATTTTTCAGAGATTACAGATGGACTAGAATATCCTCGAGGTGTTTGAATACCCTTGCTGACCATAATGTGTCCTCAGGCTCAGGTGAAACAGTAAAGGAACTCTTGTAAAAGAATTCTGTGTTGTACCCAATAGTGGATTTTACTCTCTCCCATTCCAACTTTGTTGGTTATGGAAATAAACTAACAACAGCCAGTCTGCCTCATCTGCAGCTATGTACGGTTTATTCTGAGGCTTACAGCTCTGCTGTGAGCTCGGATACAAATTTTTATTTTCAGGCAAGAACAGCCTCAGAGCCTCAAGAAGAGGACTATAACAGATACTCAACAAATGAGACTCAGAAGAATGAACTCTTGCATACATATTCCCAGGCAGGCTCGCAGTGTGTGTCATTGAGATTTAGGCCAGACAACTGAGTTAGGATTTTCCAGAGCTTTTTAGTGCAGAGGCAGACAACTTCATGAAAGCAGAGGGCTGATTCAAGATCCAACGGATCAAAAATTAAGTGCACAGGACTAAAACAATTGATAAAGGACATTTCATTTTGATTATTTATTTGGAATATGGTTGATGTCAAATGTTTTTGTTTTCTAAGGAATATATGAGGTGACCTTGTTTCTGTCTTCTTAAGCTGTCTCTAACCCTCAATGTAGAAGGCTATGCATTTCTAAACTGAATTTTAAGCTATGCATTTGTAAAATGAAATATATTTATAAATGGTATCTGATTTTCACTGACTCCTCAGAGCTCAGAAACAAATATTTTGACTCAGTCTCTTTACTTTTCAAGGTAATACAGTTACTTGCATAGGTTTAATAATCATCTATATTTTATCAGGGCATAAGTGGACAAATTGTGCAATGAAGGCCATCATACACTTCAATGTTTGAGAAAGATTCTCATTTATTCAACTGTGGTAGACTCAATGCTAAGAAATAATGACTTGACTTTATACATGGAGCCACTGCCTATAAAGCCAACTGAGTAATGCAGGTGTGGGACCTCCTCTGTGGCTTAATGAAAGTCTGGCAGAAATAGTGCACCCTTTGTAGGCTCTCTTGGAGAGAGAAATTCACCCAAACTTACGCATAGGTTGAGATAGTTTACTGGGCTTTGTTGTTCAGCCTTGAAATGAAAGCAAATAGCATGCCTTTTCAAAGTCCAACCTGAGATACCATAAAACATTTCCAAGTAGAAATTATTTCTCTGGCATCAGTAATTACTCAAGACTGGATTAGAACCAGTAAGATTAGGTTCAAAGAATGACTTTTGGATTTGCATGGTAAAGGAGACTTGAGAAAGTGGGGTCAGCTAGATTAGGCCACTCTGTCAAGGGCCTCATCTGTGTATGGAAAGAGAAATATTGTCGCTAGTGGCAGGGTGTAGTGTCAAGAGAGGGTAATTTGTAAAGACACAGAATATGATTGTGGCTGGAAGGATCTGCAAAAAGGCTAAGAGGAATAATACATGGAACCAGAGCTTAAATAAATAGAATGAGATAAGGTCAAGAGCAAAGGAGAGGTGTTATCTCTGAACTAGATGGACAGTTTTTAATCTGATTTTGGAGGGGTGACAAGAGGAAAAAGATTGACACAGATACATTTGTAGGCAGGAGAGGGGAAGAAATATATTAAGGATATATCCTATAGTTGGTTCTTCCAGTTGTGCAGTTGATAGCTTGCTGATTTGTTTAGAGAGTGGGTTTGGTATTTGGTTTTCAAGGAAGTCCAGGCTATTGAATCCATGTGTAACCTTCATCCTTGTCATTATTGCCATTTTGATCATAAACCTGGTAAGTGCTTTGAAGAACGGGTCATTTTTTGCATTTGATCATTGAATGCTTTCAATTTTTGAGCAAGTGTTCACATGATTCATAAGTTTCCTCTTTCTGAGATATCTATTGCCTTCCTTTCGCAAGTCTTCTTGTCAGCCTTACTCAAATCCCTTCAAAAAAATCCTTACGAACTGCCTGTAAATGTATGTAGATGCATTCCTCTGGCCATCTGTGGGTAAAATGGTAGTTTTTCCAGAATCTCTCGCATGGCTTCAGTGCATCTCCATACCAACAGGTGTTTCTAAGGGGCGGAGAGAAGTAGTTCATCTCCATATCAATGGATAATTACCTGGGCGACTGGAGGACTTCTCTGAACCTGAGAGGTTGGGGGGGAGGCTTTGCTTGCTTCTGCCATGGTAGGAGAGACAGACACCAGACAGCTTTTTGTAAGAAATAAATGGGTTTTAAACTTTATTTCTCCTTTTGACTGATTTCTGTTTCAGCTAGGTATTTGCCCTGGGATTTCCTCTCTCCGGAGTCACACCATATCTTCTTCCAGAGAAACATGTGACAACCAGATGTTCCATTTGAAACTGCGTCCAAGGTGAGGTAATTCCTTCTAGGCTGTCACTCAGGGCTACCCCTTAGCTGGTAAATGCTACAGTTCTTCATTCCTGGACAGAGCCAGTTTATTATACAGAGTAATGTGGAAATTGGACCCATATTTCTATCACTTCGTCACAGAGAACTCCCCCCTGAGGCCATAAATAAACACTGAAAGAGAGGTTTAGAAAAGTTGGCACGGCACACAAAGAATGTGAGCCAACTGTTTATGTAAGTTGAATATTTATTAGTTGTTCACGCCACTGAATTTCTTTCAATACATTGCGACTAAGAATATGCAAGTTTATGGTTCAGTGGATTAATAAAAAAACCAACCGTTCATAATAGTAAGCTCTGACTGCATGTTCTCCTGCTATCCCAGGGTCACTCTCATCAAAGTTTCTATTAAAAACCAAAAAATAGTATCTCAAAATAATGTATTTTTTTACCAAAAAGACTTTCTTTTAAAATCCAAGGGACCATCATTTTGATTCTACTGTTGGGGTCTGCGAGAGGTTATGCATACCATAGACACAAAGAATCATTTGATCTGTTAGATCAAAAATGCCGAGTGACGTCGGCTTATACTGCTCTGTGATCCAGCCACAGACCTTTTCTCTCTCTCTCTGTGCTCCAGTTAAGTTTAATGGTTTCTGGATTGTCAGTAAATTGGTTGGGGGAATATATCCAAATGCAATTTTTTGTTACCTCTAAAATCCAAAGATACCCACTAAGTGATGTATGTCTATTGTTTTCAGAGGTAGGTAGTGCAATTTATCTCACATTCCTAAAGGGATATTCCTACATAACTAAGTCCATTGGATCTCAGAAACATTACTAAAATAACAGGTCATGAATTTTCATGGGATTATTTCTCATTCTGTAATACCCATGGGTCTTGCTAGGGTATTTAGGGCACTTTATATTTATTCTCAACAAATCCTATAAGGATGATGTGAACAAGTATATAATCCCATGCACTGTTGAAATAATCAGTTTCCACCGATTCATGCATGGTACAGAGTCAGGGAACTGACAGTCTGAGGGGCGGGAGAGTGATAGTACAGTTTCTTTCAAGCAAACTGCTTCTGATGTTCTCTACTTATCATGATTAAGTCATTAAAATATGTGATATCCAAAGCTGAATTCTAGGTGCCAGGAGCTGTTTTGGTTTACTCTAGTAAACCAAATAACAAATAGAACACACCTTCAACATTACCTTTAATGGGAACTATCACCTTATTCAGTTTCAGTGGAGAATAAACAGGGGAGTAAGATGGAGAAATGATAAGAACTACTGCTCCCGAATCATTTCTGCATTCAATGTTGGACAAGTATCTATGATTTCCCAAGGCTTTTTCTTCATTTTTGGCAGGGAAAGAGGGTCCCAAAGACTCTTACTTGGCACTTCACAGTGGCTCTCATTTCACAGAAGGGACAAGCATGTAGGGATCATGGTTGCTGAGTAGATCCCCACCAACCATATATTCAGGAATTGGGATAATTGTTACATTCTGGACTCATAGACTATGGATCCAAACTCCATAACCCAAATCACCCTGACTAACCCTTCCTGTGATCAGTGGAGCAGATTGGCCTCTAATCACCCTAACTAACCCTTCCTGTGATCAGTGGAGCAGATTGGCCCCTGAGCCTCAGGCATCACCAACCTTCTCTCCACCTAGGAGTTATGCTCTATGAATTGCCTCAGGTCCAAGAGTTGAGCAGAAGTCCATGACTTTTCCTCATGGCAATTCGAATCAGATCCAGTTTTCTTCTTTTCTTTTCTTGGTGGGGGGTGGAAAGCAGAGCAATGTAGCAGGAATTAAGAAGTTATATAATTAAATTTAGACAGTAACCTACAGGGACCTCTTGATCTTATGGCTCCCACGATTGATTAGCCATTAGTTACTAGGTGGATCAAACCACTCAGAATATTCTTCTAGTTCTATTGCCTATTGTGGAAACCACTCCCACTTTTTCTCTGACAGTTAAATTCTATTTTTTGGCTTCTTCCATTGAGGATTCCAGCATCTATTGAATTCAGGGAGTCCATTCTGATGGCAGCATCTCCGTGTTTATCCAGTCTGTACAAAAGTTAGCCCTCACCATGTTTCTCAAGGAAATCTGTGCTGTTCTCACCAATGTTTCTCAATGTCCTGGTGAGGGTCTGTTCTCTGAACTTTTTCAGGGAAGACAGTTAAGGGAACAGATGAATAGTTGGCATATTATAAATGCACACCAGCATTTACTTCTCCCTGACTCTTTGAATAGTATTTCACACTGCTGGTGATACCATTCTAAAGGGTATGTTTAAAAATTTGTGAGTGTTACTTGGAAGCCTCAAGGATAGGGATTGGGAGTATGCTATGGCCATTTAGTGGGTGAGGTCAAGGGATTTTAGGCATCTTAACACATCTTCACTATAAAAATCCTGTGTATTATATAATTTTTGAATGTACCACAGGGTTATTGTGCATGTGAAAACTTAATTGAGCCTGGGAACTACCTTCATGTCATACAAAAAATGACATGTTTAAAAATTTTTTTTTCTCTTTTTTTGTACAGTTTTAACACATTGTGATTTCTCTAGTAATACAGAGACATATAAATTGAAGTGACACTGTAATTTGCATATGCCCTTAACTTTACTAAGAATTAATCACTATTTTGGTAAATCTCATCACTATTAGCCCGCTTATTTTATTTGAGTTACCATAAAATAATTTCATTAGTTCAAATTTACATGTTATGATCACAGAGAATCAATATCTATCTATCCATCTACTTATATCACAGAATTTAAAATGTCAAATATAAAGGAAAAGTGTCAATATTCAAATGAATACTTAAAATTGGGTTTTCTACTTTGCATAAAAATGGAGAGTTACTAACATTCCTACTGTAACACAGGAACTATGAAAACATGAAGCTTAACATTTTGCAAAGAAGAAATACTCAAGAAAAATCAAACATATGTATTGGAGTTTCTAGATTTAAAGGAAGAATATTTTTTTCCTTACAATATGAAAAATAATCCAGTCAGAAAGATAAAGTTTTTATTATTTTTTTTAATTTTTTAAAATTTTGGTATCACAATTACATAAGCAACATTGTGGTTACTAGATTCCCCCCATTATCAAGTCCCCACCACATACCCCAGTACAGTCACTATCCATCAGCATAGTAAGATGCTATAGAGTCACTACTTGTCTTTTCTGTGCTATGCTGCCTTCCCTGTGCACCCCCCCACACTATGTGTGCTAATCATAATGCCCCTTATTCCCCTTCTCCCTCCCTTCCCACCCAATTCCTTTCCCTTTAGCAACTGCTAGTCCATTCTTGAGTTCTGTGTGTCTGCTGCTTTTCTGTTCCTTCAGTTTTTCCTTTGTTCTTATGCTCCGCAGATGAGTGAAATCATTTGGTACTTTTCTTTCTCCACCTGGCTTATTTCACTGAGCATAATACCCTCTAACTCCATCCATGTTGTTGCAAATGGTAGGATTTGTTTTCTTCTTATGGCTGAATAATATTCCATTGTGTATATGTACCACATCTTCTTTATCCATTCATCTACTTAGGTTGGACACTTAGGTTGCTTCCATTTCTTGGCCATTGTAAATAGTGCCGCAATAAATATAAGGGTGCATATGTCTTTTTGAATCTGGGATCTTATTTTCTTTGGATAAATTCCTAGGAGTGGAATTCCTGGGTCAAATGGTATTTCTATTTTTAGTTTTTTGAGGAACCTCCATATTGCTTTCCACAATGGTTGAACTAATTTACATTCCCACCAACAGTGTAGGAGGGTTCCCCTTTCTCCACATCCTCACCAACATTTGTTGTTGTTTGTCTTTTGGATGTTGGCCATCCTAACTGGTGTGAGGTGATATCTCATTGTGGTTTTAATTTGCATTTTCCTGATGATTAGCGATGTGGAGCATCTTTTCAGGTGTCTGTTGGCCATCTGAATTTCTTCTTTGGATAAGTGTCTGTTCAGATCCTCTGCCCATTTTTTAATTGGGTTATTTGCTTTTTGTTTGTTGAGGTGTGTGAGCTCTTTGTATATTTTGGATGTCAACCCCTTATCGGATATGTCGTTTATGAATATATTCTCCCATACTGTAGGATGCTTTTTTGTTCTACTAATGGTGTTCTTTGCAGAAGGTTTTTAGTTTGATATAGTCCCACTTGTTCTCTTTTGCTTTTGTTTCCCTTGCCTGTGGAGATATGTTCATGAAGAACTTGTTAATGTTTATATTCAAGAGAGTTTTGCCTATGTTTTCTTCTAAGAGTTTTATGGTTTCATGACTTACAGTCAGGTCTTTGATCCATTTTGAGTTTACTTTTGTGTATGGAGTTAGACAGTAATCCAGTCATCATCTTACATGTAGCTGTCCAGTTTTGTCAACACCAGTTGTTGAAGAGGCTGTCATTTCCCCATTGTATATCCATGGCTCCTTGATCATATATTAATTGACCATATATGCTTGGGTTAATATCTGAACTCTCTATTCTCTTCCACTGGTCTATGGGTCTGTTTTTGTGCCAGTACCAAATTGTCGTGATTACTGTGGCTTTGTAGTAGAGCTTGAAGTTGGGAAATGACATCCCTTCTGCTTTATTCTTCCTTCTCAGGATTGCTTTGGCTATTTGGGGTCTTTTGTGGTTAGTTTTCATTATTTCTTACAAAATAATAAAAATAATCAAAAAGTGTATAAGCCACACAAATTGGTGAAAAATTAATCTTACTAGCTGTATGAGACATACAATGCTACAAGAAAATCCAGATAAAATAATTCTGTCTATTCCACTGAACAATGATATTTTTTCAAGATGAGGAGAAATATCGAAAACCATCTGCATGATGAATTGCATTCAAGAAAAATTTTCATGACAAGTGAACGTGAGCACTCTTAGTGGTAAAAGAAGAAAAAAATCTTCCCTAATTGCATATATAGGGCTTAAAAGAAATTTAAAAAAATCATACAGGAAATGCTATTTTCAAAATTACTGATAGCAGCATTTCCACTTCCATGTGGAAGTTACAGAGTTTAGAATTACCTTCTTGCTGTAAACAACTAGAAAACAGAACATAATGTAGGAAGCAACTACACAATACATAGAAAAAGTTGTGCTTTCCATGCAACTATAGAAAATAGTGCAGGACTATACTCTCTGATAGAAAGTAAACAAATGAGGTGAGCATTGTGATCCCACCATCTTTCTTCCCACAGAAAATTTCAAGACTGCAGCACAGGGAGTGAAATTCTGAATACAGCTCATTGGTTTCGCTGAGTTGAAGAGACAGTGATCAGAGTTTGGGGAGGTCAAGGGTCAAGAATTTACAAGACAGACAATCAAGAAAGAGGAACTTTGAAGTGAAAAGTTACAAAATATATACAGGGACCTCTTGAGTCTTTGATTGAACACCAGTCTGCATATGCATAGTGTGACACCTCAGGAGACTTGAAAAAGAACTTTCATGGAAAGAACAGTTATCAGATAAATGTAAGATACAAACTCTCCAGAGCTTATTCAGGGGTTAAGAATCATTTGAGTTCCCACTACCCAGAGTTGAGAGGACTTGCTGGATATACAGGGCAATCAATAGCGATTCAAAATGGTCATGTCTTGGAAGTGGGGCTAAGTAAACCCAAGGGTAGAGGATACTCTAGGTAAGTTAGAAAAGCTACTCTTAAGGGTGGGTGGCTGGAGAGGGTGAGGGGGATAAAGGGACACAGAAATTCTCAATCATAAGTTAGTCACAGAGATGGTAATACTGCATGGAGAATATAGTCAGTGATTCTGTAACATTATTCTATGTTGACAGATAGTAACTGCACTAGTGGGGATGAGGATTAATAATATGGGTGGCTGTTAAACCACTGTGTTGTATACTTGAAACCAATATAAGATTGTGTATCAATGATACTTCAATAAAAAAAGCAAGCCTTAAGTAGGTCAAACTCTCTCACAAGTTACCAATCTACCAACCAGAACAAATTCCAACACTATTCAAAGGAATGCAAAAGCAGGCATTCTACAATGTAAAAATCACAATATCTTTCTTCCTGTCAAAAACTGACAAAGAGGTTGGAAAATGTCACCTCTAATCAAGAGAAAAATACGTTAATAAAAAAGGTGCAGAAATGGCAAATATGGTAGAATTAGTGGACAAGGACATTAAGGCAGCTGTTTTAAGTAAGTACATTGAATGTTCTCAGGGATATATATGGAAGTATCTTAATGTTCATAATTAAAAGGGAAACTATATATTAATAAGGTAACTTCTAGTCCAGTACCTGAAATAAAAATTTCACTAGATTAAATTATCAGTGAATTAGAACTTGCAAGAAAAAAAAGTGAATTTGAAGGTAAAGCAACCATCTAGCCAAAAGAAGAAATATGTATTTAAAAAAAAAGATGAAACATACACAGTAACTCAGTGACCTGTGGGGCAAAATCAAATTGTCTAACAATTGTGCAATTAGAGTCCCAGAAGGGGAAGGAAGAGAGATAGCAAAATATTTGAAGAATTGATGTTTGAAAGTTTTCCAAATTTAATGAAAACTAATGTCAGAAAAACATACTTCAGAACAAAGAATATTAACATGGACAAAAAGATACTTCTAAGATAAAGGTTTCAATTTATCAATTAAGGTATTTATCATGATAATCCTAGATGCATACATAATATGCCTTGAATAGATTTCAAAATATATGAAGCAAAAACTGGAAGAACTAAAATAAGAAAGAAATATACAGTTACAGTTGCCCTCTTCTCAATACTTACAGAACCAGTAGAGAGAAAACCAATGTATTTATAGAAGATTTAAACAATCATACCAACCAACTTGTCTTTACTGACATTTATAAAACAATTTTTCTAAAACTCCAAATACTTATTTGTTTATACATGGAGCATACATCAAGATAGCCCATATGCTGGTCAATAAAAGAGGTCTCAATAAGTTCAAAAAAAATTGAAGTAATGTTTGAAAAAGAGTAGAATCAGATTTGAAAATAATTGAGAGAAATACACAAGTAGGATATTTAAGTGGAATTTCTAGGGAGACACCAGGACACAAGAGATGTGAAGGGGGAGGCTGTTAATATTTCAGTGCAATAGGCACAAACTCAGGCTGTCTGAGCAAACGGATGTATGATCACTATCAGGAACATTGTATTCCTTGCACTGCTGGTGGGCATCCCCTGCATGGAAAGACACTGTCTGAGAATGGAGCCGGCACAGCTGAAAGCAGCCTGAAACATGGGGAAAGAGAGCTCACCCTTTGTGCTTTCCAGCTTTGGGACCCACTAAATTCTCTCGCTGTGTTTTCTTTTTGCTTAGTTTGAGTTCAATTTATGGCACTTGCAACAAATAGAAAAGTAATGCCCATCATTTTCTTGGCCAAATAACTTAGGAGTAACTAGCAGTTTACTATTTTGTCACTTTCATCAGCAACTATACTTTAGACCAGACTTTTAGCAAAAACGCATAAAAACTGAGAAGTCACTATCTTCTAGATAACACAATTGGCTGTCTTTACCAACATTAAAATCTAGTTAAATATGAAACAAAGTGATCTCTCCACTTTCTCAGCACTACAGAAAAAAATGGACTGAAGACAAGATTGTTAGACTTAGATGTTAAAGGGCACGATTAGATAACAGAGCTGAGATTGGTTTTAGTGTAGGTAGAACTATTTTCGTTATTGGGGTTTAAATGGCATTAACCTAGGTCAATCTTATTTTCTCTTCAACTTTTAATAACTTTTAAAATAGTTCAGCTTTCACTGATTGCATTTCCCCTGAGCATTAACAACTACTTGGGCAGATTTTACTGAACTTGGCATCATTTCCTTTTCTTTCTTCATACTCCTTGGGATTATAATGTGAAAACTACAGTTTGTCTATCTGCAAGTGGTACTTGATTAACCAAATTTGCCTTATGACACCCTAAAATTACTGCCTCATGGTTCAGTCATATTCTTCACAAGACTCTAAAGCTAACTATGGAAAACTAAGATTGAATGAGTTCTCTCTACCCTTTCACGTAGAAGATTAAGATACAACTGCATTTTTAAAGATTTAAAAATTTTCTATTAGAGAATAGTTTCAGAATAACCCAGTTCTATTCCATGAAATTTCACATTCTGGTAATAAAATAGTCATAATAAACAAAAATCAGTAACTGCTAAATTGTGGGATGCTTTTCATGTTATCAGTAATTATTTAAATTCTGGCAATGCCAGGTATCAGAAAGATCACATTCATAGCCTTACTTCTCTCGAACTTTCCTTACTTCTCTTTTAATTCCTCAAAAATATTCTTCCAGACTTCTTGCTCTTATTCTCAAAATCCTTTCCCATTATGGGTATGTACAAAGATTTTAGAGCCAGAGGAGAACTTTTCTTATAGAATGGGTCGGTGTAGTTTCAATTCCCAAAATGTGTTTTTCTACAATCTACTTTATGCTTTACATGATAAAAGTATTCTTCTTAGACTGTGCACTTAATGTAATATAACTTGATCCAAATACTTAAAACAGATTTAAAAATAGAAATTTGGAAATCTATTTTTTAAGTATAGCCTGTGATATTCCAAATATCCCTGTCCAGATATGCCTTAGCTCTGTCCCTGACTAGCTGGGAAACCTGTGTATTTTTACCCACAAAATGGAAATGCTAACCTTTAGAAAGTAGGTATAAAACATTTGTGAGAAATAAATGAAACAGTACATTAAAACTACCTAGTATACTGCTTGGTAATATATACATTAGTTAATTTGTATCTAAAGTTAATTAACTAATGAAGGCAAACTTGGTTCTTAATTATTCAACAACAATGACAGTTAGAAATTCACCATTTCTATGATCTAGGCCTAGAGTTTTCTTGAATAAGATCAATATGAAACTCTTATCAGAAGGCCAGGAAAACCCTTTAATCTAATGCTCAGAAATGAGAATAATGAACCACCTAAAGATGTCCTAAAATCACAGCTTGTGCTGACATTTGAACAAATGATTAACTTGGACTTGATCCACAAAATTATTTGGACAGTTTATTCTTGGTTTTGTGAAACTTTGAAACATGTATTAAAGCACATGAGTACTGAGGATAGAAAAATATCCATGTTTACTGGTAAGAATTCAGGCCCCAGGAGAAATTAAATCTTTCCTGTTGGTAACAAAAAGGAAGTAAAACCAAATTAATCAAACTAAGATACTACTTAAAACAGAAAAAAGCACATCTTGTTGCCTGTTTACATTTGATAGGTTTCCATAAGGATTTGTGTCTTTGGCTTAATCTGAATGAATGTGGCTCTCCAAATACATAATATTTATGTCCTCTTAAATATGAAATTTAAAAACCAAAAATAAACAATAAAAACAGGAGAGAAAAAGACACAGCTAAGAGAATTTGATGGTGTACCAAAATTTAGTGGTATGAGTAAGACAATATATAGCATAAAACCATGGTTTACAACCCTCATTGCACATTAGAGTCCCTAGAATAGTTTTAAATATATATATAAATGCCTGAGGTCCAAGCTCAGGATTGGGATTTAATTAATCTCATATATGGACAAAGTATTTACAGTTTTCACAGCTGTCTGGGTGATTCTAATGAACACCAAGGTTGAGAAGCACTGGATGAAGGTTTTACTGGGTACAATTGCCAGGGCCTAAATCCTGGCTCTGACTTTGACTTGAGCAAATTGCTTAATCTGAGATTTACTTTCAATGATACATGTTATTACTGCTTGACATAATGCTGATTTTTTGCAATACTATTCATTTATGAAATATTTTCCTAAAAATATTTGAAGAGACAAGCCTTTACTGTGCGCTGTCAATATCTTCTGAAAACCACGAGACACTCACAGTCCGTAGAAGTTAGTATTCTTAGAGATAATGGTCATCATTCTGTTATTGGTTATTTGGGCAAAATAATGCAAACTGTCCACTAATGAGCACAGTACCTTGGCAAATCGAATGTTTTGAAAAACGTGTTATTTAATCTATTAAAGCCTCACATTCTGATATTTGCTTTATATTTCATAGAACTCAAATGGATAACATGATAAGAATGAATTCTGCATGACTGCTGGGATCTAAGTGTACCATCACATCACTTTAAAGCTAACTAACCTACAGCTAATTAGTAATGAAATGCTTAGGAAGACGTCATTACTCCTTTTCTTTCGCTTTCTCTCACTTTTCTTTTAGAAATGTGATGAAACAAAGTTAATGAAAATTTTAATTAAGTTCAATCTCTGGGTTTAAATATATCTTTGATATGTAGAACTGTGTTACTAAATTACACAATCTCATAACCAAAATGAATATGTGAATAAAATACTAGAAATCTGTATTTTTCATTAATATAGTATAAAAAATCCAACAAAAGATCATTTAGGCTCAACTGCTTTGTTTAGTCTTGAAAAGAGATTTATTACTTGAATAGATAGGAATAATATGGAGTAAGTATATTAATAATATTTTAATATTTAATATTTTAATATATTAATACATATTTAATATATTTAAGTATATTCTTTCTAAAGTAGTTGAAAAAATTTTCCTCTTTCGTATATAATTACTATGAAATTTTTTTTTAATTTTGGTATCATTAATGTACAATCACATGAACACCACTATGGTTACTAGACTACCTATTATCAAGTCCCCCCCCATACCCCACTACAGTCACTGTCCATCAGCGTATTAGATGCTATAGAATCATTACTTGTCTTCTCTATAAATACTGCCTTCCCCGTGCCCCCACCACCTGCTGAATTACGTGTGCTAATCGTAATGCCTGTTATTCCCCTTCTCCCTCCCTTCCCACCCAACCTCCCCAGTCCAGTTCCCTTTGGTAACTGTTAGTCCATTCTTGGGTTCTGTGAGTCTGCTACTGTTTTGTTCCTTCAGTTTTTTTCTTTGTTCTTATACTCCACAGATGAGTGAAATCATTTAATACTTGTCTTTCTCTGCCTGGCTTATTTCACTGAGCATAATACCCTCTAGCTCCATCCATGTTGTTGCAAATGTTAGGATTAGTTCTCTTCTTATGGGTGAATAATATTCCATTGTGTATATGTACCACCTCTTCTTTATCCATTCATCTACTGATGGACACTTAGGTTGCTTCCATTTCTTGGCTATTGTAAATAGTGCTGCAATAAACATAGGGGTGCATATGTCTTTTTCAAACTGGGCTGCTGCATTCTTAGGGTAAATTCCTAGGAGTGGAATTTCTGGGTCAAATGGTATTTCTATTTTGAGTTTGTTGAGGAATCTCCATACTGCTTTCTATAATTGTTGAACTAGTTTACATTCCCACCAGCAGTGTAGGAGGGTTCCCTTTTTTCCACATCCTCGCCAACATTTGTTGTTTGTCTTTTGGATGTTGACCATCCTAACTTGTGTGAGCTGATATCTCATTGTGGTTTTAATTTGCATTTCTCTGATGATTAATGATGTGGAGCATCCTTTCATGTGCCTGTTGGTCATCTGAATTTCTTCTTTGAAGAAGTTTCTGTTCAGCTCCTCTGCCCATTTTTTAATTGGCTTATTTGTTTTTTGTTTATTGAGGTGCATGAGCTCTTTGTATATTTTGGATGTCAACCCCTTATCAGATATGTCATTTATGAATATATTCTCCCATACTGTAGGATGTCTTTTTGTTATACTGATGGTGTCCTTTGCTGTACAGAAGTTTTTTTAGTTTGATATACTCCCACGTGTTCATTTTTGCTTTTGTTTCCCTTGCCAGGGGAGATATGTTCATAAAGAACTTGCTCGTGTTTATGACTAAGAGATTTTTGCCTGTTTTTTCCTAAGAGTTCTATCATTTCATGACTTACATTCAGGTCTTTGATCCATTTTGAGTTTACTTTTGTGTATGGAGTTAGACAGTAATCCAGTTTCATTCTCTTACATGTAGCTGTCCAGTTTTGCCAACACCAGCTGTTGAAGAGGCTGTCATTTCCCCATTGTATATCCATGGCTTCTTTATCATACATTAATTGACCAATTATGCTTGGGTTTATATCTGGGCTCTCTAGTCTGTTCCATTGGTCTTTGGGTCTGTTCTTGTGCCAGTACCAAATTGTCTTGATCACTGTTGCTTTGTAGTAGAGCTTGAAGTCAGGGAACATAATTCCCCCTGCTTTATTCTTCCTTCTCAGGAGAGCTTGGGCTATTCGGGGTCTTTTGTCATTCCATATGAATTTTAGCACTATTTGCTCTAGTTCATTGAGGAATGCTGTAGGTATTTGATAGAGATGGCATTAAATCTGTAAATTGCTTTAGTCAGGATAGTCATTTTGACAATGTTAATTCTTCATTGCCAAGAGCATGGGATGAATTTCCATTTATTAGTGTCCCTTTTAATTTCTCTTAAGAGTGTCTTGTAGTTTTCAGGGTATAGGTCTTTCACTTCCTCAGTTAAGTTTATTCCTAGGTATTTTTTTCTTTTTGATGTGATTGTGAATGGAATTGTTTTCCTGATTTCTCTTTCTGCTAGTTCACCATTAGTGTATAGAAATGCAACAGATTTCTGTGTATTAATTTTGAATCTCGCAACTTTTCTGAATTCAGATATTAGATGTAGTAGTTTTGAAGTGGATTCTTTAGGGTTTTTTATGTATGATATCATGTCATCTGCAAACAGCGACAGTGTCACTTCTTCCTTGCCAATATGGATGCTTTTTATTTCTTCGTGTTGTGTGATTGCAGTGGCTAGGACATCCAGGACTATGTTGAATAGAAGTGGGGAGAATGGGCATCCTAGTCTTGTTCCTGATCTTAAAGGAAAAGCTTTCAGCTTCTCGCTGTTAAGTATGATGTTGGCTGTGGGTTTGTCATATGTGGCCTTTATTATGTTGAGGTACTTGCCCTCTATACCCATTTTGTTGAGAATTTTTATCATGAGTGGATGTTGAATTTTGTCAAATGCTTTTTTAGCATCTATGGAGATGATCATGTGTTTTTTGTTCTTCTTTTTGTTGTTGTAGTAAGTGATGTTGATTGATTTTCAAATGTTGTACCATCCTTGCATCCCTGGGATGAATCCCACTTGATCATGATGGATGATCTTTTGTATGTATTTTTGAATTCGGTTTGCTCATATTTTGTTGAGTATTTTTGCTTCTCTGTTCTTCAGGGATATTGGTGTGTAATTTTCTTTTTTTGTGGTGTCTTTGCCTGGTTTTGGTATTAGGATAATGTTGGTCTCGTAGAATGGGTTTGGGAGTATTCCTTCCTCTTCTACTTTTTGGAAAACTTTAAGGAGGATGGGTATTAGGTCTTCACTAAATGTTTGATAAAATTCAGCAGTGAAACAATCTGGGCCAGGTGTTTTGTTCTTAGGTAGTTTTTTGATTACCAATTCAATTTCTTTGCTGGTAATTGGTCTATTGAGATTATCTGTTTCTTCCTGGGTCAGCCTTGGAAGGTTGTATTTTTCTAGAAATTTGTCCATTTCTTCTACATTATCCAATTTGTTACCATATAATTTTTCAAAGTATTCTCTCATAATTCTTTATATTTCTGTGGTGTACGTAGTGATTTTTCCTTTCTCATTTCTAATTCTGTTTATGTGTGTAGACTGTCTTTTTTCCTTGGTAAGTCTAGCTAAGGGTTTATCTACTTTGTTTATTTTCTCAAATAATCAGCTCCTGCTTTCATTGATTCTTTCTATTGTTTTATTCTTCTCAATTTTATATATTTCTGCTTTAATCTTTATTATGTCCCTCCTTCTACTGACTTTGGGCCTCATTTGTTCTTCCTTTTCTAGTGTCATTAATTGTGACTTTAGACTGTTCATTTGGGATTGTTCTTCTTTCCTGAGGTAGGCCTGTATTGCAATATATTTCCCTCTTAGCACGGCCTTCACTGCATCCCACAGATTTTGCGGTGTTGAATTATTGTTGTCATTGGCTCCATACATAGCTTGATCTCTGTTTTTATTTGGACATTGACCCATTGATTATTTAAGAGCGTGTTATTAAGCCTTCATGTGTTTGTGCGCTTTTTCTTTTTCTTTATGTAATTTATTTCTAGTTTCACTCCTTTGTGATCTGAGAAGCTGGTTGGTACAATTTCAGTCTTTTTAATTTTTCTGACGTACTTTTTGTGGCCTAGTATATGATCTATTCTTGAAAATGTTCCATGTGCACTTCAGAAGAATGTGTATCCTGTTGCTTTTGGATGGAGTGCTCTGTAGATGTCTATTAGGTCCAATTGTTCTAATATGTTGTTTAGTGCCTCTGTCTCTTTATTTATTTTCTGTCTGGTTGATCTGTCCTTTGGAGTAAGTGGTGTGTTGACGTCTCCTGAAATGAATGCATTGCATTCTATTTCCCCTTTTAATTCTGTTAGTATTTGTTTCACATTTATAGGTGATTCTGTGTTGGGTGCATAGATATTTATAACAGTTATATCCTCTTGTTGGACTGACCCTTTTATCATTATGTAATGTCATTCTTTGTCTCTTGTGACTTTTTTGTTTTGAAGTCAATTTTGTTTGATACAAGTACTGCAACTCCTGCTTTTTTCTCAGTATTAGTTGCACGAAATATCTTTTTCCATCCCTTTACTTTCAGTCTGTGTATGTCTTTGGGTTTGAAGTGAGTCTCTTGTAGGCAGCATATAGATGGGTCTTGTTTTTTTATCCATTCATTAACTCTATGTCTTTTGATTGGTGCATTCAGACCATTTACATTTAGGGTGATTATCAATAGGTATGTACTTATTGCTATTGCAGGCTTTAGATTCGTGGTTACCAAAGGTTCAAGGGTAATTCCCTTAGTGTCTGACAGTCTAATTTAACTCACTCCATATGCTATTACAAACACAACCTAAAGCTTCTTTTTTTTTCTCCTTTTTCTTTTTCTTCCTCTTCCATTCTTTGTATGTTATGAATCATATTCTCTTCTCTTTGTCTAGCCCTTGGGTGACATTTATTTAGCCTTAGGAATACTTCCATCTATAGGAGTCCCTCCAAAATGCACTATAGAGGTGGTTTGTGGAAGGTAAATTCCTCTCAGCTTTTGCTTATATGAAAATTGTTTAATTCCTCCTTCAAATTTAAATGATATCCTTGCCGGGTAGAGTATTCTTGGTTCAAGGCCCTTCTGCTTCATTGCATTAAATATGTCATGCCACTTCCTTATGGCCTGTAAGGTTTCTGTTGAGAAGTCTGATGATAGTCTGATGGGCTTTCCTTTGTATATGATCTTATTTCTCTCTCCGGCTGCTTTTAATAGTCTGTCCTTATCTTTGATCTTTGCCATTTTAATTACTATATGTCTTGGTGTTGTCTTCCTTGGGTCCCTTATGTTGAGAGATCTGTGCACCTCCATGGCCTGAGATACTATCTCCTTCCCCAGATTGTGGAAGTTTTCATCAATTACCTCCTCAAAGACACTTTCTATCCATTTTTCTCTCCTTCTTCTTCTTCTGGTACCCGTATTATGCGAATATTGTTCCATTTGTATTGGTCACACAGTTCTCTCAATATTATTTCATTCTTAGAGATTCTTTTTTCTCTGTGTGCCCCAGCTTCTTTGTATTCCTCTTCTGTAATTTCTATTCCATTTACCGTCTCTTCTACTACATCTATCTGCTTTTAAATTCCTCCAGTGTATGTCTCATTTCAGATATGGAATTTCTTAATGATTGAATCTCCAACTTAAATTCATTCCTGAGCTCTTAAATATTTTTCTGTACCTCCATAAGCATGTTTATAATTTTTATTTTGAACTCTCTTTCAGGACTATTAGTGAGTTCAGTTTCATTTTCCCCTTTTTCTGGCATTTGTGAGATTTTCATCTGAACCATGTTCTTTGACATTTCATATTTCTGTGTGGTGCCCACTACTGCACAGAAACTCCAGTCTCTGGAGCTGCTCATCCCCTAGAGTGAGGTTGGGGGTCGTAGGAGTGTGGAGCTTGTGCCCTGTTTCCTGAGGTCTGCTCTGTTTGTGAGGTCTGTGTGCAGTCTGGTTCAGCCTTCTTTCTTCTTGCTGTTTTAGGGTTAGTTTTATTAATTAACTATATTTTTGTACTATTCATGTACTCCTCCAACTATTTGGGAGGAGTTCTCCATGTCACCTCTCACACTGCCATCTTGAATTCCCTATTATGAAATTTTTATTAATTATGAAATGAGGCCTAACCCCATAAAGACAAATAACCTCAATTTTTACATGTCTCAATCACAGCTCCAACACATATAGGTGGACAGGATATTTAACTTTCCTAGAGCAAGATTTTTCTCACCTGTAAAGTAGAGGCATTTATGGTAGTTACATCATACAGCTATTGTGAGGAATAAATGAGATTGTTCATGTAAATATGTATTGTACATGTGGAGGCCCCATAATCCTTACCTTGGGTAAAGCATGGTCCGCACCCCCCTTATAGTGTGGTGGGACCTGTGACTTGCTTCTGGCCAATGGGGCATAGAGAAGCTGACGGGAGGAAGTGACTACCTGTGTATGACTACACTGTATAAGACTATAACATCCAGCTTGAGCGGAGACACTCCCTTCCTGGCTTTGGGGAAGAACACAACCATAATGGGAAGGCCCACACAGCAAGGAAGTAAGGTGACCTCTGGCAGACAGTCAGCAGGGAACTGAGGCCCTCAACTTGTCAGTCTCCAGGGAACTGAATGGCACTAACTAGCACGTGAGCTTGGAGTTGGATCCTTCCGAAGGTGATCCTTAGATAGACTACATCCCTGCTTGGTAACTTGACTGCAGGTTTTGGAGACCCTCAAGCAAAACACCTGATTCAACCATGCCCAGACTCTGACCCTCAGAAACTGAGGTAATATGTGTGTGCTGTATTTACCTGTAAAGATAGTTAATACAGTACATGACAGATAATGAATTAATTTATTAAAACAGTATAGTAAATTTTCAAAGGTATTAGCTATTATTGTTACTGTTATCACTGTAATTGCAGATTACTGAAATCTGAATTAACAGTATTTAATTTTGATTTTTCTACAGACTATTGAAGATTATATTTCATATCTTACCAGTGTTTGAAATGACAATTTCTCCACTTTGAATTTGCTATTTGTCCATGAAAAAAATACACTGTTTACTCACTGACATTTTTTTCCTTCAAATTACGTTTCACAGCTAAAATGTGGGGAGGAGATAACTGACAAGTAAGGATTTCCTTCCCTTTCCAATTTCATATTAGGAATCCAAATGCCTTTGACCAGAGGAGTAAAGTGTACAATGTACTCATGCCTCCAAGTGTACAATGTGCACTCATTGAAAGCTACTCCCTTCCTGTATATGATAAAATAAAACAAAAATACTGATGTTTGTTTAAGCCAGTTTAAGTAGGAGATGGGCAATTTGGGAGGTAAAGTCACTCTTTTTTAAAAGTTTATTTTTTAATCAAAGTGAAACATATATTTACAAAGCGCTGATTTAAGGTTACATCTCAATGAATTATCACAAAGTAAACACACTCCTGTAAGTGTCATGGCTACACATGTAACACTTACTAGAATCCCAAAACTCTTCTTTGTACTCCCAAACTTAGCCATGATCCTGACTAGTAATAAGTTTTCCCTAAAATAAAGTCTTCTATATCTGAATCACTTTTTCCCTGCTTATTCCTTCAGAAACTTGGAGCAGTGTATTAAAATCTCCATTGTGAATTTTGATGTCCATTATTCTCCTTTAATTCTGTCAAATTTTGCCTTATATTTTCAGGCTAAGTTATTAGGTATGTAAAAATTAGAATTGTTATGATACATGATATGTTGGAACACTTATTATGAAGTATCTGTATCTTTGATAGTGCTTCTTGTCATTAGAATTTACATTTTCTTATTGGAAGTTAATAATCAAGAATATAATTATAGAGAAAATTGAGTCTGTTATTATTTAAGACACTTAGATTGATTGGACTTTAACCATATAACCCCTTATTTTGATATTTAAATATATTCTATCTTGAAATTCAGTAATGCCTGCCAATTAATGGAAAAAATAGGATTTGAATAGCATAAAAAAGATAACACTAGTCACTTGAAAATATTAAATGTACCTTAAAGTACTGCATAATTTCAGTCTTCATTAAAAACTACATGAAACTTTCATGTCAGTAGCTGCAAGTAATATATTCAAACTGCCTGCTTCTCTCAGAGGAAGACTCTAAACCCTAATGATGTCATTGAAACTGAAAGCTTTCCCAGAGCCAGAGTTACCTGCCATTAAAGACTCCAATTCCTGCAACTCCTTTCCTCCTCCCATTGTCACCCTCTCCCTGTCCCCAACCCCCCAAAAAAATCCAAAGAAAGAAACCATTATTTTCTGCATTATAGTAGGAGAAACAACTGCTAATCTTCTCATCATATGGGTTTTTCCATCCTGTCTCCAGAAGAAAAATGAATAGATATCACTCCTTGGGAGAATAGACACATTGAGAGTAACTCACTGATAGACTATCGATAAGGATGTTTAGATTTGAGAACCAGTGTCTGTCTTTGTTCATGGGACTGAACAAATCCCCTTCCCACAGCCATTTCCCAGCTGCCTACCCCTACTCAGCCTCAGTTTTCTGCAAAACTTAGATACTGATGACTAAAGTCCTGTATTGCTCTTGAATCTGCTTGACTCATGGGGCATGGTGGCCCAGTGAGTGGCATGGGTCACCTTGTGGTATAAAGTAGGACTTGAGATAAAAGCAGGGAAACTTGAGAAGGAATTGTTGGACAGGGAACATGAACTTAAGGCTGAGTATGAAAACAGAGTAAACGGGTGACAGGTCACACCCTCCTTTAAAAGGACCAAAATCTTTAGGTGCTTTCCTTTTTGAGGTTCAAGGAAAAGTGAAAGAGAATTTTAATTTCGTTTTCCTTAGGTTGTAATTCCCTTTTAACTTTCCTCAACTTTACAGTGATGGTATTTATCTCTTTCTGCACAGACTTCGTTTGCTCTTCAAAGACTGAAAATAATACTGTGGGAAGGAGGATGAAAACAGCGATCTCACTGGTGAGCAGGCTATTTTCTAGGTATTGGGGGAGACACCCTGATCCATCAGAGTCATTATAATTTAGAAATATTAGATTACTACCCAAGATCACAGAGCTGGTGAGTAAAGAATTAGGACCTAAGCCCTTCTGAGTCCAAGTCCAGACTATAACTGTTTTTCACTTCAATGTGTTATTATGGCTGAATTGGTTCCTCCCAAATTCATATGTTGACACTCTATTCCCTAGTACCTCAGGATGTAACTTGTTTGCAAATGCATCCTTTAAAGAAGTAATTAAGGTAAAATGATATCATAAGACTGAGGCACCATCCAAATGACTGGTGTCCTTATAAGAGGAAAAGATTTGGGACACAGACACTCACAGAGGAAAGACCACATGAAGACACAGAGAGATGATCACCTGCAAGTCAGGGAGAGACACCTGCAAAGAAGGCAACCCTGCTAGCACCACAGACTTCTGGCCTTCACAACTGTGAGGAAAAAATTTCTGTTGTTTAAGCCACCCTGCCTGTGACACTTCAGGGTGGAAGCCCCAGCCAACTCATACGCATGTGATCCAGGCTTGCCACTTTTCTAAGACTGGATGAAGAAGAGAAAAGTATTAAATTTAAAGATTATTTACAAAGGGCACCCAATGAAAAAATAAAACAAAAAACACCGAATTTGAAATTTGCAACATTCACGCTAAAGAGCGTTTTTCTCATTGGATTAGAAAAGCATAGGAATCAGCACTGTAGGAAGGGAAACGCTGAATGGATCTTGGACTAAACCAACTAACAATTGATTATTTTCTAGTCTTTTTGCTGTGCAATTAATATGTCCATAGAAAAAAAGTAATTAAATGCAGAGATGCGTTTTAAACAGAGCAGTGGCATTATTAACCTTGATTTAAACTGGGTCTATAGAACACTCAGCCAGTGCTCCGAATCCTATTTTTGCTGAAGCAAGCAGCATATCACAGCAATGTTGCATAACCACATGACTAGAACACACAATATGCACCCGATTTTTTAGTTTTATAGCTTTCACACAAATTTTGCATGAGGAATCTGTTTTTTAAATGGAAAGAAAAGCTTTTATTCAAATGTACTGCCATGAAACATCTTTAGTTAAAAGGAAAGAAGACATGTTTTATTCTAAGAATATAATCAGTTTTGCTAAAATGTTTGTTTTTTAAAATGACTTTGTCTCAACATGATTGGCATATAAGGAAATAAGTTGAACATGATTCTAATTTCATAACTATTGCTTACCCACAATAGTGTCCATGAGAAACACTAGATGAACACAGGGAATTATACCTACCTGAATAAAGATGAGTAGAAATACACACACATATATGTACACAGACTTCTGAACATCTGCCAGCTAGCATAGTTTGCTGCATGTTAGAAACCTACCCCCATTCATATCTGGTACTGGAACTTTTTCTCTAATTTCACCACTTCCCAATAACTCACAAGCTGCAACTTTTCCAACACCCACTTATGCAAGATCTTTTTAAGGTAAAGTGCCAAATTTACTATAGTATCTATGGCTTCCTTAACTATTTATGGATAAAACTATGTTGCCATTTTTATTAGGTTCCTGTCTCTTTATTTTTATATATCCCTGATAAAGTTTTTGAGTGTTATGCCCCTAGTCCCATTTCTCCCATAAGCCCTGTAGTTTTCATAGCATGATTTCCACATAGTGCAGTGAATTTTAGGAATGTGTATCTTATTTTACAGCGAAATGACTCTCCCTTGAGTAGGCACTGATCCCATCCTCAGGGAAGAAGTTCTTATCCACTGGTTTTGTGATGTTCTGCCCAACTCTCTGGGAGTTCATTCTTTGTCCCTTTTCTCCTTAGGCAAATCTGAAGTGGACCTGTGGTCTGTGCCCTCCCTAGAGACTGCTTAGCTTAATTAGGCTGTTTCCTGTCCAATGGGATGATGTCTCGTTAAGACGAAACAATCCAGGGTACCAAGGTAACAGAATATGATAGTTCAGCCTGTGTAATAGATACACTCCTGAGGACAGAGAGGCATGTTTTATTAGAAGAAGAAGGTAAGAAAAGGGTATCAGGCAGTGTGGGGTAAATGACAGAGTTTCCATAATCTCCCACTTAGCCTTAGTCCATTTACAAACCAATGGATGTTTCAGAGCCTCTTGTCAATCTGGGGCAAGGGGTGGAGCAAAAACAGCCATTCTCTCCCTGCCTCTGTTCCTGGTACCTAATTGGTCTGGCACTTACCAGTCACCAAGGACTTGCCCATGGAGTTCCTGTCGGAAGGGGCAGGCAGAGAGGAGAGCACGTGCCTTGGCAGGAGGAAACAGATGGAGCAGGGCCTGGTTAGAGACTGTAAGGAATAAAAGCCTCTCTCCCAACGTGCCTTTTCCCTTGACTTATTTTGGTTTTATTGAATTCACTGGGATTTGCCCTGGGCGGGGAACATCCTTCCCCCTGGAGCTGCAGACAGATACAGATATTAATTAATGACTACAGTCACTAAAGCATGAGAAGATCCTGACCCAGCAACTGAGCCAGTTGTCACCATTTTTTCCTGTCCCTCTGCATATTGTGGCTCTTTTGGAATGAGAATTCATGGGCAGGGCCCCTTCCCCTGACCTTACGCCATCACAGCTGGAACGGTGTTGGATTAGTTTACTCACACATGTGGACTCTTTGACCTTTGTTAAAGAGGCCAGAGGAATTCAAGAAATCCCCTCTTCTTCTGAAGCTTCTTGCTCCATAACTGGAGATCAGAGAGTTTTTCATCTCAACTTGCAAATTCCCAATCAATTAAGGACAGTATAAAAGAACATGAGAATGTCACATTTCCTTGCAAAACCTGCCTTAATAGAGGGAAGATTATGCAGTTCTACAACTGAAAATTTGGAGATACAAAAACATTTTTAAAACTCTTTGTTTTTGTAACATTTAAAGGAGAGTGGTTCAAATTATACTGAGAGATATAACAATTTGGGGGAGAGAGATTCACATATTCCAAAAGCACATCACATGGAAAGACTATAATCAGAATGCTGCATGAGCATGCCATTAGAAAGGGGTAAATTAAATGATTCTAATATTTAATATTACCTGCAATAGTGACCAAATAAGTTCATCTCCATAGAGGGCTCTTCTGAGATAGCCAAAATCCATCCCCACCCCATTACTTTTCTTCCCTGCTGAGAGAACCCTGAATTTGTTCACACATTGAGTCTTCATTTGCTCGATGTGCACCTGGGCCACTCATGGCAATTCCATCTCCTTTATCAGTGTTTTTTTTTTTGACATGGGCACACTCACAGTACTGTCCAGTGACTGTCTGTTATTGCATAAATCTGCTGTAGGGCTTCGGGGAAAGTTTTACTGTCTTAATATAGAACACATGACAGGTATTTACACGTTTTTTTTGCCTTTAGAATTTATAATGCAGGAACAGTATTTAATATCTATGCATCTTCTTTCTCCAGCTTACATTCTTATTTTGTGTTCTTCAGCCAGGTTGCAGCTATGAACAGAAAGCCAAAAAGAATCACAGAGAATTCAACCTGGACACCTCACAGCATTGGCCACTGAATCCACCAAACCTGTAACTGCCTTAGTCTTGGCTTGTTACTGTGCAACATAGTAAATATCTTTATTGTTTAGCTGGAGTTTTTATTACTCCTTCCTGAAAACATGCTAATAGATACAAAGTGAAGGTAACACGAAGTCCTAGGTTTTCCATATCCTCATTCTACTGTCCATAGGCAGACTGTACCTGGGAGCCCTCTCCCAGTCAGGCTCTGGAGTCTGAGGCTAGATGTTTTTCCTACAAGAGGATGCCAGTTGGGTCACATAAGTCAAGAATGTTTCCACATTTCTGATTCATGCAAAATGTATTTGGCAATATTTTTACATTATTTAGTAATGGGAGAAGCACAAATAATACATTTTGATTTATAATAAAGTGAAACATGAAAATACTCAAGTTTTTTCAACTATTTCTGTTCCAGGATCTGCCTTGGTAACCTATAATTTCTAAGAATCATTCTCTTTTTATTTTTCAGATCCTTTCCCTAGTCACCATATGGTTTAAAACCTAAATATTATGAGAATACCGTGTTTGAGAAAAATGAGAACTTCACTTGACCCTACAAAGTATCTGAATACTTGAATTTTTCCTGCAAGAGCCTCACTGGAAAGTTCTCTTTTTATTACCTTCCTAGTTACAGGGAGCTCACTTCAATTTGGGTAAGCCTACTCTTAGTTTTAGAGAGGTTTGATATTTAAAAAGTTCTCTTTTCAAAGTTAAAATAATTTTCCTTAAATATTTTATTACTGGCCTTAATTTTACCCACTGGCATCATAGAGAAGCTTAATTGCTTCTCCATGGAAGAGCCCTTATTGTTTGAAGATGGCCACCTGATACGTCTGTCTCTTCTCAGTCCCCCAGTTCTCACCTACAAATGAAATAAATCTCCATTCATTTCAGCTGCTCTCCATTTAGAGTAACCGTGCAGAACCTGTTAATGGAACTGCCCTAAGATAATCAGATGTACAGTATATGCTGACATTATTCATAGAATACAGGACCCAGTTTCTGCTTTTCTTTCTTTCCTTCTTCTTCTGGGTTTTTTCTTTTTTTTTTTTTTTTTTCTTTTGATATTGTGGTTACCTTTCTCTGAACTCAAACCAGTTTAGAGTAAATTACATTACAAAGAACTACCATAACATACACACACACACATGCACACACTCTCCAAGATTATCTTCCCAGTGCAGCTGATCAGGGCTGTTCCCGTTCTTTAATTATAATTAATCTATGATTATAAAATTATAATTTCATTACTGTACTGTAGGGTCCATTGAAACTCTTAGCTATGTACACTCTCTGCAGTTAAGCCCACATGTCCTATTTGGATATTATGTTCACATTATCCCCATAACATGCTTTCTTGATGACTTTGGCCCATAATTCCAAATATCGATTACATTTTGCATCCTGGGCCAACTACTCACATATTTACTGTCTCACCCAGGTTCATTCATTTCTTATATGTAGTATGCATCTATCCAGCAAATGTGAGCCTCTCTATTGTTTTTATTACTCAACTCGCCCCTTTCTTCTAAATGGAAAAATTTTAACTTTGTAAATTTAAGACCCCCAATTGGACATTTACCTAGAATTGCTTTTAAATTCCAGGAAGGTTTTTTGAATGATGTCAGTGATATGCAAGGCAGGTGGTTGGGGAGAGGGAGTATTTGTTCAGATTGTCACCTGACTGTTTTGGAATCTGCTGAGCTATCCTTGTGTCCCTGACGACTTCGCTCTTCATACATGCAGATCCTGCCATATTATTATTCATTCTCTTCCAAAAGTTCCCTTCAGATCCAGCTCTTTCTCTGTGACATACTTTGGATCCTTTGGGCTGACAGCTCCTGCTGCTCCTGTCTTGCCAATCCACAGCTCATGGACTCTGTGGGGTGATCCTGCCCATCTGCCCACCAGGCAGCCACTGACACTCTGCCTTCATTCACTTTATCCAAGAGAGGGCACACATCTCCCCACTGCCACATGCCCCTCCGCTCATCCAAGTGGGGCCGAATCAGGGCACAGGCACTATTTATCAGGTAGCTAACATCACTGAGACTTTCACCACCCTTCCCCACCCAATTTTCCTTTTCTAATCAGTAGAGCTTTTATCTTAGATGCAAGAATTCATATTCTTTTGTGTATTCCTCCATATGCATATCTAATACTTCTCATTCCTTGCAATGCATAAACTTTAAACTCAGTAGCTAAGAAATACATTTTCTCTTAAGCAGTGAATACAGGATGATCCAGATGACTGGATAGGGGAAGCATCAGTAGAAAAATGGAGAAAGATGAAAAACACCTAGCTGATATTTCAAAATATTATAATAATACCTATTGCATATGACTAATAAATAATTCTACAGAGAACAGAGTTAAGAACAGAGATTTCTGGCATAATACCAGAAAGCAGATACCTTCCTTGAAGCCAAAAACAATTCTTGAATTTTCTATTATTTAAACAGTTTTGATGTTTAAGAAGTTATTTTTCAAAGTTAAAAACTCTCTACATTTGATCAAATGGCTCTAATTCTACCCATGGGGCCACAGAAATTTAATTACTATTCCATATCTCTTATTATATGAACATCTATTTGTCCTAATATAAGTTCACCAATCTTTAGTAATCCTTTTATGTTTTCTTTGATTTATAATTATAACATGTTACACATTTGTAATACTCTAAATAATATTAAATAATATTTAAATTAATAATAAAATTTCCATAATAATAAATCACTAATGTATTCTCTATCTCACAGTCAAAAGGCAGTCTTAGTTGGGAGCCGCTCCCCGCCATCACAAGATGGCGCCCATTTCCGGCTGCTGGTTTGGTAAACACCTGTGCTGCGCAAGCGTGAGGCGTAGCGCTGGCGCCGTCATCTGGCCTGATCTTAGGACGCCCTATAGGGAAGGGCCACGTCATAAGCGGGGCTTGGGACCTATATAGGAGACCGTCTCCCTCATTCCGGGGTCCTCCTCCCTACCTTACAGTCAGCTTGCGATCTCGCTCTCAAGATGCATTAAAGCTGTTGCTGCAGAAGAATCCTATTTGTCCTGTGCTTATTTCTGCTGGCGGAAAACTGCGCGGGACAACTAGTGCCGAAACCCGGGAAGAAGCCGTAACATCGCCAGCACCTGGAGGACCCCTCGTTGAGGTGGATTCAGAACTGCAGTGGTGAGTTCGGAGAGGTATGCTTGTGTCTGTGATTTTTGGTCTCTTGTTTGCCTGTGTAATCTGTATTATTAAAGTAGGTCAGAGAACCTTGAGGAACTGTCTGCAAGATGACAATTGCCAGGCAACGGTTAGGTCAGGACAAGTAGTGTTTGAGACCATACAGGACAGCATGTCAGAAACCGAGCGCAGTGAGAGACTGGGCGCCCAAAAGAAAACAAAACCCCCTAAAAGAAAAGAGAAAAAGGACCCTCCGGTAAAGGAGGAGTGCTCTGTCAATAAAGATAAGATGACAAAGGACCCTACGGGAAGGGAGGATCCCCGTCCCGCTAGTGCTCCTAAAGGAAGTAATGAGAACAGGCTCTACCCCACGCTTGTTGATTCATCCTCAGATAGTGAGGGCCTTGAGGGCCTTTCCAATTTTGAGGCACTGGACCTAGAAGATGAAGCAGACTTAGAGAGAGAGGCCGCCCAATATGAGGCGGATAGATATCATCCTGATGAGCCCTATAGGCTCGTCGCCTCGACTAGTGGCTCGGCGCCCTCTGCGCCACCGCCTCCTTATGCGCCGATCGCCGGCAAGATCGGCTCCCTTTTCCGAATTCCGGAGAAGGTGAGAAGACAGCTGTCGGCCGCCTTCCCCGTTTTTGAGGCAGAAGGAGGTGGCCGGGTTCACGCACCTGTTGATTTTAACCAATTAAAAGAGCTTGCTGAGTCCGTTCGCAAGTATGGCCCTAATGCTAATTTCACCTTGGTCCAGTTGGACCGTCTGGCGGTTCACGCCCTTACCCCGGCTGACTGGCAAACGGTAGCTCAAGCTGCTCTCCCGAGCATGGGCCAATACATGGAATGGAAAGCCTTGTGGCACGAAGCGGCACAAAATCAGGCCAGGATTAATGCAGCTGCCTTGACCCCAGAACAAAGAGAGTGGACCGCTGACCTCCTTACGGGGCAGGGCGCCCACGCAGCCAACCAAAGCAATTACCACTGGGGAACCTACCCTCAAATTGCAGCTGCCGCTATCAAAGCCTGGAAGGCTCTGTCTAAAAAAGGAGAGGCTAATACACAGCTCTCAAAAATTATCCAAAGTCCTCAGGAATCCTTCTCAGACTTCGTGGCGCGTATGACAGAAGCGGCCACTAGGATTTTTGGTGACATTGCCTCAGTAGAGCCTTTCATACAACAGCTAATTTTTGAACAAGCCACCCAGGAATGCCGCAATGCCATTGCGCCACGTAAGAATAAAGGGCTGCAAGATTGGCTGAGAGTATGTCGTGAGCTGGGTGGTCCCCTCACTAATGCAGGGCTGGCGGCAGCAATCCTGCAATCTCAGAGGCAGCAGCCCCGAGAGGCTAGGCTTTGCTTTAAATGCGGAAAACCTGGGCACTTAAAAAGACAATGCCCGGCAACTGAACAAAGTCGCCAGCCAGCCACCCTCTGTTCTCGCTGTGGTAAGGGTTATCATAAAGCCGCCTTCTGTAGATCAGTCAGAGATATTAAAGGTATGCTGCTCCCCCCGCTCAATGCCCAAGACTCAAAAAACGCCCAGAAGGGCCCACGGACCCAGGGCCTGCAAAAATATGGGACCAATTGGATAAGTCAAGGGGAGGGGCAAGAACAGCAGGAGGCAGATCGACCATCCCCCAACACATGGACCTCCGCGCCTCCACCAACTTCTTATTGATCCCCCATATGGGTATCCAACCTATTCCGGTAGACCCGGTAGAGTTGCCTTCTAGCGCAGTTGGCCTTCTGTTGGGAAGAGCCTCTTTGGCCTTACGTGGCCTTCTTGTTCTTCCGGGAATTGTTGACACAGACCACTCCTCTGCCTTGCAGGTAATAGCATCCAGCCCGCAGGGCGTTTTTTCCATCTCAAAGGGGGACCGTATCGCTCAGCTATTACTCCTCCCCGGAACTTCCCCTAAGCAAGATGAAGGCTCTAAGCCAATGGGTTCCTCAGGGCCAGACTCTGCCTATTTAATGTTATCTTTAGCTGAACGCCCTAAATTAACCTTACAAGTACAAGGCAAGTCTTTTGAGGGAATCTTAGACACTGGGGCTGATAAAAGCATCATCTCAACTCATTGGTGGCCTCATACATGGCCCGTCACGCAGTCGGCCCATTCCTTACAAGGTTTAGGGTATCAGGCTAGCCCTAATGTTAGTTCAGCAACCCTCCGTTGGGAAGGTCCAGAAGGTAAACGAGGAATGTTTACACCCTACGTCCTTCCGCTCCCTGTGAATCTTTGGGGAAGAGATGTTCTTCAAGCCATGGGATTTACCCTCTCTACAGAAGCACAATGTGGCGTCTATTCACCACAAGCTCAAAACATGATGGCTAGAATGGGGCATGAACCAGGTCAAGGACTAGGAAAATTTCAACAGGGTCGGGTGGAGCCCCTCTCCCCCCGAGGACAGCAAGATAGGAAGGGTGTGGGTTTTTCCTAGTGGCCGCTGAGGGCTTTATGCCCATACCTTGGAGTACGGGGGATCCAGTTTGGGTCCCTCAGTGGCCTCTGCCCCTGGAAAAACTCAATGCATTACAGGACTTAGTGAAGGAACAGATATGCTTGGGTCACTTAGAACCCTCAACCTCGCCATGGAACACCCCTATTTTTGTTATTAAAAAGAGGTCTAGAAAATGGCGTCTCTTACACGATCTTAGAGCAGTAAATGCTCAAATGCAGCTTTTAGGCTCCATACAGTGTGGCCTCCCTGTTTTATCGGCATTGCCACGTGGCTGGCCCCTGTTGATTGTTGATATCAAAGATTGCTTCTTTTCAATCCCTTTGTGTCCCCATGACCGCCCTCGGTTTGCTTTTACAATTCCCTCACTGAATCATGCCGGTCCGGACCGCCGATATCAATGGCGGGTCCTGCCCCAAGGAATGTCTAACAGTCCTACCATCTGTCAGTTGTTTGTACAATTAGCCCTAGAGCCGTTATATGCCAGTTTTCCTGATGTCACCATCCTTCACTATATGGATGATATTTTGCTTACTGCAAAAGATGTTGAGATCCTCCAACGTGCTTATCCGTCTTTGGTTTCCATCCTTCAATCTAAAGGATTGCACTTATCTGTAGAGAAGGTTCAGTTCTCATATCTTGGAGAATTTTTGGGGACTGTGATCTATCCTGATTGTATTCGC
>JAQQAC010013566.1:10406954-10422148 GCA_029783875.1 Phataginus tricuspis
GTAGAGCCTTTCATACAACAGCTAATTTTTGAACAAGCCACCCAGGAATGCCGCAATGCCATTGCGCCACGTAAGAATAAAGGGCTGCAAGATTGGCTGAGAGTATGTCGTGAGCTGGGTGGTCCCCTCACTAATGCAGGGCTGGCGGCAGCAATCCTGCAATCTCAGAGGCAGCAGCCCCGAGAGGCTAGGCTTTGCTTTAAATGCGGAAAACCTGGGCACTTAAAAAGACAATGCCCGGCAACTGAACAAAGTCGCCAGCCAGCCACCCTCTGTTCTCGCTGTGGTAAGGGTTATCATAAAGCCGCCTTCTGTAGATCAGTCAGAGATATTAAAGGTATGCTGCTCCCCCCGCTCAATGCCCAAGACTCAAAAAACGCCCAGAAGGGCCCACGGACCCAGGGCCTGCAAAAATATGGGACCAATTGGATAAGTCAAGGGGAGGGGCAAGAACAGCAGGAGGCAGATCGACCATCCCCCAACACATGGACCTCCGCGCCTCCACCAACTTCTTATTGATCCCCCATATGGGTATCCAACCTATTCCGGTAGACCCGGTAGAGTTGCCTTCTAGCGCAGTTGGCCTTCTGTTGGGAAGAGCCTCTTTGGCCTTACGTGGCCTTCTTGTTCTTCCGGGAATTGTTGACACAGACCACTCCTCTGCCTTGCAGGTAATAGCATCCAGCCCGCAGGGCGTTTTTTCCATCTCAAAGGGGGACCGTATCGCTCAGCTATTACTCCTCCCCGGAACTTCCCCTAAGCAAGATGAAGGCTCTAAGCCAATGGGTTCCTCAGGGCCAGACTCTGCCTATTTAATGTTATCTTTAGCTGAACGCCCTAAATTAACCTTACAAGTACAAGGCAAGTCTTTTGAGGGAATCTTAGACACTGGGGCTGATAAAAGCATCATCTCAACTCATTGGTGGCCTCATACATGGCCCGTCACGCAGTCGGCCCATTCCTTACAAGGTTTAGGGTATCAGGCTAGCCCTAATGTTAGTTCAGCAACCCTCCGTTGGGAAGGTCCAGAAGGTAAACGAGGAATGTTTACACCCTACGTCCTTCCGCTCCCTGTGAATCTTTGGGGAAGAGATGTTCTTCAAGCCATGGGATTTACCCTCTCTACAGAAGCACAATGTGGCGTCTATTCACCACAAGCTCAAAACATGATGGCTAGAATGGGGCATGAACCAGGTCAAGGACTAGGAAAATTTCAACAGGGTCGGGTGGAGCCCCTCTCCCCCCGAGGACAGCAAGATAGGAAGGGTGTGGGTTTTTCCTAGTGGCCGCTGAGGGCTTTATGCCCATACCTTGGAGTACGGGGGATCCAGTTTGGGTCCCTCAGTGGCCTCTGCCCCTGGAAAAACTCAATGCATTACAGGACTTAGTGAAGGAACAGATATGCTTGGGTCACTTAGAACCCTCAACCTCGCCATGGAACACCCCTATTTTTGTTATTAAAAAGAGGTCTAGAAAATGGCGTCTCTTACACGATCTTAGAGCAGTAAATGCTCAAATGCAGCTTTTAGGCTCCATACAGTGTGGCCTCCCTGTTTTATCGGCATTGCCACGTGGCTGGCCCCTGTTGATTGTTGATATCAAAGATTGCTTCTTTTCAATCCCTTTGTGTCCCCATGACCGCCCTCGGTTTGCTTTTACAATTCCCTCACTGAATCATGCCGGTCCGGACCGCCGATATCAATGGCGGGTCCTGCCCCAAGGAATGTCTAACAGTCCTACCATCTGTCAGTTGTTTGTACAATTAGCCCTAGAGCCGTTATATGCCAGTTTTCCTGATGTCACCATCCTTCACTATATGGATGATATTTTGCTTACTGCAAAAGATGTTGAGATCCTCCAACGTGCTTATCCGTCTTTGGTTTCCATCCTTCAATCTAAAGGATTGCACTTATCTGTAGAGAAGGTTCAGTTCTCATATCTTGGAGAATTTTTGGGGACTGTGATCTATCCTGATTGTATTCGCCCTCAAAAGCTGACCATTAGGCTTGATTCCTTAAAAACTCTTAATGATTTTCAAAAATTACTAGGAGATATAAATTGGATTCGCCCCTTTTTGAAGATTCCCACCTCAACCCTGAAGCCCCTGTTTACATTATTAGAGGGAAGTCCAGATTTAGCATCCCCTCGTGTTCTTACTCCCGCCGCTAGGACGGCATTAGCCCAAGTGGAGGCCGCACTTCAGGATGCACAGCTCAAGCGCATTGATCCCCTTACAGTCTTTTCTTTGTGTATTCTTAAGACCGTGGGGTTACCTACTGCTGTCCTCTGGCAAGATGGCCCCCTGTTATGGATACATCTTAATGCTACCCCAGCCAAGATTATTGAATGGTATCCCAGAGCAGTAGCACTGCTAGCAGTACAAGGTATAAAACAGGCTATTTCCTGCTTTGGCCATGAGCCATCCTCACTATTGGTTCCTTATACAGCTCATCAAGTGCAGGTCCTTTCTGCCTCATCTGATGATTGGGCAATTTTAGTTTCAACCTTTTTAGGCAAGATAGATAATCATTACCCTAAACATCCCATTTTAACTTTTGCCATGCAACACCCTTTGATATTCCCTTTAGTTACTTCCCCTGTGCCCATCCAGGGGGCCCTTACTGTATTTACCGATGGGTCTTCAACAGGCAGAGGAGCTTATGTAGTAAATGGCAAAGTAACTACCCATCATTTTGATACTTCTTCCCCCCAGGTAGTTGAATGTTGTATCGTTCTTGAAGTATTTAAAAGCTTTCCCCAGCCTCTTAATGTAGTCTCTGACTCTGTTTATGTTGTTAATGCAGTCAAAATTTTAGAGGTGGCTGGCATTATAAAGTCCTCCAGCCCTCTTGCCAAAATCTTTCAAAATATCCAGGACGCCTTAATAGCCCGAGCCGCTCCTGTGTTTATTACTCATGTGCGCGCACATTCGGGTCTACCTGGCCCGATTTCCCAAGGTAATAGTCTCGCAGACAGTGCTACTCGCCTTGCGGCAGTGGCCCTGAGTTCCCCTCTTGAAGCAGCACAAAGTTTCCATAGATCGTTTCACGTGACCGCAGAGACACTGCGCCATAAGTTCAAAATCTCAAGAAGTGAAGCTAGAGATATTGTGAGAAGCTGTCACAATTGTTGTGAGTTCCTACCCTCACCTCATGTAGGGATAAATCCCAGAGGATTGCGTCCTTTATATCTATGGCAGATGGATGTGACACATATACCCTCTCTAGGTCGCTTGCAATATGTACATGTATCTATAGATACTTATTCTGGAGTCTTGTTCGCCTCTCCCTTGTCCGGGGAGAAGGCCGCCCATGCTATTCAACATTGCTTGGAGGCCTGGAGCGCTTGGGGATGCCCCAGAGCCCTTAAAACTGATAATGGCCCTGCCTATACATCCTCTAAGTTTGCGCAATTTTGTGCTAAGATGGGTGTCTCCCACTCTACCGGAGTGCCATATAATCCTCAAGGCCAAGGCATTGTGGAGCGTGCCCACCGCTCTATTAAGGCTTATCTACAAAAACAAAAGGCGGGCCTTCAGTCTGTGCTGCCCACGAACCCTCGTGGAGCAGTTGCTATGGCCACTTTTACCTTGAATTATCTTAATGTGGACCCCCAAGGCCTAGCGGCAGCAGATCGCCATTGCCGTGACCCACAACCCACGAATGATTTTGTGAAATGGAAAGATGTTCTTACTAATGAATGGAAAGGACCGGATCTAGTGATTATTAGATCCAGGGGCGCTGTTTGTGTTTTTCCTCAGGAGGAGAATTCCCCTTTTTGGATCCCTGCTAGATTGACCAGAACAGTTCCTGCCGAAGAAGAACCTATCGCCCAAGAAGAACCTGATGAGCAGAATGGCGATCCATCAACACCTGAGGCGCCCGTCGAGAGCCCACCTGCAGAGAGCACTCCCTCTACTTCTGATATGCTGGACCCATAGTGTTTGGAGTGGGCAGCGCTGGGCCATTATGAATACCTTTCCTATCCCTATGCCAGTCATGCATGATGCACAAGTCTTTCCCTGATTTTTTTCTACCAATCGTTCATTGGGATTGGCCTTTTTACCCGAAGATGTTCAGATTTCGCCTGGCTGTTATGTGGGACAAATGGTAGTTGCACAGATTTGCCCCCGATGGTCATGATTGGGGGAGGGCGTGTAGAGAAAGGACATTTAACATATGATTTTACTGGTACCATGAGAAAGTCTTCTGGTGGTTTTTTCTGGACCACCTCAGATATTTTTTACAAGTCATTCAGGGGGAAGGTCTTGTCCTTTCGTCCTGTTTCTGTCTGTGTTTGGCCCCCTTTCATCTGGCTTGTTAGTAATGATTCTTCTATATGGACCTCAGTGCTCAGTTGCTCCCCTTATACCTGCTTTTATACTCTTTGCTGGGATGCCTCAGCTTATCCTTTTGCCATGGTGACTCGATTGCCTAGGTTTGTTCCAGTGCCTGTAGAAGCAGCGAATACCTTGAGCCATTTTAGAGTCAGGAGAGACTTTGGTATCTAAATATTTGCTACAAAATTGGACAGCAGAATTTGAAGAGACCTTGAGGAAACTCCGGGTTGCCATTATTGAAGTGAATTCTACTCGTCTAGATCTTTCCCTTACGGAAGGAATGTCCTCCTGGATTTCTTCAGTTGTTTCTTACTTTAAGGAATGGGTGGGGGTAGGCCTTTTCGGTGTCCTTATGTGCTTTGGTGTGGTCCTACTCTTGTGGGCTGTCTGCAAAGTCAGGTCACAGCGCCAGCAAGACAAGGTCGTCATTGCGCAGGCACTGGCAGCGCTAGATCAAGGAGGTTCAGCAGCAGTTTGGATAGCCATGATGGAGGACAATCGCCCCAGAATGCAGGCTCCTCTTTTTCCTTTCTAGCTGTATTCCCAGCCTTTGCACACAGAGGGGCCTTTAAGCCCCATTGCACCTGGTTAAGGTGGGAACTGTCCTGACTAGGGAGCAATTGAAAAAACACATAGGGCTCAAGTTCCCATTGCACATGTGTCGTTGCCAATTGCTGCCCTCCCCCTATGGGTCGTGAGGGCTCAGGATCCCATTGCACCACGACTGGTGGGAGAGCTCAGGCCTGGCCCCTGGGAATCGGGGCATGCGATGGCGTGCCCCAGAATCCCCCGCAGATTTCAGCCTGACCCTTTTTCCTTTTCTTGATCTTTCTTCTTTTGATGCCTGCTGTTCTTAGTTTAATTATAAGGGGCAGTTATTGGGAGCCGCTCCCCGCCATCACAAGATGGCGCCCATTTCCGGCTGCTGGTTTGGTAAACACCTGTGCTGCGCAAGCGTGAGGCGTAGCGCTGGCGCCGTCATCTGGCCTGATCTTAGGACGCCCTATAGGGAAGGGCCACGTCATAAGCGGGGCTTGGGACCTATATAGGAGACCGTCTCCCTCATTCCGGGGTCCTCCTCCCTACCTTACAGTCAGCTTGTGATCTCGCTCTCAAGATGCATTAAAGCTGTTGCTGCAGAAGAATCCTATTTGTCCTGTGCTTATTTCTGCTGGTGGAAAACTGCACGGGACAAGTCTTAGTTTGGACATTCTAGATGCTTTGGAGAGCCTGTTCATCTGCTGTTGGCTGAACTTCCCCCCTAACCAAGGTTGCACTTTTTGAAACTGTAATCCTCAAAACACCTGCATTAGAATAATCTAGAATAATTGGTAAAATGCAAGTTGGTCCCATCTGAAATCTACAGAATCAGCATATGGAGCAGGGAATAGATTCTAGATATTTTCATTTGTAAGCTGTTTTCTAAGTGATTTTCCTACACATTTTAGTTCCAGAACTAGAAATATTTGTTTTACCTTTTGCCCATTGAAAATACTTCTCTTCAACAGAAAAAGCAAAAGTTAACATACCTTTTAAGAGGTATTTCAATGTTAAAAGAAGAAAAAACTATTAATATGGCTATTCAAGCCCCCCATTTCAACAATTGAGGAGACAGGTTAAGAAATATTAAATTGATTTGTCCACGTGAAAGAGAAAAAAAAAAGGAGAAGGATTGGAACACATGGATTTTAATAATTCCAGTATATCTGCTTAACCTTTGTAGTTAATAAATGATGTAAGTCCAGGGAAAGGAAATCCTGGGGCAAAATACCTCTAAAAACCGAAATCAGTCAAAGGGAGAAATAAAGTTTAAAATCCATTTATTGCTTACAAACTGCAGTCCAGGGCCATCTCTCTCTCCTGTCCCTGCAGAAGTAAAGCACCTCCCCTTAACCTCTCAGGTTCAGATAAGCCCCTGGTTGCCCACGTAATTACCCATTGATATGGAGATGAATTTCTCTCCACCTCTGAGGATATGCAAATGCACTAAAGCCAGGCAAAATATTCTGGAAATATTACAATTTTACCCACACACACTGGTCCCAAATAGTGATTTTTATTTCCTTTCTCTGGAGATGAGAATTCTTTGTGTAGCTTTCACACTTTTTATAGGAATCACTTTACTAGGGCTTGAGCATCCCTCTAACAACCTGCTAATATTTACCTTTGATCACATCCCTATTGTTTCTTTTCATAAAAGGTTTATTTGAGGGCTGCCTCCATTCATCCAAAAAACATATATTGAGAGTCTACTATAGGCCAAACTCAGTTCTGCATGACTGGGATGTAACTTTAAATAAAACACAAAATTTCCTACAGCATGAATTAATATAATGGCCTAATAGATATGTCCTCCTTTAATTCTTCATGTGAATTACTAATATTGAATTACATTTACATAAAATATTTTAACGTTTTTACTTTTAATATACTTACTTTTCTCCACACTTTATGTAATTCCCTTCCCAAATTGTTAGGAACATATCTCACTATTTTTTCTATCTAGTCTCCTTCTATGCCTTTCAGTAGCACCATATCTAAAAATTTCCAAAGAAATGATCAGTTGTTTGTTGAAATTTCAAGAGTAAAGAGTAACTAGCCATAAAAAAAGTTATGCCATTTTTAGAGAACAGAATGCTGTCTAGAAGAGTACATTTTAGATCAAAGACAAATTAAGTTGAAAATACTTGGCAGAAAAATATTTACCCTGAAAACATTAGCCATAAAAGAAATCGAGTGGCATCACCTTGAGGACTTCCGGGAAGATGGTGGCGTGAGCAGGGTGGCAGAAATCTCCTCCCAAAACCATATATATTTATAAAATACAACAAATACAAATACACCTAAAAGAGAGACCAGAAGATACAGGACAGCACCCAGCCTGCATCTACACCTGAGAGGACTCGGCACCCCGCGAGGCGGGTAAGATCTGGAGCCGTGTCCTGTGGGACCTGAGCACACCCCAACCCCAGCGCACCAGTGGGAGGAGAGAATTCAGAGCCGGGAGGGAGTGGAAGTACAGGCCTGCGAAATAACCAGCCCTGGTGATCTGCGCCAGGAGCGCTGACACATGTCGCGCGGTATATCAGAGATTGGAGAGACAGAGGGTGCAGGATCTGAGCCGGGGAAACACACCCATGCCCTCTCAGCTGGCTCCCTGGGACAAAAGAAAAGCACGTGTTTTTTAAGGGTCTTAAAGAGACATGGGCCCAACAGAGGAGCAGGATCGGCCTAGCACACTCAGCCCAGTAGACTGGGAGTCCTGGGGAATTTCGGACCGCTTGGCTGGTGACTGCGAAAAAGTAGCTGCACTGAGACTTCCCACAGAGATCAGAAGCCTCGCATTCGTTCCCACTCCGGCCAGAGCTACAAAGGGCCGTGTGGAGCCACGCGGGCGCGGCTGCAAATTGTGGAGCAGCAGCGCCACCTACAGCATCCTCACAGAATCTACTCATGGCTACTTCTTTTCTTTTCTTTCTTTTTTTCTCTTTTCTTTCTTTTTTTTTCTTTTTTCTTTTTTTTTTCTTTTTAAAAGTCTTAAAGAGCCCAGATGACATATGTGGCACCTACCAGCAACCACTTCTATCATCATGAAAAGACAGAGGAGTATGGTACAAACAAAGCTTACTCAGACAACCCCAGAGAGGGAGCCAGATGGGATGGAAATGCACAATCTTCCTGAAAAAGAATTCATAATAAAAGTCGTAACCATACTGATGGATCTACAGAGAAATGTGCAAGAGGTGAGGGAGGAAGTGAGGGAAGTGAGGAAAGACAATGCAGAAATGAGACAAGTGATCAACAGGCTTAGCAGCAGACTGGACGAGATGCAAGACACTGTTAATGGAATAGAAATCAGAGAACAGGAATACAGAGAAGCTGAGGCAGAGAGAGATAAAAGGATCTCTAGGAATGAAAGAATATTAACAGAACTGTGTGACCAATCCAAACGGAACAATATTCGCATTATAGGAGTACCAGAGGCAGAAGAGAGAGAAAAAGGGATAGAAAGTGTCTTTGATGAAATAATTGCTGAAAACTTTCTCATGCTGGGGAAGGAAACAGTCTCACAGTCCATGGAAGCCCACAGATCTCCCAACACAAGGGACCCAAGGAAGACAACACCAAGACACATAATAATTAAGATGGCAAAGATCAGAGATAAAGACAGAGTATTAAAGGCAGCTAGAGAGAGAAAAAAGATCACCTACAAAGGAAAACCCATCAGACTGTCATCAGACTTCTCAACAGAAACCTTACAGGCCAGAAGAGAATGGCATGATATATTTAACATAATGAAATAGAAGGGCCTCAAACCAAGAATATTGTATCCAGCACGATCATCATTTAAATATGATGGAGGGATTAAACAATTTCCAGAGAAGCGAAAGCTGAGAGAGTTTGCCTCCCATAAACCACCTCTACAGGATATCTTAAACGGACTGCTCTAGAGGGAAGCACTCCTAAGGCTAAAAAGATGTCACCAGAGAAAATGAAATCATAGCAAAGAAAGCAGACCATCCAAATACTAACTAAAGGCAAAGAATAAAACACCTAGTATATAAAGAATGAAGGAGGAAGAATAAGAAGGGAGAGAAATAAAGAATCATCAGATTGTGTTTACAATAACTTAACAAGAAAGTTAACTTAGATTGTCAGTTAGTAAAGAAGCAACCCTTGAACCTTTGGTAAACATGAATCTAAAGCCTGCAATGGCAATAAGTACATATCAATAATCATCCTAAATGTAAATGGACTGAATGCACCAATCAAAAGACACAGAGCAACAAAATGGATAAAAAAGCAAGACCCATCTATATGCTGCTTACAAGAGACTCACCTCAAACCCAAAGATATACACAGACTAAAAGTGAAGGGATGGAAAAAGATATTTCATGCAAACAACAAGGAGAAAAAGCATGTGTTGCAGTACTTATACCAGACAAAATAGACTTCCAAACGAAGAAAGTGCAAGAGATAAAGAAGGACATTACATAATGATAGAGGGGTCAGTCCAACAAGAGGATATAACCATTTTAAATATATATGCACCCAACACAGGAGCGCTGGCATATGTGAAACAAATACTGACAGAATTAAAGGAGGAAATAGACAGCAATGCAGTCATTTTAGGAGACTTCAACACACCACTCACTCCAAAGGACAGATCAACCAGACAGAAAATAAGTAAAGACACAGAGGCACTGAACACACTTGAACAGATGGACCTAACAGACAACTACAGAACTCTACACCCAAAAGCAACAGGATACACATTCTTCTCAAGTGCACATGGAACATTTTCCAGAATAGATCACATACTAGGCCACAAAAACAACCTCAGTAAATTCAAAAAGACTGAAATTCTACCAACCAACTTCTTAGATCACAAAGGTATAAAACTAGAAATAAATTTTAGAAAGAAAACAAAAAGGCTCACAAATACATGGAGACTTAACAACATTCTCCTAGATAATCAATGGGTCAACAACCAAATAAAAACAGAGATTAAAGAATATATGGAGACTAATGACAACAACAACACAAAGCCACAACTTCTATGGGATGCAGCAAAGGCAGTTCTAAGAGGAAAGTATATTGCAATCCAGGCCTATTTAAAGAAGTAAGAAGAATCCCAAATGAATAGTCTAAAGAAACAATTACTGAAATTGGAAAAAGAAGAACAAATGAGGCCCAAAGTCACCAGAAGGAGGGACATAATAAAGATTAGAGAGAAAATAAATAAAATTGATAAGAATAGAATGGTAGAAAAAAATCAATGAAACCAAGAGTTGGTTCTTTGAGAAAATAAACAAAATAGATAAACCCCTAGGCAGACTTATTAAGAGAAAAAGAGAATCTATACACATAAACAGAATCAGAAATGACAAAGGAAAAATCAAGTGTCCATTAGTAGATGAATGGAGAAAGAAGAGGTGGTACATATATACAATGGAATATTATTCAGCCATAAGAAGAAAACAAATCCTACCATTTGCAACAACATGGATGGAGCTAGAGGGTATTATGCTCAGTGACATAAGCCAAGCCGAAAAAGACAAGTATCAAATGATTTCACTCATATGTGGAGTATAAGAACAAAGAAAAAAAACTGAAGGAACAAAACAGCAGCAGACTCACAGAACCCAAGAACGGACTAATAGTTACCAAAGGGAAAGGAACTGAGGAGGATGGGTGGGAAAGGAGGGACAAGGGGAAAAAGGGGCATTACGACTAGCAGACGTAATGTTGGGGGGGCATGGGAAGGGCTGTACAACTCAGAGAAGACAAGTAGTGATTGTATAGCATCTCACTACGCTGATGGACAGTGACTGTAATGAGTTTGGTGGGGGGGACCTGATGAAACGAGTAGTTTAATAACCATAATATTGCACATGTAATTATAGATTAAGGATACCAAAAAAAAAGAAAAAGTGGAGTGGCTATATTAATATAAAACAAAACCTTAAAACAAGAAATATTATAAGAAAAAAGACAGCTACTTCACAATATTAAAAAGGTCAATACAGCAGGAAGGTATAGTCATTATAAACACACATACATATAAAAACAGAGCCCTAAAGTATATGAACCAAAGTGAAAAATTAAAAGGAGAAATATACAATTCAACTTCACAATTAGGAATTTGATATTCTGTTTTCAGCAAACTTAGTGAACTTAGTTATTAAGATAAAGTGAAATAAAATCAAGACAAAGATTTTAAGATTTAGAGAAATAATTCATAATAATAAAAGTTGATTTATAAGAAAGACATAAATGGGTATATAGCTAATAACAGAAATTCAAAGTTCATGAAGCTAATATTGACAAAAATTAAAAAGAAAAGTAGGCAAATGTATATTAATGATAGCAGATTTTAATAGCCTTCTCAAAAATTGGTAGAAAATTGCAAAAAAAATCAGTAAAAATCTAGAATATCTGAACACTATCAACAACATTGACCTAACTGACATTTGTGCACTTACCTAATTGATATTTATAGAAAAATTCTCCACCCCAAAAAATAGAATGCCCATTTTTTACAAGTTCATATAGTATTTTCAACAAGATAAGCCATATATTAGACCAAAGAAAAATCTCCATAGATTAACAGAGGATGAAAATCATGCAGAGTATGTTCACTGGTCACAGTGGAATAAAATTAACAATCAATAACAATAAAATCTCTAGAAAACTCCAAATATTTGGAAATTAAACAACTTCTACATAATTCACAGATCAAAAGAGAAATCATAAGATATATTTAAATTTTTTAACTAAATGAAAATTAAAGCACAGCACACCAAAAAAATTCATGTAGTTAAAGTAATGCTAAGAGAAAAATCTACAACTTTGAATAGCTGGAAAAGAGCATCGTATATTAATGATCAGTGTAAATACTAGTAAATAATAATAAGCAGAAAATAACATAGAAAACAATATAGAAAATTAACAAAACCCAAAATTGATTCTTTGGAAACATCAATCAATCTGACACACTTCTAGCTAGCCCAATTAAGAAAAAAAAAGACAGAACACAAATTATTACTATCAGGAAAGAAAGTGGAGATATCACGGCAAATCCTATGTATATTATAAGAAGTTTAAGGAAATATGAACAACTTTATGCCACCAAAACTGATACCTTAGATGAAATGTACAAATCCCTTGAAAAATAAAATTTATGAAAAGTGACACAAGATAAATAAAATCTGAAATGCTTTGCAATTACTAAAGGTAATGAATTTCTTATCAAAAACCTTTCCACAAAGAAAACTCCAGGCTTATATGTTTTACTGGCAACTTCTATCAAACACATGAAAGAAACCATACCTTTCTTACTTCTTTATAAAACAGAGGAGGGAAGAGTTCTCACTTTATTGTATGAGGCCAACGTAACCCTAACAGTAGAACTTGTGAAGACAATAATTATTAGTAGAATAACCCTCGCAAAAGTAGATGCAAAAACCCTTAACAGAATATTAGCAAATTAAATTCGGTAATACATGAAAGTTACCATTTGTATCTATGGCCTTTGCAGTTTATTCATTTATTTAACAAATATTTACTAAGAACACGAAATGGAACCAGAATCTTGCTATGCAGAGGAGCATCTGGAGTTTCACTCAGTTACAGGCTTGAAATGTCATGAGCACCATTTCCTACTTGACCTAACTGATTTGTTTGGATATCAAAGAAATGTCAAGAGTTTTTATGCATATGTTGTAATTTGATGGAGGCTTTCATTTTTCTTCTTCTGCCCAAACTACAAGCATGTTAGTTATAAATACGACTTCTTTTTGATGGAGGGCTTCCTTCTTTTGGAGGTGGATAAACAATCCTGTGGCATGTGTCTACGAATAGGTCCCATCCCTGGCCTTATAAATATTTTCTCCTTGGTTGAATGAAGATTTCTCTACCTTTTTCTTTCTTAGATCCTGAATATTGGAGGTAGATACATGGTCAGTTGGTAAGTATACGATGTACCCACGATGGTAACATTTTGCCTGAGAAATGTCAGTTTTACAGTGTTATCTGGCCATGTATAACAGCACCTCAGAAAATGTGATTGAACACATGAGAACTTAGCTATATTAAATGGGAGGAAAAAAGAAAAGCTTTCCTTAAAAAGGAAAAAGAACCTCTGAGGGTCTTTTTAGTAAGGGCATCGATTCCCAAACATTGTGAATGGTTCAGGATTCCTGTTCAAAGAGACGAGGTATGCAGTCCTCCTTTTTAACTCAATTCTTTGTCATCCAGTGCAGTCATTAATTGCACGTGCTAAATTAATCTATCTAGCAGCAGTAACGGAGCCCTTCCACTCTCATCCAAACGTATGGTTTTATTATAATACCGATTTCACTCATCACATTTGAGATTTTAAAGAGAAAAAGAAATAACAAATGGTAGAGAGTGAAGGCCGTATTTTAACAAAATTATAATACTACACACACAAAGCACAATAAATTCTTCAAGTGTGAGGTGTGGAAATAAACTTCAAGAGAGTCATGGATCATGTTCTCTTCAAATGCAATTTAAAATTAAGTAAGAATTTTCTATCGCAACTGAACTAAAAAATCTATGCAGCCTAAACACCCTCTGTGCCTAAAGAGTAAGCAGAAAAACATGTTGCATTTAAAATATAAATTTACTGAACGTTTCCTTCTTGAGCAGCAGCTAATTTGAATTGAGAAGTCACTGGGTGCATGCCACAGTATTAAGCATTTGACAAGGGTAATTCATCAACAAAAGTACCTTCCCTTCTCCTAAGAAACTTAGATTCCAAGGTGGATAATACCGAATTGATGTGCATGCATAAAAAGTTTTAGTTTTTGATCTTACTCAGAAAAGGCAACAAAACTCATACTACTCCTCCCATATGTTCTACCTCTTACATCTGCATGGATGGAAAATAATATGACTGCTGCCATATTTTACCACTGTGGGACTATTTGGTCTAAGACAAATATTGTATCATGGCTCACCTCTGCTTGTTACCCTCCAGAGAATTCCCAAGTTCCTTGGTGCTGGGAGCAGAGTGTCATAATCTGTCCTTGAAGCATCTCTCTAGGTAAGTGTTGCTTGTGATCCCCTCACCCTCTTCAGTCCAACTATACAAAAAGTCTTATACCTCCCAGTGCTTTACTATTTCCTGTCACCCTGAATCTGTTCATACTGTTTCTTTTGCTTCTCCTCTCACCTTTTCTTCCAGACAATTACTACTTCATAATGCAATGCTGAGCACAGCTTGAGTGTGTCCTTATGTGCTAGTCAGTGTACTGAAGATATATGCTCACTATTGCAATGGTAATACTTGCTATTGTATTTGTATTTGCATTTGTTTTAAATCCTGTTTCCCTTGTGAGAATGTTAGCACATCATATGACTGACATATATTAGGTGTTAATAAATTTTTCATGAATTAATGCATGAATTCAATAACCACCTATGAGTTGCAGAAGATAGGAAGGAAAACCACAAATTTTATCAATAAAAAGGCATGTTAATAGCCTAACTTGCATTTAAAAAATATTTATTGAATACTTTCTATGTATGCTCAAAGAGTTCAGAATTTTAATTAGGGAGTAACATAGTCAGTTTTATATTTTTTAAGGGCAATCACATTTCCCTTCCTAATTATCTCCCAGACACTATCCAGTTGATAGGGATAAAGAGGTGACTAAGACATCATCTATTACAGCATTGGCAGGTAAGGTGACAGGGGTGACTGAACCAGGAAATAGTCACTATTTACATGAGGCAGAATTTAGTGACTCAGTGATATGGGAGGGGTGGGAAAGAGGAGGAAAGGCCAAAGAGAGACCCAGGGGACAGCATGTCTGTGACTGGGAGAGCAAATTCAGGGCATTGCGAGGATACCAAGCACCAAGATAAGAACACAGACAGGAGCCCAGGCTGGGGAAGGGGGAGATGCCAGGTGTGTAGATAAAACTAGTGAAAAGATCAGGAAGGAGTGAAAAAGTTTACAAGTTGTTGGAGGTAAATCTGCACCTTAGATACCTGTGGAGCATCTGGTTGGAGAAATCTGGGAAGCTTAATATCTGAAACTAGAGCAGAGAATGCTTATTACAGGAAGACCTAACATGGGCACCAGAAGTCATGAATTTGGCCTTAGCATCACCACTGTCATCATAGTCATCATCCATAGCAGTAATATTTACTGATGTGGGAGGCACCTAATTAAGCCACGCACACACATTATCTAATTTAGTCATCAACAACCCCATAATGTGGAATTTTGGAGATGAAGGAACTAAAATTTAGAGGTATTAGGAAATTACTCAAGTATTCATACTATTAGCTACAATAATTCTTCACATCAGCATCTCATAAA
>JAQQAC010013566.1:10422648-10454853 GCA_029783875.1 Phataginus tricuspis
GATTTTCTGATTCCCTGGTGCATTTTTGTCTCTGCTTACTTCTAATCTTCCTTCTTTTGACCTAATAACTTTGACACTCTCTGTTTACTGAATAAATGTGTTTCAACATACTCGTCATTATTTTCATTCTATTATTTTCAACCTCCTACTGTCTTCTGCCATATAAGGAAAAACAAGCTCTCTTGCTCATTTTTCTCTTAGCTACTGTGATACTTAATATTTTGTGTGCCAACCTGACAGGATCAGAGAATGCCAAGGTATGTGGTAAGACATTATTTCTGGGTATGTCTGTAATGGTGTTTCTAGATGAGTTTAGCATTTGAATTTGTGGGCAGAATAAAGTAGATTTCCCTTCCACTGTGGGTGGGCATCATCCAATCTGTTAAGGGCCTGAATAGAGTAAAAAGTTGGAAGGAGGCATTTGCCCTTTTCTTTTCTGCCTCACTGCTTAAGCTGGAACATCTCATCTTCTCCAGCCCTCAGACTGGAATCTACATCATGGGCTCTCTTGGTCCTTAGGCCTACAGACTTAGACTAAATTATACCACTGGTCTTTTGGGTCCCCAGCCTGCAAATCACTGGACTTACCAACCTCCATAATTGCACAGTCAATACCTTGTAATAAATTGCCTTTTATATCCTATTGGCCCTATTTCTCTGGAGAACCCTTAATAATAGCTACTATTCTGAATTGAGTTCATTGCTGGATCTGTCTTCCTCCACTGGATTCTGCTAACAAAAAAATGTAATAGTTCTTCCTTTCAACATTTCAGAAGGTAAATTTAGTCTTATAGACATCTTTCGGTCCCTAAATTTCTACCACATAATGCATTCCAAACTCCAGCCTTGTAAATGTGGACTTTGACTCCACTGATCAATAAAATATTTCTCAGGACATCACAACCCTATCAGCAAAACCCAGCACACCAGGAATGGGAACTAACTGGAGCACCATAGCTATAATCATTAGGCTGTTCTCTTCAGAGACTCTCATGCCAAAAACATCTACTTGCTTTAAAGGAACAATGATTGACTCACTACTATTGATGTAAATGCTGTGCATACTTACAGTACGATTTGTGTCCTGCTAGAATACTTCTCAGGAGGATATCTTATGCTCTGGAAGTCTCATCCACTGCATTAAATTTATTATCTAGTGTTGTCACAAATAATCATAGAGATCCTGATTTCCACTTAGCTAGCCAAGGAGAAATTGATGCTGTAAGCTATATAAGCACAAGCACTTCTAACATAAAAATTACACCTATATAAATACTACAGATAATATTATTTATGGTTTAGAACATTACTCAACCCAAACCTCTAAAACAGGTCATAATAATTTAATAGATCACTACCACCTGTACCCTCACCTCCTCATTATTTGCTTTTTAGAAAGCTTTCCATATTGGACAAAACAGGTTGAGACTGAAGGTTTCAGTGGAGAGGTGAAGGGGGGTGTGGGTTGAATGGCAGAATTTCCAGAATCTCCTACCTAGCCTTAGCCATTTACATACCAGTAGGTGTTTATCACCGCAGAGCCCTGGAGATCTGGGGCAAGGGGTGGAGTGAAAACAGCCATCCTCTCCTCCCCTCTGTTTCTGGTACCTAATTGGTCTGGTACTAGTCAGTCACCATGGACCGCCCCCCAAGGAGTTCCTCCCAGAAGGGGCAGGTCGGGAGGCAGAGTGCAAGCCACCGCCAGAGCCGTGACAGGAGGAGACAAATGGAGCCATGGCCAGAGGAGAGGGACAGAGCCACGCCTAGCTAGCGACTGTAAGAAATACAGCCTTTCTCCCAACCTACGATTTTCCCTTGACTTACTTCAGTTTCATCAGATTCATAGGGGACTCATCTGGGCTGAGAACACCCTTGTCCCTGGAGCTCCAGGGGCCAAGAAAGGAACTTACATAACCCACATTCCCTCAGGGAGAGCTATTTTCTGGACATGGAAATTTTATGTATTGGTTTTCTTTTCTTAAGTTTTTAAAAATCTTTTCTCTGATTTCTGGCAATCCAAAGGAAATGGTTTGGAGAGGCACCGATTCACTTTCACTGTTACTTATAACAACTCCCTACCTGGGACTCAGTGCCTCATTTCATGTCAGACAGAGAACTGAAATAAAACCCTGGAGGTTTTATGGAAAGAGAGTGAATCAGCAATAGTCAAATAGCTAAACCGCCTGTACTTTCTTTCCTTTTTCCCCACCTCCCAATGACACCTCAAGTCCTTTTAATCTAGGCTGCCTGCATGTGATGTTGTAGCAGCTCTGGATAGTAAGAACACCCCAGAAACCAGTGATTTCTTCCAGGAATTATCATAGGTCTCTTTGTTTTTGTCTGCGAATTATTACATTGCCCTCAGCATGTCCAAATATTAAAATATTTAAAAGCCCTCAACCCATATTCTGATCTTTTCTGGCAAAGCAGTTTTTAATTTAGAAACATTGTCCTTAAATAGAGAAAATCATTGATATCTATTTCATCTATAACATTTAATATTTCTTGGGTTCTTTTTAATAGATAAAATGAACATTGTATTTATTTTTTTATAAATCACTTTCTTATTGTTGATTCCTTAACAGTATTAGTTGTTCTAAAAGTGCTCATAACGACTCAACCTTGGACAAGAGAAGAAAACTAAATTAAAGGTTTAAAACTTATTCATTTATTTGTGTTTATGGTCACAGAGAAGCTTTCTAGGGCAATAGGAGAGCTTGGATTCTGGATTCCAAATACATGGTTTCAAATCCCAAGAATACCACTTGCCGTGGTTTGGGGCAAGCTAATGGAATGATCTGCACCTTAAGAAAACGATTCAATAGGATTCAAAAGAATTAACCGTGAGGCATTTTACTTTCACTAAAAATTGTAATCCAGAACACTCCATAGACAAATCCAGACACAAATTATTCTTTCCAAGAAGTCTGAAGGTGGTGTGTTTACCGTAATTCCCAATGGTGAGAATTAGGGTGAAGAATCTGGGAGAATAGCTTAAAACAATCCTTTCCCCCACACCTGGATTTTTACGAGCAGATGGGAAGAAGATTTCAATCTGATGACAGATCAGAACTTAAATATCCGTCAAGATTTTTATAATTGAAAATGAGGTGTGAGTGGCCCAAAAGCTCTGGTATTTATGCAAGATTATCTCTCAGAGGTGAGAAAACCAACAGAGCTAGTTTAAAGGGCAGTTGTGAGAAAGGCAATAAAACTATTTCCTCGTACAATGCTGAGTCTAACCAACCCAATAAGTTACACCTGCCCAGCACCTGGCATGTGGTATGAGCTCACAATATGTGAGATCCTTCCTGCCCTCGCTTTCCTCCTGACTAATTATGGGCCCTTCAGAAGACTCAGTCCCTGCAACACTGAAGGGTCCTCTTCTGTGAAATGCGTGGAGTCACTGTGAGATCTAAATAAGATCAGGGTTCAAATATTGAGATGTGGCCTCATTCGCACAATTTCCAGGTTCCTGAGCTCCTTTCCTTCCCTATGTCCCTTCTTAATAAGAAGTCTCAGAAACAAAGAAATAATGCCCAGAAAGAATATGAATAAAAAAGAGATGGATTTTAAGTTGGCTATATTCTGAACCTCTCACATGTTTTGAACACCACTCAGGTATTACAAGTTTTCAATGGAACATGGAAAAAAAATTCTTCTCTTTGGAAATAATATCACATTGAGACTTTAATTCCCATAGATTTTCATTACTGTGCTTCTATATACTGACAAATGTATAAATGTTAGCATGATGAACAGTTTTGAACTATTTCAACAAACTCTTGCTAATTTTAACTAAGTGAAGAGAAACAGCAGACTAATGAAGGGAATCAATAAAAAATACATCAATAAACAATTTGCAACCTTATTAATGGAATAAGTGATTTGAAATGTTTGGAAAGTATTCCTTAAAGAAAGTGCTTTGATGTACAGAAGAGATTCCCATGGAATACATTAGTATTTGATGTAAATAAGTGAAGGGACACTGAATGGGTTTGGAAAGTTCATTATGAAATTTAAGTATTCTATCTGATGCTTTAGTATTTTGTTTAGCAGATTTTTGTCCCTAATTAATATGATATCAAAGTTTAGGCAGCCTCTATTCTAATTATCCCAAATTCTAAACTTGTAGAATTGAATGTAAAATAAACACATGAATACTGCTTTGCTTCAGTTATAATATCTTTCAAACTTAGAAGATACTGGATGAACTGCAAAGACATTGCTGAATGGGGAAGTGCCCAGGAGAAGACAGAAACCCACACACAACTGAGTGGCAGTCAGGTCCAGACACTAGGCCAGGAGCTCTGAAACACTGCTGCAGAGTGGGCCGGGGTGAGAGACAGTGGGCTTTAGACCAGGCCGCCAATCCCTGGGGATGCAAAAGGACAGAGCAGCATGATCGCCAAGGGAGAGGAGCAGAGCCACAGGAACTAATGTGAAACCTGCTGGCAGGGAGATCTGGCAGCAGGAAGCAGAGCATCCAGACACTGGGCTGGAGTTCAAGGTAAGAGCTCTAGTCTTTGAGGGAGCCTGAAAATGGAAAGCAGTTTCCTGAAGTTTCTGGGAGGTTCAGTCCCAGAAATGTTATCGGAACTAGCACACAAAATGAGCACCAGATTAGCTCCGTGTGGTTGGTCCTAGATCGTAGCACTAAATAAATCTCTCTGGCCTGACTTCAGAAATGGTTCCAGCAGTTGGGGCTGCACTGGACCTGCAAGGCGTGGGGTTTTCTGGTGTGTGTTTTCAGATTTATGTTAGATGCCTGAAAGACCTGTTCATCATTCTGACTCAATTTTTGCGGCTCCAAGATGAGATGATTTTTGTGTACATTCCTTAAAGGAAAGTTGAGAGAATTTAATGTGATTATGGCCCCAGAGTACTTTGCATTTATTTTCAAGATTAGAAAGTCTCAAAGTAAAAGTTTGGTTTAGGCAAGGTTTAACTGGAAGCAGTTTATGTGCATAATGCAACTGTGAAATGTGCCATCCTTAGAAAATGTCACATTAAGCTCTACTGAGTTAAATAACTTATTCTTACCATCAACAGAGACCCCCAGATTGAATATTTATATGCACATAAGTACACAGGGACATACTCTGTGAAATTGTACTTTCTCTCTTTGTATGTCAGTGTATGTGTAAACAGAATCTACATACGTGCACACACCTCACAAGCTTACTCATTATGCAATACGGAAAAAATCAAAAGGATTCTAAAATTAAATAAACAGAAAGAGAATGTTTACTTTGTCCAAAACTCAGTGCTATCACTTCTTAGCCTTTTGTAGGAAAGAGGCCAAAATTTCAATAGCTAATTTCCTATGCAGTTTATTAAGGGAGAAGGTAAAATACTTCCTCCAATCAGAAAGGAAAATTAAGAGAGAATAAATGTAAACTGTGGCAAGAGCTGCTGGGATCCTTAATGGAACCTAAGTGTTCCCAACATCTGGGGCAGAAATAAATTTCTACAACATGAAAAATGAAAACAAACTCACTTCATGGAAATTCCTTTTCCTCTTCTACATGCCTTGTCCTGATAACGGAGCATCCTCTCCTGTTTCTCCCAGGTTGACTTTTCATTCCCATCATGCTCTATAGGAAGAACTCCCATTATTATAAATTCCTTATGTGCTCAGTTACCCTTTGGCTTTTCTTTTCTTTCATTTACTCTCTTTAGTTTTATGCAGTCATATTTGCAGTTTCCTTTCCCTCATTTCCATTGTTTTTAACATTGTTATACAGTAGATTACCACTCTACCATTCTCTTCCTATCTATCGCCAAACTCAATACTATACATATTTGAAATATGCCATTTTCTTTAACCTCAATATTTAAAGGAGTATCCCCCCCAATATGCACACACTCATCAATTAGAAAAGATATTATATTAGCTACATTCTCTTTTAGACTATCATTTTATCACAGAAACAATGAAATTTGAGTACACTGAAGTTAGCAATACGATGATTTGTGATTGTGTGTGAAGAAGACAGAAGAGGCAGCACTCATTTTACCAAAAGAATGTAGGGATTGGAATGAGAAATAGTTCTTGATGAGGAAACATGAACATGCTATAGAAATGCTTCTCCCCTGATTTCCCTGAAAGCAAAAGGAAGCATTTACCTTCCTTTGGATAGACCGCCACTTTTACCAGACAGCTTAGATTTCTTCCTCGTCAGCTCCTTGTGGAGTTTAATTCTTTTGTCTAGGTATTTTTCTTACAGTCTTCAGCTGCCATTGAGACTCTGTTAGTTGCTTTCTCAGAGTAAGCCCCAATAATCGAACATGCTGAAGGGCAGGTGCACTGGCATCCCCCTGACTGCCCTTCTTTCTCAGCCTCATGCTGCTCCTTCTCACCCCCCGGATCCTTAGAAGCCCCCTAAAACACTCTCTGGACAAGGAGACCTTATTCATTCTCATAGGTTCGACCCTTGGAGTCATTTTGGAATATATCACCACTCTTAAAATTATCAACAAAAATTGTTAAACCCGCATTCCCGGTTGTCTATGTTATTTTCATCTATGTTGCACCAAAATGTCAAACTGAATGTGTTCTAAACCAGTAGCCTTCAGCTTTTTCTAAACACAGACTCCTCTCTACCATATGTTTTAAATGGAAACCCAAAATCTTATCAAATTAAAGTTAACAGAAATGCAGATAGTTATTAGGAAGTCCTTAAATGTGACAATTGGGCCATTTTGTTACATATCCACATATACAGTTGAGTTGTACTTTTGTAGCTCGGTTTGCAGGCATAGTATAAGTGTACAGTGTGCCCAGATTTGCAGGCCTAAGTTCAGAAAAATACCATTGAGAAGCAATAACCTCTCAGCAATATTTCTATGAGAAATCAAAGTTTGAACACCTAAGGGAACATGCAGCTTTACTTTGAAGGCTGAACAAGGAATGAGGTAGCTTGGAAGTAACACCCTCGGCGCTTGCCAGTGAGTTAAAGTGTATATATTATGCATTTAAGTGAGTGTGTTGGTTTATATTAAAATTTGTTAGGAGTTCATTCTTAAGTTATATTTTGTGACTTCCAAAAACCCTGAAATGCTTCTAAGGAACCATAATAATTCATAAAACATGGTTTAAAAGCCATCCCTCTATTTCTGTATCATGTTCTTCACTACTCATCAAAGACTATTTCTCACCCAATCTCTACATTCTTTTGGTAAAGTGATTGCTACCTCTTCTTTTTCCTTCTCACTTAATAACACATCATCATATTACTAACTTTAATGTCTCCAATTTTTCATCCTGTCCTTTCTTTTCATCCTTTCTTTGCTATACCTTTGTCTAGACTTATAGTGATGCACATCTGAATGGTCAAAATAGCTATTACATAGCCTTCCTATTCTCTACCATTTTTCTTCCAGTGTATCCTGCACTCTGAAACCTGGTGAAAATACTGCTATTCTCATATTGATCCCTTACTCACAAAACTTCTAATAGCCTTCTGCTGTCCAGAAAATAAATGCCAAATGCCTCTCCTTAATTTCAAAGATTACTCGTTATTCAAATCCTTTACTCTCTACATCTCCAACAGTTGACACCTACACACACACACACATGCACACACTCCTAACTGAAGAGTTCCCTCTTCACTCCACATCTATCACACCCATATCAAGCTCTGTTCTAGGATCTTCCTTTATATTTTCTCTAACTCCTCAGAATCACCTAATTTTTTTTCCCTTCTCTGATTTCTCTTGCCCTTGTGGTCTATACCACTTTTTGGCAGATAATTATATACTGTCAACTGTTCTATCATTTCATATATGCATGTTCCTCCAAACTGGGTGGCATGTCCTTTAAGAAAAGAATGACTAAAATAGGCTGGGCATGTGGGAGTAACCTCTCAAAATCCCCTGAACATTGTCATTTTTAGTGTTCTTATTGAATACCCTAATCTTTTTATTTTTTTCCCTCTCAGAGAACTTTTTTTCATTACTACTGTCCCTTCCCAGGAACTGTGTACATTGTGTACACATTCTGTATAACTCACTTTGCCCACATTAAATTTTACTCAAGCCTTGGGATAGGAAAGGACTTTCAATACTAGTAATTCTCAGATTTCCCTGTGGAGTGGATAGGACACAGCCTCTTTCATCAGAATAGAAGAATTATTTTAAAATTAGGTATGACCTCTCTCTCTCTCTCTCTTTCTCTCTCACACACACACACACACTGAAATGTGCCTCTAGGCAGATCTACTCACTCGCAAACTGAGAACCAATACCTGGAAGGGTTACTAATATGCTCTTGTCACATCTCTCCAAATGGGTTGAAGCAAAAAGGAAAAAATAAGAAAGAAATTTAAATTAAAAGAACAAATTTGGTGATTATGTCAAAATTCAAACATTTTCTTTGCCCCCAAATACCATAAGTCATCATTTAAATCAAAGTACAATCAGATTTAGATTTTTCTTCCTTCCTTGAACCAGCCCTGGAGAAATTATAGAAAATAGAAGGCATCAAAGATCTGAAAAAATAATACAAAACCTGTGAGTGCTCCAGACGGAAAGCATCTCAGGAGGCGTGGGGAGGGATGGTGGTGCAGGCAGCATTAGCATCTGGCCAAGAACATGCTGCCACAGCTTTGTGAGAACACATTGGAGGAGATGTGTTACGTTTTACTCTTCTCTCCACATTGGCTTGGACATTTATTGCCCACCCCATTGCCACAGAAATTCCCTCAAGCCTCAGCTGCCTGGTTTGAGGAAACAGATTAATATCGAAGAGAATTCAAAGGTAGGGTGTAAATCCTCTTGGGTGAGGAGTCAGTGTGACTAGCACAGGTTAGCCACACACCTGGCATTCACTCTTTTACCTCCTCTCTGTTCCAAACAGCAGGATTCACGTCACTCCAATAAATGACTTCTAAGGCTGCTTCTAAGTCAATTTTAAAGGTGAATCTTTCTGATCTAACAGTCCATCTGGTGACTCTGCACTGCCTGGAGCTTTGTGCACTGGCCTCTCCTCCTGCCTGTTCTTAAACTCACCTAGATGACAGGTGCTCCAAGACTTTAACTTTTCCCTAATCCATATTACAAGTCAGAGCAGGAAGACAGTCTAAGAGAGCATGAATTTACAAGCCAACATGGCTAGACGCTTAGCACAATCCTTTCAACAAAGAAAACAAAATCAACAATAAATATCATAAGAAACAGTTACTAAAAGAGATAAATAATTTTGAACAATTATGATAAATGCTCCCAGAAATATAAAGGGGAATACTAGTAATATTTTGTAGGATGGGGTCATAAATAGCTCTGAAAAATAAAATAGTTGCAATAGTTTAAGATTAACAGTAGGATGGAAATAGTTGAGAAATTAATTAGCACACTTGCAGATTTTATTTCATGTTCTAAGGAAAAGGGAAATAAAATATAAAGGGAAAGCCAAGCGATATGGAGAGAGAAGCAGAACTACCAACACATGGAAAACAGGAATACTGTAAAAGGCCAAGTAAAAATAGAATTTCTAATAAAATCTGAAGACATCAGAAAGTTCTAAAGGCTTCCGATAAAGAAATAAGAATCAGCTCTGTATGATACTTCTTAACAGTTACTTTGGTCATAAGAAGATAATGGAGTAGGTATTTAAAGAAATCAACTTCCAACCCGTACTTTCTAAATCAACCAAATTATCATTTAAATGTGAATCATATACACTCAAGTCTACCTTTTCCAGCTTTCTTTGAGATTAGGTGTGGCCCTGTGTTTATATTTTGGCCAAGGGAAAATGGGAAAATTATGCCACTTCTAGGCCTAAGGCACAGAAGTATATGATCCTCCTGCCCCCGCACATTGGCGTATTGATGCCCAAGGTAACTTGGGAGCCTGTACTGGAGGTGGCATCGCCTCTGTCTGCCCAGGATCCTGAATGACCATGTGCAACACATTACCCTCCTTAGAGTTGCTTTTGTTTGAGAAAGAAATCATTTTTTACTGTGTTAAATCATTATTGTTTTGTGGATTATCTCTAATAGCTGCTTATGTTAGCTTAATACAGAATTTTACATTCTGGTAAAGGCAGAACAGAAGAGGAGGATATAACAATCATAAATATATGTGCACCTAATGAAACGCTTCCAAAATATATAAATCCATGCTGCAGAATTGAAGAAAACAAATAAAACAATTGCACCTGGAACTTTTTGTCCATTCCACTTTAAAGCTGTGGTTCAGTTAAACAAAAACTAAGCAGACATATAATCAATAAAATTGAACTATATTTTTATTTAGACCTTGTTAGACAAACAGAAAATTCTTCCTCTTTTTAATCACACATGGAATGTTTTATAAAGCTTTAGACAAATGAGAAAGCTTCAATCATTCCCAAAATAAACATCTTGAAGGTTGTCATGGAGTAAAACAAGCCATCTTTCAGCAAAATCAGAAATTAATAGCAAAATTATAGATTTAAAAATCCAACATTATCTATATTTTCAATTACTGACTTTATCTACTAGAGGAATTGAGGTTACATTAGCCTCACAAAATGAGCTGGGATGTTTTGCTCTTTTACTTTTTTCTGGCAATACTTGTAGATAAAAATAAACTATTTCTTGGAAGTTGGTAAAATTCACCTTTAAAAATGTCTTAACCTAGAGTTTAAGGAGAAGGTGGTGTTTGGTGAATATTTTCATTTATTTCAGCTTTATTAACCATTCCAATTTTACATTTATTCTTGAGTTTAACATTTAAAAATATTTTCCTAGAGAGCTATTTATTTAATCTAGATTTTAAAATGAGTTAGCATATAATTGTCCTCATATGTTTACATTTATGGTTCTATGCTTACTTTGATGTTGGAATGTAATTATATGGTATTGAATTAATCATACTCTCCCCATTCAAAGTACAATGTCATTTTATGGCCCTAGAAGATCACTTTGTTTTAGTTCTTTATATATTTTCTTTTACCCTTTTGCCTAACTACCTACCCTGCTCACTTTGACCATTCAAATGGCTTAATTACATATACTTTTTCTTTGCATGTTGTTTGTAAGATGTTGTGCATGCACATTTTAATTTAAATAAATAATGTAATGTCACATAGTTTAAAATTTTCCCTAAGCTCAGTGTTTTTAGGATCCTTACATATTTCATATTTCCCTAAGTTCAATGTTTTTAAGACCCAAGTGTACATTCAACCTGTTTCATTTAACTACTACACAATATCCATGACTGCCTTGTTATGGACATTCTAGATTCTTCTGCTCTCTGCCATCTCAAATGGCACTGCAATAATCATACTTACATGTATGGGCCTGTGTGAGCATTTCTCAGGGATAAATGCCCAGGAGAGGGTAGGTTACGGAGTTTATGTGTGCTTAATTTGACTAAGTATTTCCATACTGCTCCTACTATCCACACACAACAGTTGTATCCTCACATCCCACCAACATTTAGGATTATCAAGCTAATTTTTGCAAATTCTGGATGTTTAAAGTAATACCTTATTGTTATAATTTCATATCTCTTGGAACAGATTGAAGATTAGTTTTTCCCTGAAGAAAAAAAGAAACTCTAAAGGCCAAGCCCAGCAAAAGATAAGGGTAGGTGTGGATTCTCCCACCTGTAATGCTCCCACAGAGAAATAGGCCAAACCTGGGTGCAGCCAGACTGTCTGTAGGTCTACATTCCCGAGGACAACACTCGCCTCCGGTCACACTCCCATTTTGTAATGCCAGCAAAAAGCACCTTTGTCTGTAGGGAACCATGATCTAGGTAGTGGCTGGGCTCAGATGGTAACCTTTTACAGTTGTTTACAAATATCAGCTGCCCAAAACTTAAGAGACCTTGATCAAATCCATGGGCTTGCACAGCAGCACAACCTAGTCAGAGACCTAAATCAGAGATTTCACAAGCATCGTTCCATTGACTCATTTCCTAGGCAATGAATTCTGTCCTCTACATCCAGCCCAGTGAGTGGCCTTTCCTTGACCAGTGTCATCACTGTCAACTCAGAGAATTTTCTTAACAATCTGCTAATAACCTTTATACTTGGTCCTGGAATGCCGAGGAGTTCCCTGTTCATCAGGTGTATGAGTCACGAAAACAGAAACCAATCAGGTTTTTCAAATGGAGGGAAGGTGATACGGGAAATTTGTGACACAGGTATTGAAAAAGCTGAAAGCAAAACGGGAATGGAGAGAGACCTGGATGTTATATTGTAGGAAAATAGCTTATAACTCAGGCCTGTGGAAACAAAAGAGAAGATATGATGTTCTCTGAATCTAGGAGTAGAAAAGTGAGACCATGCCACTTGGTGCTAGAACCAGGGAGGAGGGACCCTATGGCCAAAGTCTGACTGCTGAAGGGATAACAAGCCCTTTCCAGAAACATTCTGAGAAACAGAGACAGACAGGAAGAGTCAAAGGAAGACATTTCATGTCTTTTTCCCTCTGTGATCTTCTACAAAGGACTTTGGTTTGTAGAAAATAACTAGACAAGAGAAACTGGGTAATGTAATTTGCAGACTCCCAGCCCCCAAATTGCAGAGAAAAGTAAAGAAGAACAGGTATAGTGCCAGGAAAAAGTAGGTACTGGTGGGCAAAATGGACAAGGGGTTTCAGTGGTATGATTTTTAAAAAATATTAGCAAGCTTACAATCAGTTTCTTTGTTGTTTTGGGACATGAGCCAGTGTCTGCCCCCATCACAGGAGAACCTAAGCCTGTGCTAACAGACAGAACTTGATCTGCCCTGTAAAGCTTCTATTGCCTAATAAGATAATCAGGACCTGGGTGCAACCACTGATCTCTGTTTAAGAGCCCTAGCCTCTATCAAGTTATGGGTGACAATGGACAACCAAAATTCACTGTTTTATGGATTTCATCATACAGCAGTTATATCATTCCTTTTCTCAGCTGGGACACAGAAAGAAACTTTCCTTAGCGGCCTAGGGAAAACTGCTTCCTTCCTGACATCCTCTTGCCCATCATCACAGTACCATTCTCCTTTAACCCAAACATTAAATGCATCTACAGGAATGAGGCTGTGGCATAGAATCCAGCTCTTGCTACAGAGCACTTGAGTTTAATTTCCGTTTTCACCACTCCACTGATACTACTCACATCAATGGACAGATAAACTGTCCTGTTGCCAAGTCCAATGACCCCATCTCTACTCTCATCCTACCTGTCCCCTCATCAGCATTCAGCACAATTAATCACTATTACCTCAAACACTTTCTCCCCTTGCTTCTCTCCTGTCTCCACCTTCCTGGTTTTCCACCAGCCTACCTGTTGGTTTTTCAATTTCCCTCGCTAGTTTGTTACCTTCGGCTCAACTTGTAATTTTGACATGTCTCAGGTTATTCAGTGTCCTTGTCCTTTTTTGCACATCTAAATGGTCTCATATACAGGCCAGTGGCTTCAAATACCTCTTGTATGCCAGTGGATCCACAATATGTCTAGTCTGATTTTTCCATGAATTTCTCATGCATGTACCCAACAGCCTACTCAAAAAATATGGCACATATTTGTTTTCTAGTTCTCAGACATAAAGTGCCCAACAGAATTCTCGATTCTCCATATTCTCAACAACTCCTTGCTGAACTCCCCACCTCAGTCTCAGTACACAAACTACCCAGTTGTTCATGCCCCAAAACTATGAATGATTTTTCTTTTTTCCACATCAATATACACACAAGTCATCACTCCACCCCAAACAACTTCTTCCATATTTCTCCAGCAGTATTACTTCAATGCAAAACTCAATTATTACTTAAGTCAACTACTGCAGTAATTTCCTTTGCTTCCACCATCCCATCTAATCATGCCCAGAGCAGCCCAAGTGATCTTCCAAAATATATGCCAGACCAGACTACTGCTTATAATGATATCCCATAAACCTTAGGTGAGAATCCAGTCTCCTCACTTTGCTATTTAAGACTCTGTAAGACAGAGAACTTCACTTTGTGCCCTTCTCTCTCTCCGTGACTTCTCCCCTTCTTTATCCATGCCCCCGCTGCATTGACCTTATTTCTGTTTCTGAAAAATTCCAAATAATTCTCACCAAAGGAGTTTTGCACTAAATATTTCATTATTTCCCTATCTTCTTATGACTCAGCTCTTAGCTTAAATATCATCACCTTACAGAGCTTTTCAATGACTGAAGAACATAAAGTTGTCCATAAAAGTGCATTACATACCCGGTATTTTTTTTTTGGTGTTTATGAATTGCTAATATTACTGATTTTTTGTTGTTTATTTATCGCCTCTCTATTCTCTCATTAGAACGTGAACTCAAAGTGCTGCATGAGGAGTTGCGATTCACGATGTGCACATCGTTAAGGTTTTCAGGTTAAATTTTTATTATTAAACTTTTTAACTCTAAAAAGTATGGTAACAACAAGATATTTTTTCAAATAAATCAGTATGTTATGACAACTTTAAACATGGAAATAAAGTATCTTATTCTAACATTATATATATGTTATAATACATGTTATATATTTTCTAACACACACAGATATAAAACTGTTTTTCTTTAATCAAAAACATTGTTGATCTACCATTTCATATGACCTGTGCTTCTAAACAAAGGAATGGCAAATCAAGTTAATGTATTCATCATTGTATCTTAAAAATTTTTATTAGCCTCCATTGTTCTTAACACAGTGACTAAATTTTATATTTCATTTTATAGCTCAATCCCCTTTTACTTTATACCATAATTATGTTGATACATTTTAAAATTAAATATACAAGTACTTTCATATTACATATGATTTATCATTATTAAAGTGTTCTGTGTAGCTATATAAGCACCCCTCAGAGATATAGCTGGTCAGTTCCAGATCACCACAATAAAGTGAATATCACAATAAAATGAGTCAAATGAATTTTTTGATTTCCCAGTGCATATAAAAGTTTTATTTACACTATACTAGAGTTTATTAAGTATGCAATATTATGACTAAAAAATGTGCATTCTTTAATTTTAAAATATTTAAAATTAGCTAAAAATATGCTAACCATCATCTGAGCTTTCAATAACTCATAATCATTTTGCTGCTGGAAGGCCCTGCCTTGATGTTGATGGCTGCTGACTCATCAGGACGGTGGTTGCTGAAAGTTGGGTCGGCTCTGGAAATTTCTTAAAGTAAGACAACAGTGAAGTTCACCACATTGATGGACTCTTGCTTTCACCAACAGTGTCTCTGTAGCGTGTCATGTGGTTTGATAGCATTTTACCCCACCGGAGAACTCTATTCAAGATTGAAGTCAATCATTTCCAACATGCTGCTGCTTTTTCAATTAAGTTTATGTCGTATTCCAAATCCTTCCTTGTCATTTCAACAATCTTCATAGCATCTTCACCATGAGTAGATTCCTTTCAAGAAACCACTTTCTTTGCTCGTTCATAGGAAGCAACTCTTCATCCATTCAAATTTTATCATAAGATTGCAACAACTCACTCACACCTTTAGGCCCACTTCTAGATCTAGTTCTCTTTCAGTTCCCACTGCATCTACAGTGACTTCCTCCACGGAAGTTCTGGACCCCTCAAAGACATCCAGGAGGGTTGGAGTCGACTTGTTCGAAATTCCTGTCTATGTTGATATGTTGACCTCTTCCATGAATTATGAATGTTTGGAATGGCACCTAGAATGCGGAATCCTTTCCAGAATGTTTTCAATTTGCTTTGTCCCTTTATTGAAGTAAAATTAACCAGTGAAAATTGTATATATGTAAGGTATACAACCTGATAATTTGCTGTAAGTATACATTGTGAAATAATCACCACAATCAAACTAAGCAGCATATTCACCACCTTACCTGGTGATCATTTTATTTTTCCTTTCTTTCTTTTTGTTGCTGTGTGTATGGTAAGAACACTTAATATCTACCCTCTAAGCAAATTTCAAGTATAGAATACAGTATTGTTAACTATAGTCACATTATTGTTCATTAGATCTCCAACTCGGTTGTCTTGCATAAATGAAGCTTTGTGCCTTTGACCAGCACCTCCATATTTCATCCTCCCCCAGCCTCTGGCCACCACCATTCTATTCTCTGCTTCTATGAGTTTGACTATTTTAGATTCTACACATGCTGTCCCAAAAGGTAGGACTTTTGTTTTTAAAGGCTGAATAATATTCCATTGTGTACATATATCATACATTTTCTTTATCCATTTCATCTGTCAGTGGATATGCAGGTGGTTTCCACATCTTGACTATTGTGAACAATGCAGTAATGAATGTGGGATGCAGATATCTCTTCAAGGTAATGATTTCATTTCCTTTGGATATATACCGAGAAGCCAAATTGCCGGATCATAAAGTAGTTAGTTCTATTTCTAATTTTTTGATGAGACACCATACTGTTTTCCATAATGGCTGTGCTAATTTACATTCCCATTAACATTGTACAATGGTTCCCTTTTCTCCACACCCTCATCTACACGTTACCTTTTGTCTTTTTTGGTATTAGCCATTCTAACACACATGAAATGATAGCTCATCGTGATTTTGATTTTATTTTGCTGCTGACTACTAATGTAGAGCACCTTTTTATGTAACTGTCAGCCATTTACATCTCTTCTTCAGAGAAATGCCTATTCAGGTCCTTAGCCCATTTTTTAATTGGGTTAGTTGCTTTTTGCCATTAAGTTGTATGAGTTTCTTATAAATTTTGGATATTAACCCCTTATCAGATATGTGGTTTGCAAATATTTTCTCCCATTCTCTAGGTTGCCTTTTCACTGTGTTGATCATTTCCTTTGCAGTGCACAAGTTTTCAGTTTGATACAATTCCACCTGTCCGCTTTTGCTTTTGTTGACTGTTTTTGCTGCCATAACCAAAAAAAAAATCATTTCCCAGACCAATGTCAAGATTTTTCTCTGTTTTGTTCTAGTAGTTTTATAATTGCAAATATTTTGTGTAACTTTTTAATCCATTTGAAGTGACTTTTGCATATGGTATAGATAAGGGTCCAGTTTCATTCTTATGCACGTGGATAACCAGTTTTCCCAAGACCATTTATTGAAAAGGCGACTCTGCCTTGTGTGCTCTTGGCACCCTTGCCTTGGCACAGTTGACTATAGATGCATGAATTTATTTCTGGGTTCTCTATTCTGTTCCTTTGGTCTACATGCCTGTTTTCAGGGAAGTATCTGACTGTTTTTATTACTGTAGCTTGTAAAATACTTTGAAATCAGAAAGTATGATGCCTTCTGCTTTGTTCTTCCTGCTAAAGATTGCTTTGGCTATTCCGGGTCTTTTGTGGCTCCAAACAAATTTCAAGATTTTTTTTCCTATTTCTGTAAAGAATGCCATTGGAATTTTGGTAGGGATTGCATTGAATCTGCAGATAACTTTGAGCAGTAAGGACATTTTAACAGTATTTATTCTTCTAATCCATAGACACAGGCAGTCTTTCCATTAATCTAGGTTTTCTTTAATTTTTAAAATCAATGGTCTATAACTTTCAGGGTAAAAGTACTTTATCTCTTAGCTAAGTTTATTCCCTAGTCTTTTATTCTTTTTGTTGATATTCTGAATAGGATTGTTTTTGCAATTTCTTTCTAGGACAGTTCATGGATAATGTATAGATATATGACTAATTTTTGTTATGTTGATTTTGTATCCTGCAGCTTTATTGAATTTAGTTACTATTTTTAACAGTTTTTTGTTGAGTGTTTAGGCTTTCCACATACGTGACCATGTCATATTCAAGCAGAGACGATTTTACTCCTTTCTTATATGGATGCATTTTATTTCTTTTTCCTCATTTAATTGCTTTGGATAGGAGTTCTAGTACTATGCTGACTACAGGTAGTGTGAGTGGCAGTTCTTGCCTTGTACGTTTTCCCCACTGAATATAGTGCTATCTATGAACTTTACATATATGGTCTTTATTGTGTTGAAGAAAGTTCCTTCTACCTATTTCATCGAGAATTTTTATCATAAACAATCTTGCCAAATTTTATTTTTCTGCATTTATTGAGATGGTCACATGGGTATATTTTCTTTCGTTCTATTAATGTCACATTAATTGATTTTGTATGTTAACCTATCCTTGCTTCCCAGGGATAAATCCCAATTAGTCATGGTGTTTGATCCTTTTAATGTGCTACTCAATTCAGTTTACTGAATTCATAGGGTTTTTGCATCTATACTCATCAGGATTTTATAGTTTGTAATTTTATTTTCTTGTGATGTCTTTGTCTGACTTCAGTATCAGGGTGATGTTGGCTTCATAAAATGAGTTTAGGAATGTACCTACTTCCTCAATTTTTTGGAAGAGCCTAAGGACTGATATTAATTTTCCTTCAAATGTTTGGTAGAATGCACCCATGAAGTTATCTAGTCCTGGGGTTTCTTTGTCAAGAGATTTTAGATTAATGATTCAATCTCCTTATTTGTTATTGATCTGCTCAGATTTTCTATTTCTTCTTGACTTGGTTTTAGTAGGTTATATGTTTCTAGGAATTAATCCATTTCTTCTTCGAAGATACCCATTCTGTTGGAATATAATTATTGATAAAAATCCCTTTTGACACTTTTCATTTATGACACATTCCTTTTAAGGTCTCCACTTTCATTTTGTAATTTTATTTATTTGAGTCCTCTTGCTCCCCTTTTCTAATTAGTCTAGCTATGTCAGTTTTGTTAAACTTCTCAAAAACCAACTTTTATTTTTACTGATGTTTTTCTTATTATTTTATTATTCTCTGATTTATTTCTGCTCTAATCTTTACTATTTATTTGCTTCTGCTAACTTTGAGCTTTGTTTGTTATTCTTTTCTAGTTCCCTGATGTATAAAGTTAGATTGTTTATTTAAGATTTTTCTTCTTTTTAAATGAAGGCATTTATCACTTTTCAGTTCCCTTCTAGAGCAGATTTAGCTACATCCCACAAGGTTTGGTATGTGGTGCTTTTGTTTTCCTTTGTTTCAAGATACTGTTTATATTCCCTTTTGATCTCCTTTTGTTTTTGTGGGAGTACAAGTGCCAGAACCTCTTTTCCTACCATCTTTCTGTCAACATTCTCCCAGTTTTCACCAAAAATTCCTTTGATATCATTGTTATTCCTTACTGCTACCCAGTGAAATGTTGGAATTTGTTTAAAGGCCATTTACCCAACAATTTGGACCCACTGTGGAATGTATGATGTAAAGTCAAGATGATACCATCAAATCTTTAACAGTTAAGTTAATAGAATAAATAGTACTCTTTTTAAAGAAGTCATTGACAGTAAGGTATCAGTTTTAGAATGCAAACAAGATAGTCTTGGAAAATGTACGCTTGTAAATTTCTTGGTGTGGTGCCGATTTGACACAATATTTTAAGTAAAAATAATATTTTAAGCAAATTCATGCTGAAAAAAATCCAATATATGTACTGACTTTGGAAACATTGAGAGGAATAAGAAATTATTTGAAGTGTTATTGTTTGTGTAAATATATTATTGATGCTAAAAAAATTGATGTCAAATATTTAGCCAACTTTTAAAACAAAGAAAATTCTAGAAAAAAATTAAAAATGCTAGGAAGAAAATTCATTTCAATTGCATATCCCAAGATCAGTTCATCTTTACTCTAAACCTAAATTTTAAAATCAATTAATCTTTCTATGTTGGATAAAATTGTATCATTTTTAATGATGTTTTATGATCTGAAAAAATAGCGTCTTTCCATTAAGACCAAAATGTGTATAAACTAGTACAATAATGTAAAAATTCACAAAATTACTGAACGTAATAAGAAACGTTATTTATATTTATCGATGTATAAGGAACTAAAGAAAGTTAAGATTATGAAAAATTAAGTAAGGATTTTATTGAAAGATTTTACATACTTACTGTTCACTTGACAAACTTCAGAATATTTCTGTAGCTTTCAAATGTTCCTTTGCAAAATTGGCCCCCAGTAGGGAATATAGTTTCTCAAAATTAAGTATTTATTTGAAAAAGTATTAAAGGTTTTCAATTTCACAAGGAAAACTGTTAAATCTAACATTCATTTCTATAGAAAATCCAATAATGGAGCAGAGAAGGATTGACACTGTCTTAAGGAATTTTCTATCAGTGAAAGCAGATGTATAACTCTTTCATGATGATTATTATTGTGCCTAGAGACTTTGAGTTTCTAATTATTGTGGTTAAATTTTCTATGTTCAAAATGCATTTGTATTTCCAGAATTATTTTTTGTTTCTGTTATATAAGTTACACAATTGCTATAATCATATCTAATTTATGTAATTGTTATATGAATAGCATACAGACTTAAGATATGTTTATTTGAGGAACAGGTACTTTTTAAACACTCAAAGATGTCATGTGGGCTGATAGCAGCCTTTTCTATATCAAATTTTTCTTTATCAAGAATTATTTCTTAAGGAACAGGGCTCACTCAACTAGTTTAAATAAAAAAGGGACATTTAGGACAAAGGGATGTTTTATGGAATAAAAGAACTGAAATAAAGCCAGTCTTCATGAAATCCTAGAACCAGGACCCGAAGAGCAATCAAATATCAAGGTGACCAGGGACTCTTTCTGGCTCTCTTTCTAGGGCCAGGTGGTCACTTAACCTCAGTTCTACAAAATGCCTGTTTCAACCGTCTCTCTTTCTGCAGACTGACATCCTTTACTGCCCTTGTATATAGGCAGTTTTGTCCAAATCAGTCAGTTGTGGACATTTACTAGATCCTCTATGTGTCATTTCCAAGTTACTGAAAGATAGGCTCTGGTTTTCTGGCTCGGGCCAGCTAGCTTGAGCTCAGGGTGCTGGGCAGTGTGGTGAGGGCCCACCCGGCAGGGACCACAAAGCCTTACTCCAGGGCCAACATGGGCAGACGTCTCACAGATGAACCCTAACTGCTCCATCTCTCACCAGGGAGGCCTCCTTCCCTGCCCTGCATTACAGGCACTCACCTCATCCTGCACAAAACCAGAGCTTTTTCAGCTTTAACACTGGGCATCTCATCTAGTCACTGAGCACTTTAAGCTCATGCAATCACTGTCATTATTTTCTTCAATTTTCAGAGGTATTATTATGGGTGGGGACATAAATAGGGCTTACTTCATGCTGGGAATCCAAAATTCCTAAAAATCCAGCAACACTGTAAATGAAAGGAGACCTTTTATATTTAAAATTAATTTTGATCGCTTCTACCCCATGAAAAGGCCTCTGAGACCCGCAGAGGTACATGGACTACACCTTCAGAACCACTGATTTACATTATTCAGTTTTCCCAAGAGTTTAGGAATAAAGGAATCTTTCATGGAACCAAACGGCTGGAAATGGAAATCAGGGGAGGGAGGAGATTCAGGGCTACAGCATGGTATCACACATAAAATCTTATTGGTCCTCCTGGAATGACGCCTGAGTCTAGGCAGAAGAGCCTGAAGACAGAATCTGAAGCAGCTGTTTTAGTAAGGATTCTGTGAGGTATGGGAGCCCTGCCGCTAAGGCATCACGCTTCAGTGCATGGAGGACCCCAGTACTCCTAGGAGCATTCGGAGCATCAGTAACTAGAGCCCTTGATGCAGTCTTCAGCATTCCCAGAGCAGGTACTCACAGACACAGGAGACGTGAGATACCCTAACGGGGAGTGGAGAGAAATGGGCATCTTGGGAGGTTCAAAGCAGAACACAGCCTACAATACATCATAATCTCATGTGTGACATCCCCAGAGATGTTCAGCAGGAATTTGGGGGGAGATTTTAGATGCTGAATGTCTGGGTGGATCCAGAGGCCAAAGAAATACTGGTGTCCCCTCATTTGTACTCATAGCCGGCAGCAATTATATAAATGATCATCATCTTCTTGAAAATTTTACTCTTTTTAGTTTCAGGACCCCAACTAAAAACTTTGGTTGGCACAGCACATTTTTTATTCAGTAATTTCAAGTTTAACATTTACAGAGTCTCAGCACATGAGTATTCTTTTAAAAATGTGAAATAACCGTGGTGCTGCACTGCTCCATTTTCTAAGGGGTAAATAACAATATTATGATTTCTTCTGTTAACAGTAAAAAAAAAAAAAAAAAAACAGAAAATGGACCATATTTACTTCTTGATTTATTTTTCCTAGAATTGGTTCTTATAATGAACCATGAATTGTCCTTTTCCTGTCAGATGTCATTTCGGTTTCCAAGATATTTTCAAGCCCATCTCATGGGACTTCAGGATGAGGGTCCTATAAAGCTATAAATGGCAACAAGTATGAGCAAAATGCTCAAATAATGACTAACTTACATTCCCGGGGAGCTCTTTTCCTACTGGGGAGAAAAAGAATTATCTCTTGACCTTCGTTTTAGTCATCTTTATTGCTAAAACAACCCAAATTGTTTCTACATGAGAACAATTCCCAAAGGCAAGGGAGAAAACGTGTTTCCAAGGAGAAAACTGTCATGCAGAGGAAGGAAGGGTTTATGGCACCCGTGACCACGCAGCTAAGACTTCTCCCATCTCCAGCTCTTGACCCGGGAACTCGCAGAAACATCTCCGTGAGACTGTGGTGACACAAAGATATTGGTTAATTTGTCATGGTCCTCAGATAATATTTCATGCCAATTCATCTCAATCCAGTAACTTTGACATGTATATTGAATAACTTCCTTGGTAGAAACAAGAAATCTCCCAGAATGGTCAAGCAGACGGCAGAGTTTTATAATTTTACCTCATATGTGAAAGATCATTTATTTGCAGCCATATGTAGTTGGAAAAGAATGTGGAAGCAGTATGTTCGCTCATATTGGAGTTATCTAAGAACTTCAGGAGATGTGAACCTCCGTGCCACCGTTATCTTGAAAAATCATGGTGGTCTTCCATGATCATTAAACCTCTTTTAAACAAAGCCCAGGGTTATAAATACTGATGTCTTCTCCTTTTAAAAGGTATTAAATTTTAAATATCACTTCATTGACTCAGCTTTTATTATTTCCATGATTAGGAAACCGAAAATTCCTAAGGCAGTTGAAAACAGCTCATGTTCCACACACTAGCCATGTCAAAATACATGGCAAAGAGGAAGGCTTTGCCCAGGGTCTGCGCAGCAGGTGAGAAATGCGAGGAAGAGGAAAGAGGAGGTCTCTCAGGGGTAGAAGAGTTCAGGTGCCATGTTTACCGGAGATGGCCAAAAGCGGCAAATTCATAGGCGAATCTAAAATCACAGTCTCGAAGACAAACCAAAGCTCATGGTCCTATGAATTGTTCCAAGTTCTCAGACCAATGATGAAGGCTGGAAGGAGAGACATTAGTTGAGAGCCCTTCCTCACAGCACACAATGAGGAAGGGCTGTTGAGGAGCAGGTCCACCGTTGCTGGGAGTGTCCTGCGGACCAGGAGGGCGGCTGGCAAGTGCTGCGGTCAGATAAGAATGAAGCATGAGTCCCTCTAATACTTAGCTTAACGCACAGAGGAGTTTTTTTTAATCATTTTTATTAAATTTCTCTGACTGTGAAAAATGTCATTCCCAAGTGCAAATGGGTTCTGATTTGGTCTAAGGAGTATCAGCACCAAAGTCAATTAAAATTTCAGGATTCTGTAATGAGCCTCTTCAGGACAGAAAACAAGGCCTTTGGTCATTGGTATACTTTGCTAAGCCAGGTGCTCCGCTCGTCATGTTATCTTAGGAGTAACATTATGAATGCTTGTCCCAATTAACTCATTCTATGCATTAATAGTAAATTTAAGAAACATTTTGTCATTGTAAAACAGTTTGCTCTGCGTTTAGTTTTACATTAGACCAGTATGTAGCATTACTAAAATATATATTCAATAGAACATTTTCCTTTTTTAAAAATGGTCTCTACTGAAATTCAAAATTTATTAGACCACATCAGTCATTAACTGCAAAGCCCCTCATGGTTTATCTTCCTTCCTGGAAGCTTCTGGTGCTGGAGGAACTCCGGCATTATTTGTTAGGAAAGAAGAGGCATACTTCAAAAAACACTTGTGGACGGGCTGATTGTTTTACTCTAACCCTACTTCAGTCAAGGGATTGTGTTTAATAGTTAATCATTAACATATAAATTCCATAATGAATCTTTTATAACAAAGGCCTATTTGAGTGTGTTTCAACTTAAACAAAGCAGGACCATAACCATAGGAAGCTTAATGTTCCCGCCTCCAATGCATCCTCCTGATACTGGTGTACTGCTGAGGTATCCTCACTAGGAAAAATCACCCCTATTTAACCTGAAAAATCACACGACAAAGCTATAAACTCTGTAAACTCCTATCATCGTTCACAGTATTAGTACTCATGTATTCACTTCATTTTATTTGCTTCTAGCCAGGGTAGCCCAAGTGGACAGAGGCAGGTCGCCCTCCTCTCCCGGAGACGTGACGACAACCCCTGCAGAGCTCCTCCTGCATGCTCGCCAGCTGCGATTTCATCCCTGAACCGTAAAGAAACAGACACCTAGAGGAAGTACCCTTGTGCTTGTCCTCTGACCTACTACCCTCTACCCTTGACCAGCGCGTTTCTTCTCTCCCCGCTCCTCCCCCAGGCAGCCAGTGTGCTTGCCGTCCAACCTCAAGGTCCCAAACCCGACCAGGAGTACTGCTCTGCTGTGGCTCTCCAGAGCATCTTCCCGCCAGACCCAGACTTGCAGGTTTGTGCCACATAGAGACAAAAAGAAAGGATTACTATAGGTATAAAGAAAATCTTTTTTAAAAAAATTAAAGGGAAACAAAATGTGAAATAGATTCTGATTGGCTCAATATCAGCAATTTGGAATCGATCCTATCCACAGGTAGAGCTTTAATGGCTTCTCTTTTAGACTTAAGATGCTAGGTCGACGGCCCTTTATTTTATAGTTTTTAGTCATATTTGTAGCCTTTTAGATTATTTTCAGCTTTGTGCTCTATATTGAATGTTCTTTGCCTACGAAACTCTAATTTGTCATTTAAGACCTAAAACAAACATTATCTATTCTCCCCTAAGTAGAGTTAGTGATCCACCCGTGTGCATCCTCAGTTCTTAATGTTTACTTCCATGACCTGTGTTAGTATGCACCTGGGTAACCCGTGCTGACATGTACCTCCAGAACATATCTATAGCATGTGTTACCGTGTACCTCCATATGTGGTAACATGTATTTAATGTGCACTTCTATGTCTTATTCTATTTGGACTGCTAAAACAAAAGTACCATAAATTAGGTGGTTTATAGACACTAGAAATTCTCAATCTTGATTCTGGGAAGTCCAAGATCAAGGTGCTGCCAGATTTGGTGTCTACCGCTACCTGGGTCATAGATGGCCACCTTTTTGCTGTGTCCTCACATTGTGGAAGTGGGTGAGGGAGCTCTCTGGGGCTTCTTCTATAAGGGCGCCAATCCCATTAGTGAGTCCTCCACCCACATGACCTAAGTAGCCCCCAAAGGACATTTCAACATATGACTTTGGGAGGAGCACAAACATTCAGTTTATAGCACTATTACCTGTGTTCAAAAGCACCTGTGTAATACATGCTGATATATATCTCTATAGCATGTATTAATATGTGTCTAGATGGGTCTACACCACTTAGTTCTTACAGACTGGCTGATTGCTTCAGTCTCACTGTACTTTATGTTATTGAGAGAAGACACTCCTATTTACTTTAAGCCACCAACTCATGCTACCTTAACTAATACATGTCTCATTCATTCTGTTTTTTGAGCATCTAATATGAAGATACTGCTGTGAACAAGACATGTAAACAGCCTGACTTCATGAAGCTTATGAAGCTTAGAGGACAATATATAATACATACGTAGACAAACAAAAAAGCAAGTGGTATAAGTCCTGCAAAGGAAGCATGCAAATAGCAATTACTGTGGGACCTAATTCAGATGGGACAGGTGGGGAGGCCTGAGGAGGAGACACTGGGGTGACACCTGAAAGTCCAGAATGAGCTCCTTACTTTTTTCCTCTGTCTGAGCTACTTTGTAACAGCTGCCCCCAGCACAGTGCCTGGTACATGGTGGAAGCTCACAGATGAATCAAAGAAAACTTAAAACATTGATCTCATGCAAAAAATGTCTTTATGTAATAATGGATGGGTGAATAAAATGAGTTGTGAAATCTGTTTGGTAAAAGCACTCTTAAAATAATTACATGTAAATTGGTCTAAACTAAACTTAATTTTATATGCTCTACTTCATTTTAGTTAAATTTGTATTTAACTAGGTAATTAACATGTTCTGATCATTTCATGGCACTTTTATAGATTGCTGATTACAGTTGATAAATGAGCATTGTGCTATGAATATTTAATATTTTGCTCATAACAAAGAGAATTCCACATTTCTAAAATAATTTACAGTCACAAAATGCTTTCGATCATTTTTCTTTAATGGATTACTGCTATGTTTTGACACTACCTTTGTAATCTCTTCTTTGACATTCACATTGCCTAAAATCTCCCACATATAACCACTTGTCATTTCTCAGTTTTGAACCAATTATCATGAAGTGATGTCTCTGCACTGCAGTAGATTACATTTTCTCTTGGATTTTAAAAGATAAGAATAATGGTACTTACATTCTTCTGACAGGTCAAATACATTTTGAAAATTGAATTCCTAACTAAGATGTGTCTGTTTAGAGAATCACCATTATATAAATAATTAGCATTATACCTGTTTTCAGAATTATTAAAAAAAAATACCAATTTTTAGTCTTGTCTTGGAAAGCTTATCTAGCAAGAATATGACATTAAAATAAATACATAGAACAAATATTCTTTTTACTCACCTGAAGTAAAGAATAAAGTGAATCTAAGCTGCTGCTTTCTCCAGTTCTTTGAAGGTTAGCCTTCCCAAGGGAATTTAATTTTTTTTCATCATGGACCACACAGAGAGGTTAATTCTGGTAAAAAAAAAAAATTAATTAGATATAGTAAAATATCAGGTCTCAGGGTAAGTTTTCTAGTGATAGCACTAGTCAATTAACAGCATATTGGTAACACCTATATTGTTTCTGCATCAGCCACAGAGTGGCTAGTGGGAGCAGGGAGAGGGGCCACTTTACAACTTGGCCTTAAAATGGCTATAACAATTTCTAACACTGTCCACGCAAAGGACAAAACATAGTGATAATGAATATAAAAGCCAAGAGTTCTGGAAACAAAATGTTCTGACCTTTCTATGGACAATGTATAGATAGACTAAGGAAAAAATGACATGAGCAAAATCCAATTTAGTCAGCACCCTATAAGGAATCACATATATTCTGCCTTTCTTCTAATCTTTTGTGTGCTTTTTTTTTAAACCTTTATCTTTGAGCCCAGAATTTGAGGATATTTTCTGGAGGAAGATTCATTTTTTTAGCCAAGAGGTCTGGAAACAGAAATTTGGAAGGAATTGATAGAAATTTGGAAGGAAGAAGAATAGCCAAGGAAATGTCAAACAAAAATCCTGTAAGGACCATTATTTTTTAAAAGAAATCTGCGTGATTGAACAATAAACTCCTATGGTAGGCAATTATATCAGCAGTTATTAAGATCAATCTGGACCTTCTGTAAAAATGAACATTTGCTTAAAAACCAAAACCCCAATTTCCCCATGTAACTTCTGTTCTTAATACTATTAATTATTGTGAGGTGAGAGAAGCACACATTACCTTGCATTTTTTTGTTTAAAATACTTATAGCAGCTCTTATTTCTCTAAGTCTAGAGAAAGCTCTGGATACTTAAAAAGGTGGTGACTTATAAAACATTTTACTCTTAATAAGAATGTTAAATCTTTAGAGCTTATTACAAAATTGCCTTCTATGAATGCAATACAGAATGTCCATCAAATGGATTGTCACATTTGAGAAGGTTTGGAAATACCCTGCTGTCAGGGAGCTGGTTTCGAAGTTTGAGATACAAGTTTTATAATAAAAATGATAAGACAAATCTTTTAAATTCTAAGATGTTCATTAAAATTTTAATGAAACATAAATATTAGCATGCTCCTTGCATAAAGATGATTCTTTCAGAAATCGTGCATGTTTCGTGAATATTTGGCTTTTTTCCCTATTAGTCATCTTCCTGCCTAACTGGGATCAAGCTTGCACAGCAGTTGTGGCTTTACTTTTCACATTTGTTGTCTTGATAAATTCTTTTGGTAATATCTATGTTCACGGAGACATGTAGGGGCGTTGGTGAAATATATATCTTAGATTATATTTAGACTAAACAGGCTCATTCCCCTCCATAGGCAAATAGCTTGACCATCTTCCCTGACTTCTTACATTTGTGTGTGTAACCAAATTGTAGCCCAAGGAATGTGAGCAGAAGTGACTCATGCCTCTTTCAGACTCAGCCTATAAAATCCCCTATAAAAAAAGTGAGATCCTCCATGCCCTTTCCCCTCCACAGAGACTTCGGAAGCCAAATGAAGAGGATCATGGAGCCGCAAAATGGAAAGAGCCCAGATCAGGAACACCTACTTTGAACTTCATGAGCAGAGAAATAAATTTGTATTGGATTAACAGATTAGATTTGAGAATTTGCCTATTATCGCAGTGAGCCTTACTTTAACTAATAGATACTTATAAACAAATGCTTAAAAATTATGACCTGAAAGGAGCAAGAGGCAGTAGAGAGAAATGGACAGAAGATGGATAACAGAAAAATGTGGAAAAGACAGTGAATAGGTAGATGAATAAATAAATGGGAAATATATATTTACATATAGGCCTCCAAAGCCAACTTTTGATTCCTGGATTAGAACATTGAGGAGACCCAGAACAACAGTGTCTCTCACCTCTTGTCTTAGTGGATGGGGCAGGAGGACCCCATCCTGAGAGGAAAGGAAGGCAGCTAGCAAGACAGGAAACTCTAAGACCTGTGGGAACTTGGCAGGAAAGATACTGGCCTACTCAGTGTTTACCACCACCCCTGGCGCTCCATAACATGGAATATTTTGACCACATATGCAGCAAAATAGAAGAAATTTTTTTTAAATCTATACCTTTTGATTACCACTTTAATTTACCAGAAGATGGTTCCCTACTCTACTAGTCACTTAACTGTCACATGATTAAAAAAACAAATCAAAAGTATTTTATGGTCAGATAGCTGTGGGCAAGGCTGGATTAAATAAAATGGCCAGGTATTTTACATAGAACTTCTCAGAGCCTCCGACATCTTGCTCTGCATTCCAAATGTCCAAGGGGAACCTGGCCTATGTAGTTTCCCAAAGTCATTTGATCACAAGCCTCTGTGACTGTGTGGGGCCCTCACAGTGCGGAGGTATTGGGAGAAAAGAAGAAAAGGACGTGAAAGCACATGGAGGAGCCATGTAGGCACATGCCATCCTGGCCACACCAGCACACTGATGCTTTCAGTGTTATTTCCACTTAGATTGTGTGGAATTGCACCCAGCTGTGTTTATCTTTTCTTTCTTTCATTTTGTATTGCACAACAGCTAATCATGCCAATCAAAAGACCTCTGTTTTCACTGGGACCTTAGCTCCAAACCATGTTTCAGTATTTCCAGGATGAGTAAAAAGAGGAAACCCAATAATCAGCCTTGTGGCCATTTCTTCGGCATGGGCTTCTACTCTTCCATCTGTCTATCCTAAAACATGTCATTGTATAAGTTATGATTTGGTTAACACTTGTGCTGCTTACAGAATAGTTCTAATTGGATACCATAGTCTTGGAAATGATCTTGGAAAACAAAGATAAGCTAAACAGCAACTCCCTCAGTCTCATGCTGCAGCAATGGAGAAACTATTCCTGTAGAATACCGGAAACAAGTTAGAAAAATGAAGGCGCTGTAAAAGGGTAACTTTTAAAATTAATATTTTTGATTCTCCACACTCCTATCCAAAGACAGGAGACTCTGTTGGCACAAATGCAACATGAGCACTTCTGTGATTTATAGGTGAGCGTGGAGCAAGCAACTGCAGAAAGCAAACAAAACAGCAACTCTTCCGTGGACAGGACACCACTCTGCGCTTATTCATTAAGAAAAATATTTGTAAATGATAATCATACCAGAATTCTTCAAAGAAGATGGCAGTATGTCCACTTTAAAGGTATACATAGGCCTTGAGTTTAAGAGAAAAAGAAAATGTCTTTTTTGGATGATTTTCTTACTTACTGAAAAAGTGAAATAAATAACGCGCCTACAGAGTCTGCCTGAGGAAATATGTTTACATTCTTTTGGCCTTGTTTCTGATTTTTTTTGTTTAATCTGTTTTTCAAGTAGAATTACTCTTTCTCACAGGCAACATTTTCCTTGACGTGGCACATTCCTACTTATTTTTCTTAGCCTCTGTGACCTGAAATTGTACTGTTTGGATGCCATTCACCTTAAAATGCTCTGTCAACGAAGAAATAGAAAGCATGAAGAAAGCAGAGAATGAGGCACAGATTTGTCTGCACTGCATGGTTTTGATACATTCTGTCATCTTTATTTGCATCCAGCTTTTGAATGCTTCCGCATATATGCACTTCATATGTAAAAAGATCTGTAGTCAGAATCTCTTAGCATTACTGTAAGAAGTGGAGTCTCCTAATGAGGATAGAACTGTGGTTCTGACATGCCCACTACCTGCAGAGAGTGGGACCCCACTGCGTATTGCACGAAACATCCAGCCCATGCTTCCTAGGATGTTGTTTTCAAAGACAAGTTCATGGTTTCGGTTACTCTGGTCAATGACTTGAAAAGAAGTCATAAGATAAATTTCATTATTCAGAATGCCTCATGTAAATGTAATTGGTTAATGGATGCAGCCAGAGTGATCCACGGGCAATGTTCCACAGATGGGCCTTCAGCATTTTTGGCCCTAGGTAGCAAGTTGACTTTTAGTAGGGGAGAGTTACTGTCCTCTTACTAATTTTTACTATGTCTCCCCTACTTTGATGATGTCCCTGTTCTGTTGAAACCATCCTTCTTGAATCATCTGTCACTTTGGTGACACCAGACACCTGTGCTTTGGCGATTTCTCAAGTTACTCACCTTTGTGAGACTCACTGTGGATTCTAAAGATCTTCCCTCCCTCCACCCCTCCTTTCCCTGCCACCCATCCCCTTGCCCTTCTCTCTTTCCTTTCTTTTCAACCACCAAAGTTTCTTGGAGAAGAAAAAGATTATTGGACCAAGGCTCTCTTTCCTGCAGTAAATAGAGATGTCTATGCAAACTCGTTTTATGGTTCTTATAAAGTCTTTCACTCATCTCCCTCTCTATTTTTGTTTTGGTGAGACTGACTTTTTGCAGTTGTGAATCTCTTCAGTTTTCTGTGATTTCTGTGTCATCTCTTTTCTGCATTTTAAATAAATACAAAATAAAATCTTTTCCTCTTTGGTTCAGAGAAATTTCGTGACCTCCTCTGAAAACTGGGAAACCCACGACCTAAGGAAGCATTTCTGAATTTAGAACAATTGCTTCTATAATCGAGTCATGCAGATTCACCCTTTTCCAAGTTCTTACTCGGTCCTCAGCAAACATGAGTGCACCTATGATCATTGCTGTATAGGATTCTGAGTGGCAAAAGCATAAGGCCTGGGCCCCAAGAGGCTTACCATCCATTGAAAGACTTCATAATATATTTCTGGTTACTTTCCTCAGTAGAAATAACTAAAGAATCAGTGCTTCCAAGCAGGAAACTCCCAAGCGTAGGAGAAAAATTCAAGTTATCTGTGATGGAACCAAGAATTGGTTCCTTTTTTTTCACTGAAATATAGGTGATACACTACTATATAGTATACACAATACAATACTATATTGGTTTCAGGTGAACATAGTAATTTGACAATTATATACATTACTAACCACTCACCACAATAAGTATTACTACTGTCGTCATAGAAAGAGATTACAATAGTATTGGCTCTCTTCCCTATGCTGTACTCCAGTCCCTGTGGCTAATGGATTTTATAATTGGGAGTTTGTACCTCTTTTTCTTCTTTACCTATTTCACTCATCCCTCCCATCCCCCATGGTAATGGACAGCCCATTTTCTATGAGTCTATTTCTGTTTTGTTTGTTTTTTTATTGATTTGTTTTTCAAATTGTTTCCTTTATATCTTTAAGACAAAAGAATTGGAAACTTTGTATCTTAAAGTTCAGCTTCTGCCTTAGCCCACTTTCCCAGAACACTAGGGAAGAGTTCAAACTGGCTCAGTTTGCATCACGTCCCCTCCTCTAGATGGATCAACTTTGCCCATGAACTGGAATCATATTTTACCATTATGAAATTTCTGGAACAACCAGGTTAGAATGAGAGTGCACATTAAAAAAAAA
>JAQQAC010013566.1:10455353-10539812 GCA_029783875.1 Phataginus tricuspis
GTGTGTGTGTGTGTGTGTGTGTGTGTGTGTGTGTACTATAACAATGGCTGTATGCAGTAACACAGATAAATCTCACAAACATAATTCTGATTCAAAGAGGCCAGACACAAAAAATACATATTGTCTGATCCCATTTACATTATGTTAAAAAAAAAGACAAACTCCTCTCTGGCGCTAGACATCAAGATATTGACTACATTTGAGAGAAGGGAAGGGTACTTATTGGAAGAAAGAATGAAGGAAGATTCCAGAATTTTATTTCCTTATCTGTTTGAGGCATACACAGGCATTTTTTGGTACACATTTGTCTGCAACTTGTTACATATATGTACATATGTGTGTGTGTAAAAATGTCTATTTTCATAAAACATAAAGCTTAAAAAGTCAGCTAGATGACAAGGAGTATGGATAGTTCATAAACATAAAAATTAACAAAGAATATAATAAATCTATTGGTGTATGGAAGAATGAAAAATGATAATAAACAGGAAATTAAATCAGGTGAAGCCTTTGCTTTAAATCCCAAACTGTATAGAAGGCTTTAGTTAAAGCATGAAGCATGACACCAGTTTAGGGCACATCAATTGGGTGCTGGAAATAGGGCTGGGAGGAGCCTTCTCTGATTGCAGGCAAACTCAGATATGACTACCATATATTAGATAAAACTAAACTTTAGGTAAGGGTTTAGTGCTGGAAAATTTCTTTAATTTATTTACATGACCCTCAGATGCTCCCTGAGACTTCAATGTTTCCTGAATTTGTGTAGCTCTACCTGTTCCCACTTGTAGTGAACTCATCTTTCACATCCACACAGAGCCCATTTCAAATGTAAAAACCACAACAGAAAGCAACCTAAATCTTCAAAACTTTTGCCTCTAGAAGTTGCATATTTTTAAAAAGTTCATTAAGAAAGCTAGCAAGTTAAGCCAGCACAACTCTAGTTTGCAGATGCTGGCAGAAGACAAAAGATTCCTGAGTCAGAGCAAAGAACTTTATTTGTCAAGACATAGCAAGCAGCCTGAGCATCAGCTTTTTGCGCTTTTTCCCCCCCTGTTGCACATCCCACAGAGGGGACATAAACGGGCCCAGATGGATCTCTGCACACAGAGTATTTTGCATTAAAGGAGAGGAACTTCAATCATTTATAAATGACAGTCTGCATGCTTGCTTTTTGCTCTAGAAAGAGACTTTTTTTTCCCACCTGACAGTAAGTATGCCTACTTGTTGCTTTGGAGAAAGACACTATCTTTTCAAGAATGTTTGCTATACAAACATTAAAAGGTAGTTCAGAATAAGAGGGCAGTTAGCATCTCTGTTATAAGACACACAGAAACATTAGAGACCCATGAGAATGGCCTCACAACAAAGAAAAATTAGAAAAAAAAAGAAAATGGAGTAAAAAGAAAAATTAGTAAAAAAAATCAACATCCTACTAACTTGAGCCAAAACTCCCTTACATTCTCCAAATAACACTTAGAATTAGAAAACAAACTCCATGTGTGTATAGAAGTGATTATTTTGTGTATGACAGTTTGTTGATTTCATTGGGTGACTCCATGAACAATATACACCTAGCAATTTACGTGAACCAGAACCTTCTCTGGATGATGATACAAGTTGATGATGAAGCTGGCTTGCTCTCTACCACTTCTCACTGTCCTTCCCCTCTCTTCCACATGAGGTGATGCAGCAAAAATGCACCAAGCACTGATTACTCAACAGAGATCATAGACTGAAATCAAATAAGGATTTGTCAGAGTAAAGGAAATTTCCTCAAGGATCTGAGGATAATGCTGGATATCTGCGCAAACAATACAACCAGTTGTAATCCCTGAAAGCTCTGGTTAAGCACAAAGAAGAATCTCTGGCAGGTCTATGGTTTGTCTCTATAAAGGTGTTATGTTACAAAATCAGACCTTCCAGAATCAAGCTGTAAACTCACGTTAGCTCAGTGGGAAGTGCAGCATCCCCTTCCAGCTAGGCCATCCCTCTGATGTAGGGGAAGTGATGCCGAGAGAGGAGTCTTTGAGTCAGACCCCTAAATGTAGCATCTTATTTATGGTCCTTAAATATTCTGTGACATTGGGGGGTGCTATATAACCTTCCCAAGTCTTGGTTTTCTTGTCTGTAAAATGAGATTCAGACTAGCGAGCTGAAAGATGCAGAAACTAAAGGAGATAAAAGACTTTACACCAGAGACCTGTGTAGAACAGGTGCTGAATTTCCATTTTCTTTGCTTCTGCTACTGTTATGTCACAGGTGCCGAGCTCTAATCAGTTCTCCTCTCCAGTTCTGTAGGTGTTGGGGTTAAGCCTAATGTATTGGTTCTAAGATACTAAATCTTCTATCTCAGATTTTGCTCTCCTGTTCTCCAATCAGTTTTTCTTCAGTTCGTTTGGCCTTTGCTTTCCAGCAGAGGCATTTCATCCAGCTTGAATTCAGCAGCTACCCCCCGAGACTGTGTAACCTCCAGCTCCAGGGCCAAGCCAGATTTTTATTTTTTACTATCCTCTCCACAGGTCTTCTGAGTAAATCCTTCTTTCTGAACCCCTGAATAAAGCAATGGCCCAGATCAAGTCACTGATGTGAATCTTCATTTTAATTATGTTATTCACAGAAATATTAAGCTCTTCTCAGAGGCAGCAGGGCTTATTCTTTTAAAAAATATGATGCGCTGCGTTGTGTGAAAAGCCTATGAATGAGGCTGGTTAGAGGCTGCTTGATCCACTTCCCCCAACACCAGGGGATCCAGCCTAAAGCTGCTTCGGTAAAGGCCTCCTAAATATGGGGACAGCTGCGTTACACGGGGTATTTTCTTCCATTTCCCCATAAGCATTTCTGTGTCGTGTAAAATTTTTTCTCCATTCACAGAAAATGTATTTAATTCACTAATATTTCAGTGTGTGTGTATCAGAAAGAGAGTGGGAGAGAGAATAAGGGTGACTGAGGTAATAAAGGAAACTCAAAAGAAAGATTAGAAATAAAGATCATTTCCTACCTAGGTGGGCTCTGAGCCCACAGCAGGACATTTCAGTATCAGAAGATGTTAAAGATTGGAGGTGACCTTGAATGGATCCAATTCGATTTCTTTTTTCTACAAATGAGGAAATTAAAGACCAAGGTCATAGAAGGAGTAAGAGGCAAAGTTGGGAACAGAATAGAATGAAGGATCACCAGGTCAGTGTGCTTTCTATTTTAATGTAGGCAAAGCAAAGGTCAGTCAGACAAGCAAGGTGGGGAACACTGGCTGTTATGAACTATAAGGGACATGCTTGGTTTTATTCTGAGAGTACTACAATCAGAGACTCAGGAATTTCCAAGTCCGGGGCTCTTACCCACTCCTCTGTCCCAGGGAACCCTGGAAAGGAAGACTAGGCATGTGGGGAAGCAAGTATTTATCAGTGAGCCAATATTAGAGACTGTCAAAGTAGGGTATTTGTGTGAAAGCTGAGTTGAACTATGTGTCAGACATGAGTCTAAGTAGGGCTCTTACATTCTTCTGGAAGTAAATCTTGGGTATGCCTAGAAGGTCTGGGCCATTGCAGCATGAAAAGCCAGGAACCAAAGGAACATGGATCCTCTTGAATGTTCAATTATAAATTCAGAAGAAAGATATAGAGAGAGGAACCTGGTGAGGTCTCTCTGGGATCACAAAAGACAGGGTCACGCACAAGCACTAACCATTGAGCCACAGCATAACCCATCCAGCCCAGCCAATAAAAGAGGATCCAATCCATGCTCCCAGCTTTGCTTAGTCTAATTGATAATTAGTCCTCTCTTGGAGCGACCACTAACAGAGCCTAAAGGATGGGAACTTTCCCTTCCCAATATTTGGAATACACAAATAACTGGAATAACTGGAATCACAAATCACACAGAGGATGCAAGATTCCAAGGACAGGGGCCAAGTGTTATTTTTATCGGAGAGGTAATCATGAATATATTAGATTAATGTAAAACCGTCAGTGTTACCGAGCACCCTCACTATTCACAGACATAAGGATCCAGTGTGATTAGAACCAAATTATTATTACATTATCTAAGCTAATAATAAGGTACTCACTTAAATACTTCTTTAAATTATTTTAAATTACATCAATGTGTTGATTAATGAATTCAGCCAAGGCAGAAAGTACAAAATCTAATTTTTTTAAACAGTCTTGGAAAAGGAATTTCTTCAACTAGTCCCAGAAGTCTATCTGCAGGTTTCTATTATGCCAGTTAAAAAGATAATTATAGAAAGACACTTAGGGTAGAACAGAAAGGTGATAAGACTCCAGGTTCTAGGCTTCCAACTCAGTATTTTTTCCTTTATACTTCACAGCCTCTGAAGGAAGTAATAAAAGCACATTTTTCATTGTTCAGACCATCAACATTAAGGTCTGCTGCAAATACGCACACTCTGGTCTGCCCAGAAGAGAAAAACAAATTAATGATCAAATGGTCACAGTGACGACCTTTAGTTGGTGAGCTTGTCACTGCATTTCAAACAACTCTCCTTCCAAATGAGTCTCAGAGCCTTCTTTGCTACCATTTCAAAACAAGGCAACCCAAGTAAACAACTGTTAAATTAGCACATTCAAGAGCTATGAAACCCTGCAGCTACCAGAAAATCATTGAAGACACTTTCCAAAATTCTCTAAATTCCAAAACCAGTGTTCAGAAGACATCTGCCAGCTATCCCGATGATGCATTCAGAACAAGCCCTCCACCCCCCGCCTAATCAGCACAAGTTGAAATCAAAATCAGATCCTTTCTCCTCTTCTCTCTTGCCATTGAGCGGTGTGTAACACAGACATAAACGATGGACCCACCCGACTGAAGAGTGGCAGAATAATCTGCAGTGAGCTGTCGAGATGGGTGAATCTTTCACAGACTGTTCACTGAAGCAACAGGTCCTGCCACAGCCAGGCTTCCGGAAGACTGACTGAGCCCTTGACCTAACCTGGAGGTCAAAGTCCTGTTGGTGGAATATACTCCAAACTAACATCTCTTCTGCCAACCTCTTTTCACAAGTGTCTAATAATAAGTTCCTAGATAGAAAAAACTTTAATGTCAATTATTTAAAGCCAGTTTCACAAACAGGAGACCTGACAGAATCTCACACTGCAGTGGGGATCTCTCAACTCTAAGGACTGGTCAGAAAAGACAGGTTTTATTAATACAGGAGCTTCCACGACTCATAATAATCTAAAGCTGGGCCTTGGCTATGGTCATTTGAAACACTGAAGTTCACAAATCTTTTCAAGACGTAATCTGAGTTCGAATCTCATCACAAGGGTGTAGAGAATGCAGAGAAGATACTGTTTTTGTCTTTATAAATGAAGAACTTCTGACCTATGGACGTCAAATTCCCTGTTCCCCAAAGTCCAGGTGGTCCTGAATCAAGACCAAGGCTCGTTTCCCCTGCCGCACTGCATTGCTGATCTCCCTCAAGTGACCACACAGCTCGGTCAGGTCCTCTAGACGATACAGCTAGAGCCACCGGCAGTCTCTCCTTCCACCCTGCGCCTTTACTAGTGATTGCCAGGTAAGATCAGAGCACCGACATGGTATGGCAGTTACAAGGCTCTGGAACAAGTCTGCAGAGTTTGAATTCACACTTTAGCTATGTGATTTGAGACATGGTAATCACTCTGTGCCTCAGTTTCCTCTTTTGTCATATTGACATAATAATTGTATCAATGTTGTGGGTTCTATAAGGAGTAAATAAGTTAGCGTACAAACAAGCACTTTGAACCTTGTCAACTACAAAAAAAGTGTATTATACATGTGAGCTATCATTTTTCCCCAATTCTTAAGTTGAAAGGAGATAGAGCCAGAAGCTTAGTCTGAGAAGAGTGGGATCCAGGTACTGGTGTCTGCCCAGAGTCCCTTTCCCCTATTAAGTGCCCCTCCTAGGACTCTACTGCCCACCTCCCCATTGTCAGTGACTTAACTGTGTTCTACTTTCTTGCCAAAAATTCTCATGATTGGGTTTCAGTTGCTCAGAGCCCACAAGACAGATGGTAACCTTACAATTTAACTTCTATCTATGGGATAACAAATATTTATTATCTTTTCTTTTCTAAATACTGTATTTGTATTTTGACAGCAGACTTCTGAACACACTGCAGCATAGCCAGTAGCTCAGTCACTTCCCACAGCACACTAATTACCTGAGTCACTCCAAACTTGAATCTAAGGGCAGAATCTGTTGGGGTTTTGTTTTCTTTTAACAATAAGTTAATTAAGATTTAATTCACATATTGCATAATTCACCATCTTAAAGCATATAATTCATTGGTGTTTATTCACAGAATTGTATAATCATCACAATAATCTGATTTCAGAATATTTTCCTCATCCTAAAAAGAAATTCCAGGCCCCATTAGCAGTCACAACACATTTTCTCCTCCTCCCAGCCCGAGGCATCCACCAATCTACTTTTTGTCTCTACAGGTTTATCAAATTCTTAGCATTTTAAATAAATGGACACATCAATAGGTGGCCTTTTTGACCAGCTTCTTTCACTTAGCATAATACTCTTCAAGTTCAATTATGTTGTCCCATGTATCAATATTTCATTCCTTTTTACTGCTGAGTAATATTTAATTTTATGGATTACCAGATTTTGTTTATCCCATTCATCAGTAGATGAACACCTGGGGCTGTCTCCTCTTTTTCTAGATTCTTGAGGTAGAGAGTTAAGCTACTGATCTGAGGTCTTTATTCTCTTTTATATAGGCATTTACAGCTACAAATGTGCTCTAAGCACTGCAATAACTGCATCTCATAAATTTTAGTATGTGTTTTCATTTTCATTCATCTCAAAGTATTTTTTAATTTCCTTCATATTTTTGACCCATTGATTATTTAGAAGTGTGTTGTTTAAATTCCATATATTTGCAAATTTTCTAAATTTCCTTCTGTTATTTATTTCTAAGTTTATTCCATTGTGATTGAAGAACATGCCTTATATGATTTTGACACCTGAAGGACAGAATGGAAGTGAACCTGATTTTCTTGGGAACATAGTGACTACAAATGTTAATTTAAAAAATGAACAAAGTGCATTAAAATTTTTGACAAAGGTGAGTAAACATGATGTATTTATGAGGCAAAAAGGATTATGAATTTTTTACTGCAAATTGTTACATGGGTGATATGTAAAGAGAGCAAAATGAGAATTGTTTTTTCTTTCTGTCAAAAGTGTAGTTCTTTTATGTTCAGATAGCAGAGGTTCTTTTTATTACCAAAATATTTTATTATGCTCTCTGTTTTTGACATTTTTAAATCAGTTTTACAAATTTCCTACAAATCATTGTAACTGACTTTTTAAAAGATATTTCATGTAGATATTTCTTGCCTTCAGATCCTTGTGACTTAGGTTCATACGTTGATTCTTTTGAAAAATTCTTAATTGTTTTTGCTGTTATCTAATTCAAACCCCAAATTAAAGTTAAAACAAAAAGTTAAAAAAAGTCATAACACGTAAGATAGCTGTGGTTTTCCTAAATGGCCATCACAAAGATTTGTTTCTTCATTTTACAAAAAGAACATAATTGAAATAATTAGGTTTGATCGACCTCTCCAAATTTTAGTTACCTCAGCACTGTTGTGAGCACTTTTTTGTTTTCCAAATTTAGGAATTAAAATAATCTGAAAATTGTAAAGAAAAGTTCATCCTTGCTAGTTTATTTTTAAGTAAAAAGTGTTAATAAAATATGTGTCAATGATTGTGCAAGTTTCAGATTTAAAAAAATCATACTCCTATTCAAAGACTGGTGATATGTCTAAAAAAAAGGTTTCTAGGTAAAATACACCTATCAATCAAGGCCAACCATAATATACCTAATATAAAAAATTTGAAGACCCTGGAGATCTGTTAATGCTCTCAGTTTTCATAATTTCCCTTCATTCGCAAATATGTCATCAGTTAATAACAAATTAATTATGTGCTATAACTCAACAAAGGATCTCACTTTCCTGTATTCTTTAGTCATATCATCCCCACGTGCAGACTGCCTTCCCAAGCAACCGTCTAATCTGTGTCTACATGATCTTTGGCCAAGGTTGGGTATTTTGAAAACAGCATGGAAGAAAGACTACACATTACTACTGTTGGAGAGAAACTAGCAAGGAATTAATTCTAGGTTATGTGCTTCCGGGCCCAAACAAAAACCGTCTATTCTAGATCTCTAAAAATAAGGAAAACTGCACTATTAGAAACCAAAGCCAATATTCTCAGAGCCTCTTCGGAAGCAGAGTCCACAGAATTAAATATGTAGTAAACTGTTGGCTCTAAATTTTCATAACAAGTGATTGACCGCCAGAGAGAAACTACTTCTTCCCAGGATCACTGAAGTGAGATGTCCTGACAGATGTTGGGAGCCACTAATATGATTCACTTCTTTGCTTTTTTTTTGGTTGTTGTAATCTTCTTAGCTATTTCCCCCCCTCTTTGCTTATTTAAATTCTAAATTCTTAGTAGACAACTCTTCACTTTAATCATAGTACTATTAATACCATACATCTGCTAAATTACAAAATATAAGATTAAAACACTGGCAAAGATAAACAGTCCAAGTTAAAGCAGAATGTACTTGGTATCAAAGGAAGATCCAAATAGACTATGTGACAGAGAGGACATATTTCAAGCTTTAGTAATAATTCATATCTATGATTTTTAGGTCTCTTATTCTCTCCATTCTTCATTTTTGATACTTTCTATTATTATATCTTCAATTATGTGGTCTTTTCTGCTATAGCTTCCAAATCTATGATCAAAGCATCTAAGGAAATTTTCATCTTGGATAGTGAATTTTTTTATCTCTAGAACTATATTTGGATTTACCGTATATCTTTCATATCTCCTCTCATCTAATGTTTTCCCTTAAGTTCTTAAGTATATAGAATATATTTGTAATGGCTGTTTGGAAGTCTTTGCTAATTCCATCATTTCTGTCACTTAAATGATCTTTTCTATTGAGAGATTCTCTTCGTGTTTTTATTGGCCATATATTCTTAGTTCTTTGCAGATCTAGAAATTTTGGGTTGTACTCTAGGCATTGTAAATTTATCATCATTGAATACTTCATATAATTGTATTTCCTTAAAATGGTTTAAGGCTTTGTTTGATCATGAAGTTAAGTTATTTGAATATTATTTTACTCCTTTGAGGCTTGTTTTTAATCACTTTTTAGGATGGGACTAGAGTAGCCTTTTTGCGAGAGCAAGTTTAGCCCATGACAAGCCATGACCCATCTGGAGTGTTTACAGAATTCCCCGAATATTTAATCAGGTCTGTGTACTCTGCATAGTAGAAACTTAATTTCTAATCAGGTATGAACTTGGGGAATAGATTAGCTCATTATCCTCTAGTAAGAATTTATCTTTGCCTGGCTTCATGTGCTACACATGCACAAAATGGTACCAGTCCAAAGATTTAATGAGATGCCCATGGTACAGCACTTGTCCCTGAAAATTCTAGTTGCCTCAAAGTCCTTAAATTCCTATCTTGGTCTCTTCAACTCAGCCATACTACTTGCTTCTCTCTTTGTGCTACTATCTAGTGATTTCTTCCAAGAAGAAATCTGGAACAATAGAATGATAGGGTTAATCTTTTTTTCTCCTTCTCTCACAGATCACTGCCATTTGTCTCTTGTCTGACAAGACTTGTAAGCATATATGGTGTCCATTGTTTTTGTTGTTTTTGATGGGAAAGTAAGTACAAACCAAACCATTTTACTCCATTAAAACAAGAAGTAGAATTCCAAATAACTTCTAAGACAGGATTTAGACAGTCATGAATGTATTTTAAAACTCTAGATTTCTTCCTCAACTCAAGGAGGACACCAGTGAAATATTTTCTCAGTCAGCACATAAATAATGACTCAAGATTTACTTTAACGTATGATACTATAATTCAGAATCTAAATACTATATGTGTTAATTTATGATAGTGTAGCAAAAAAAAAAAATTCTCTTTTTGCTTCTTGCAACATCTACCACCACCGTATCTTGGCCCAGCTGTTTTATATGGTAATTTCCACTTCTATCAAGGATTTTAATACCAAATCAAGGAGTAAGAGGGAGTGGCTTTCTCCACACACATCAATTCTAAACAATATTAGCTTCTCTAAAATTACATGGGGCCTAGCATCTCTGTAGAAATCTTTTATTTCACTGCAGGTGACACCTATTTGGCTTTATGCAATTTTTCTTTGCTCAGTAATTACTTTTTGCAAAATCAAAAATGGGCCACTATCAGATCAATACAGCAAAATATTCAAGGACCAAAATAGGTACAAGGTAATACAAGCTTTTTACATTCAGTACAGCTGCTGAAAAATGCTCTATTATGTGGCATTTTATGATCTGTGAATCTGACATATTGCCTTTTATATCCCACCACTCTATACCAGCCTACCATGGACTTGGATATTCTCCAGAACTTGTCTTTTCTTCACTAAGACAAGAAATAGGGCATCTGGAAATAAAGAGCTGTTAGGTAAATCCACTGTATTTACCTTCAGAAGGTAGACAGCTAGAGTGAAGATTTCTCAAGGGAGAAAATAAATCCAGAGAGAAAGAAAAAAGAATGTCATTTACTAAGAGCAACATTAAAATAAGCAAGAGTATCAAAAAAAAAAAATGAAGAACCGAAAGAAGAACATAAAAGAAAGCTATATATCTCATATTTACAACATATTAATGGATGAGCAAATGCAGTATTAAAAGCTGTCAATTTTTACAATATCAATTTATAAATTTCATTCATTCATAATTTAAATCCAAACAATGTTTTTATGAACTTGAAACCAGGATTTTAAATTTCATATTGTGTAATAATGGCCTAAGAATATCCAAGATAAATCTAAAAAGAATAAATAAGAAAGGAGACTTGCCCTAATAGATAATATTTACTCTATATATAATAATTAAAACTGTGGCATTAATAAAATAGTAAACAAATAGATCAATATAACAGAAAAGAAAGGCAAGGGAAAAGCATGTATATAGAATTCGATATGTAATAGTGTTGGCATTACATATGAATGGGCCTTTCCATCTTTTAATGGATTTTCAAAAAATGCCTTTGGAAGACTACTCTTTCTATATGGATCAAAATAATATTAGGTCCTTATAACATACCACTCAAAAATAAATGCTAAAATTAAGATCTTGATATAGATCAGTTTCTCCAGGAAACAGCTTTCAAATTTGTATGCAGAAGGTTCATTGGCAAGTGCTCTTGAGAGTGAACAAAACAAAATTTGACAGATGGAGAAGCAGAACTGTGATTCAGTTGTGACAAAGGTTTCAGCTGATCCCATATGGAGCTTTGAACCTGTGAAGGCTCTTCAAAGACATCCTGAACTAACAAGTATGTTGCCCCAAGAAAGGGAGGAAACCTCTGGGGAGTAACATCCATTACCTGAGGACAATTCCTGTAGAGGGATCCAGCTACCAGCTCCAAAACTTCATCAAGCAAAACTTCCAGAAGCTTGAGAAAGAAGTGCTTTGTTTTTTAAGGGGAGATCTCAGAAATGTATTGTAGTATTCACTACAGTCCATCCCTTGCACTGCACGGATCTAAGTTTTTATGTAAGTTCACCCAGTTGGGAAGAACTCTGAGATTCTTGTTGGTCTCTTTTCTTGGGGACACTTAATGAGACAGCACTTCACTGCTGTAGCTAGTGTAATAGCCACACAAATATCCATCATCTCCCTCTTCTAATACTAATTCTCCATTCCCTTCACTTTCAGCTAGCATCACCTGGTGGGGTAAACTAGACTCTCATTTCTAAGAACTCCAAGTAAGTGGTGAACACATCCTTCTCAGACAGAAACTCTTGAACTCTCCTCCTTATGATTAAAACTGATAAGGGAGTACCAAGAGATGCTCCAGTAAATCACATGCATGCCAAATAGTCTTCTCCACCCACTCTATGTAACAGCAGCCCCAGCTACTCCTTATAGTCAGGGTCAATCAGCTCTGCAAGAAATGATTACTCTTTTCTTTGTCTGTTGATCTTATGTTATAAGGTGCCCAGAATGATCAGGTAGTAGATATAGCTAATGTTTAATCCACTCTTGCTGTGTCCCCTGGTGGAAGCATTCCCTCTTTGTGAAGAAAGATCTTTAGCCTGAAGAGTTCAGAGTTTCAGGAACAAAAATCCCAAATTTTCCAAGTGGGCCTTTTGGAGGGAAGGCAGTGGGGTAATTCATACTTCCACTCCTTAATTCCTAGATAATGTATTTTCCCCACTAAGGATATAGCATTATATTCTATCCACTGATGTAGTTAATATACTATGCCCTGGAGGATCACGCCCATTTTTAAATGGTATCATCTTTAAGATAGCATGCTAGTTATACCTTCTAAAAGCTATCTGTCACTCTATCTGGATAGAAGCTTCTGGGTAGCGTAGTATGTGAAGAACGTTACGGCCACCTGCTCACTGCTGCACCTCCCCTGCTATAACGTTAGCACCTTAGTTGACACAGCTGTATGCAGAATCCCTGTCAGTGGTTGAAAGAGACTATAAGTCTTTGGGTAATGGTGGTAGATGAAGTCCTACAAACAGCAAAAGCAGAACATCTGGATTCCCTTCAAGATGAATTATTACCCCTTCAGGGCAGTAGAGGCCCAATGTAATCAATCCACTACCAAAGACTGGTTGGTTTCCTAGAAAGATGGTGTCATGTTGAGGGCTCCTCTTGTTGATTGCCATTACTGACAGGTTTGGCAGCTGGCCCCAGCCATAGTTAAATCAGCCTTGGTGAGTGAGTGACAAGCCATATTTTTGGGCCTATGCATATTTTCTATCCCTATCATAATGATAATTCCATTTTTGTATCCATTGTGCTCATTAATGTGATCTGGTTAATGCTATGGTCAATATCAACTGACTAAATCATTCTGCTTACTTGTTGTTTAATGACTGTTATATGAGGGATGTTCTTTGGTGGACATCATCATGTGATAAAAATAATGTAGCATTCTCATTCATTATAGCTTCTTCCATCTTGTTTCTGAAGTTTGAGCACAACCATCTGACCTATTATTATTTTGGGATCATATATTCTCCTTTGCTATCAAGGAGCCCAGTCTTAGCATCAGTCTTGTTCTACAGAGAGCAGTCACCACTGAACTTCTTAACATTACTTTAGTCCCTCTTACAAGCACATTCCTTATCACTTTGAGAAATGCAGTATACTCTGGACCCTACTGCTAATAACATAGTTGCTGGTATTTTCCAGCCTTATGTAATATTTTTCAGCCTGGTATAATATATCTTCTCTAACATACTTATCTAAGTCTTTTAATCCTTTCTTCCAGCATCTGCAACAATTCTGGCATTTTCGTTTCACATGATGTGGGATCATACTTTTTCCAAGTTTTCAAGAGCCATCTGAACAGCATGTTGGCGCTGACCCCTGGGGTACTTCTCAGTGTGTCAAAGCTTTAATTACGAATAACTGTTCCCATAGCACTAAAGATTCCTATATCCAACTTTGTACTCCACCTCTTTTAATCTAAGAACCTTCAGGATGTTATAGTCCAACACATATCTCTCATCTTCTGTTGGACTAAGATGGATAGACACGGTAGCTCTTCTGAGGTGTAGTCTTTATTTTTCCTAAAATAGGCTCAGCACTTCCCTGGCCAGACCATACCATGACTTAACCCTTGTAACTGATACGATACTTGAAGGGTGGGAAGCCAGGGAGATCTTGAGAGCAACTCTTGTCTTGCCATGAAGAGCCTCTGTATTATCTTAATATAAACAAAGAGCACTAGACTCCAATAGCAAGGAGTGAGTCACTTATTCAGACCCAGAACATTCAAGAGAAAATAAGGACTTGAGATTTTTTAGTGCATTAACCTAAGTCTGAGATTCCCACTCTTCCCAAACACTGCCCTGAATGTAGTATAGCACATTTCACAGAGCTAAGAACTTAACTTTCTTTGGAGCACCATTATCTATTCTTAAATTGTGGGCCTAATCTTTAGCTCTTTCTGCCCTTCAGGTGCAAAAGGTCACAAACTCTTTATTTACTTCCAGGGACATCCTCAGCTATCACAAGGCCTTAAATTGGTGATTATTTATCTTCAGTTTTTATTTAGCTTTTTCTAATGCACCAGCAACCCCCAGCAACAGCTGTTAGTTGACAACAAGCAGCAACATTTAAGTAGAGCTCTCAGGGTGTGAGGCGTGATAAGACAGGGTTCAACAAAAGACCGTAAGGGCCAGGGAAACAGATAAGTTTATTATTCACAGGTCCTGGAGGTCCTGGTATGAGAGGAGGTCAAGGCAGGTACATACAGGAAGAGCACAAAATATAAAAGTTCTTAAGAGCAGGACCTGGGCGCATGGCTTTTTTAGGATCTGCCAGTGCAGGGCTGTGGGGTACCTGGGCTAAGGCCGCATTTGCCAATTCAGACCAAAAAGAGCAGGGTTTAAGTAAGCTTTGTGAGGAGTCTTATCTAAGAGGTATAAAAGGCCATGGGCAGCAGAGAGGGAAATGCTTGTCTCAAGGTCCATTGTGGGGTCATATCAGGAATTTATATTTACTTGTGACTCTGTGGGTTGTTATCTAGGGCATGAGGTCACAGGGGCATGTTTCAAGGCCCCTGAAAGCCACTTGGCCACCCAAAATGGATGCTGGGGCAGCAATATTATGGAGCAGTTTAGCTAAACTCTCAACACCATTCAACTCCAAAATCCTTATAAATCCCTACTATTTCTCCAGAACATTCCAGTCACTGGAGATACTGCGCCCACCAGGGCACTTTCTTCTAGCAGTGCGCCATATCCATTTACCCCAGTGAATGTTTGAAAGACCACCAGGCCACCACACTGGATGGATCATTATTTCATCTATGCCTTCACATCATCACTGCCATCCAGGGAGTGGGTGGTTCAGCTCCAAAATCCATTTTAGAATCTGTTTTTTAGTACCAATTGTCACAGGTCAGGTTCTTTGGAAAACAGACTCTAAGATGGAGATTAGCAGGCAGATGGTATCTTTTGAGTAATTCAGATAAAGGAGGGAAGAAAAAAAAATTAGACAGAAAGAGAAGTTTTACTTTTATGCCTTGCAGCAGAAGACTAAGTCAGTTCTACAGAGAGCTTGGAAGTTGGACTGGAACTTTAGAGAAATCCCAAATTGAGTCCAGGAGCCAGAGTTTTGTCCTTCCGCATGAATTTGTAATTGGATACATGCTTGTCTCTGAAGAGTGACTGAGTCTTGAGAAAGATAGCTCCCTTTGGCTGAGGATAATTTTGGGAGACAGACTGAACTGTAAGCTGTCAGAAGACAGTGCTTCTGGCAACTGGAAGAATGCCCTTGAGATAGACTCTGGGCTGTGTACCATGGCATCCACTACAGAACTAAACATGTAAATCAAACCTTCAATGAGGGATAGATAGATAGATAAATAGATAGATAGATAGATATAGATATAGAAGAATATCTTTGTGACATAGTATTAAAGAATTTCTTAAGACATTGAAAGCTCCAATTATAAAATGCAAGATCAGTAGGTTGGATTATATCAAAATTTGAAAACTGGGTATAATAAAGGACAGTGTAGATAAAAATAAATAACAAGGGACAAAGACTTGGAGAAGACATGTGTGGAGTGTATTACAAAGGCTTCATATGCAAAATATATAAGAAACCAATGTAAATCATTCAGAAGTTAAAAAACACAAGGGTAAAAACTAGGCAAAATATATGAAAGGTAATTTATACAACGATCAGTGTAATAGCCAATAGGTAAATGAAAAAATGCTTAATTTCACTACTATGAAGAGCAGTTAAACTAAAGTGATAAACTCCCATTTTGCACCCATTTGAAGCTCAAAAGTTAAAATGGCTGACAGTGCCTGGTGTTGGCAAGGCTGTAAGGAAACCACCACTTATGCTATGTGAGGTGTGGGAACTCGGACGCTGCCGGGAGACTGTAAACAGGCAGCTTGGGAAATACTTCAGCAGTGCATATAAAATTGAGAGTGTGTCTGACAAGCGCTAGCCTTTCCACTTCTGGGCCCAGGGAAACTCTTGCTCATGAATACGAGAAGAAGTGAAGAATTTTCATAGCACTATTGTCAGCAACAGAAACTAGTAGATGGAAATAGCTAAATGGTTATCAATTAAAGAATAAATAAATAAAATGTGGTTTATAATATAATTTCTACATCATATGTCCTATGGTAGTTCACATCTATGGACCAGGTTCACACACATCAGCAGTCAGATTTTAATAACAGCCTGTCCAGTTGGGAGAACTCTGTCCGGTCCAGAACGCTGTGCTCCAGGTACCTCCTTCCCAGCCTTTGGCTTCAGGAAACACTCCGCCTTGCCTCTCCTATCCCCACAGAGAGCCTCAGGACTTACCTCATTTTGACCAGACTGCCTAACCCCGTCCCTCTGCATTCCCCTTTCCTTTTTTTGCATAATATGCTCACCATCTGGCACAATACATATTTTCTTTATTGGTTTGACTGTTTTTTTTCCAATTAATACATAAACTCCAACAGGAAAGGCCAACTTTTACTGTTTTATTAATCTCTAGCCTTACACCTAGATAGTGCACAGAACACTGCAGACACAAAATACACATTTGTTGAATTAATTAATTAATAATGCAGAATGTAAAATCAAAGTTGTAAAATAGAACAAATAATATAATACAGCTCATGTAAAACTTGAAATACAGTCAAAACAATACTCCGTGCATGTAGTTAAAAGACTTTAAAATGGACTGGGAAAACATAAATTCCTGATAGTGATTATTTCTGAGAAGAAAGTGATTATATAACAAGTTCAAGGAAGGAAAACAAGCCTTCAGCTTTATCTCTAATGGGTGCTTTTTATTTAAAAAGTTAGGAGTAAATACAGCAAAATTTTGTTTTGAAATTCTGTTTTACTTTTCTATATATTTCAATTAAAACAAAGGTAACCTAAGTGAGAAAATTATAATCTGCCATCATTTTTATATGCTTGAACTAATACTCCAAATTTCAGAAGCTGCAGGTGATATATAATACTTCTCACTGTAATTTTACCAGAAGATAACTGCCAACTGGCATTGCTGTCAGCTGTACAATCAAAATCTAATGCTTTAATTTATTCTGCTTAAACTGATAAAGACAAAATTCTTCACTCCAATCAACTAATAAAAAGCGAGCTTGATCTTTTGCCAGAGATAAATTTGATCACTTTTGTCTTGGCTGCAGCCTGAGGGTTAAAGAATAGCCACACAGAAAAAAAATTATTTTTCAGTTTGCGTATTTTGCAGGTTTCTCTAGACAATGCCTGCTCCAGGGGAGAGGTGGGCTGGGGAAGGCCTGAAGCGCTCTCAGAAGCTCCCGGAGGGGAGAGAAGACATCGGCCTTAGAGCTATAATGCTGGCTCTGACTGGCCTCTCCAAGTTTCCCATGGGCCTCGCTCCTCAACCCTTTCATGGTGCAGGTGTGGTGGTAATATGCTTAGGTTTGCTTCCTCCTGACAGAAGAGTTCAAAGTCCAGTCTGAAATACAATCAGCCCTCTGGAGCTAACCCTCAATAAAATCAACCTGCCCAGAAGTCTATGGCCCTTGGGACTGGCCAGATATCAGGAACCGTTCATATTCATCACCAAAACAGATGCTGTAGCTCAAGGATTCAGCAACTACTACCCGTGAGGATGACCTTTAAATAATTTTCCCCATAAGGACCCTATTTCGTGAAATATATGCCCATCAAATATATTTCAAGAAAAAAATCATTTTGCAATTTCTGTTGACCAAAGAATAAATCTGAATTAAAGGAATAAAAACTAAAACACCTAAAAGTACATGTGATGAACCAAAGATCAGCAATGCTACAGCAACCCAAAACTCAGAAGCCTATTTTTTTTATAATTTATTTTGGAATTATTAATTTACAATTACATATGCAATATTATGGTTATTAAACTACCCACTTCATCAGGTCCCCCCCGCCAACCCCATTACAGTCACTGTCCGTCAGCATACTGAGATGCTATAGAATCACTACTTTTCTTCTGTGAGTTGTACAGCCCTCCCCGTGCCCCCCCAACATTACGTCTGCTAATCGTAATGCCCCTTTTCCCCACTTATCCCTCCCTTCCCACCTATCCTCCACAGTCCCTTTCCCTTTGGTAACTATTCGGCCGTTCTTGGGTTCTGTGAGTTTGCTGCTGTTTTGTTCCTTCAGTTTTTTTCTTTGTTCTTATACTCCACATATGAGTGAAATCATTTGATACTTGTCTTTTTCGGCTTGGATTATTTCACTGAGCATAATACCCTCTAGCTCCATCCATGTTGTTGCAAATGGTAGGATTTGTTTTCTTCTGATGGCTGAATAATATTCCACTGTGTATATGTACCACATCTTCTTAATCCATTCATCTACTGATGGACACTTAGGTTGCTTCCATTTCTTGGCTATTGTAAATAGTGCTGCGATAAACATAAGGGTGCATATGTCTTTTTCATACTGGGCTGCTGCATTCTTAGGGTAAATTCCTAGGAGTGGAATTCCTGGGTCAAATGGTATTTCTATTTTGAGTTTTTTGAGGAACCTCCATACTGCTTTCCACAATGGTTAAACTAATTTGCATTCCCACCAGCAGTGTAGGAGGGTTCCCTTTTCTCCACATCCTCGCCAACATTTATTGTTGTTTGTGTTTTGGATGTTGGCCATCCTCACTGGTGTGAGGTGATATCTCATTGTGGTTTTAATCTGCATTTCTCTGATGATTAGCGATGTGGAGCATCTTTTTATGTGCCTGTTGGCCATCTGAATTTCTTCTTTGGAGAAGTGTCTATTCATGTTCTCTGCCTATTTCTTAATTGGATTATTTGCTTTTTGTTTGTTAGGGTGCATGAGTTCTTTATATATTTTGGATGTCAACCCCTCATCAGATATGTCATTTATGAATATATTCTCCCATACTGTAGGATGTCTTTTTGTTCTACTGATGGTGTCCTTTGCTGTACAGAAGCTTTTCAGCTTGATATAGTGCCACTTGTTCATTTTTGCTTTTGTTTCCCTTGCCCGGGAAGATATGTTCATGAAGAAGTTGCTCCTGTTTATGTCCAAGAGATTTTTGCCTATGTTTTTTTCTAATAGTTTTATGGTTTCATGACTTACATTCAGGTCTTTGATCCACCTTGAGTTTACCTTTGTGTATGGGGTTAGACAGTAGTCCAGTTTCATTCTCTTACATGTAGCTGTCCAGTTTTGCCAACACCAGCTGCTGAAAAGGCTGTCAGAAGCCTATTATTTTAGTTAATTTATCAAACGAAATGGAAATAAATGTCAAATTTCCATCAGGCTTCTTAAGACTGTTAGCATAGCTCCAGAACCCCATCACTAGCTTCAGGAATCTTAATGACTCAGAGCTCACTGATCTGGACTTCATTTCCAGCATGAGGCTAAAATCAAGTCTGAGAAGGGAAACTTTAAGTAAACTGCGCCTTATTTCACTTACTTCCTTCCAGAGTTGGACTTGTAAAGTCATGGGATCCAATTGTTTCTTTACTTTATTGGGCATTACAGCTTCACACTATGAAGCCATCTCAAAGTGGCCTGAAAAGGATCATGTACCTTGCATAGAGCATCATCAAAAGAGTTAGCTAACTCTGGGGAAGGGATGGAAAGTGATAGAGCATCCCCAAGCATCCTATTGATTCAGCGTTTCGTTCTTCTGGTGCATGTGATTAACTGCAAACAGATATCCCAACATTATGACTTTCTTGCCCACAGATCTACTCCAAGAATAAAAGCCCGAACAATAATGAGACATCAAACTGTCAAGCTGCTTTGGCCACATAAAAACAAATTTAATAAATGTTGCCCAGAAGGTTCACGTGAGTGATCATTAGGGCCGTTTCACGTCTGCCTCTCTCCGACAACTCGTACCTCTGCCGGGATCCTTTATCTACAGAATTGTTCCACTGAAGTGACTTCTGAAATTATTTCACAGATAATCTGAGCATTATGCCCTGACTTGATAATCAACCTATAATCATCATTAGAGAGTGAATGTCATAAATTAAGTCAATAATCTGACCAGATGTCCTTCTACTTCAAGCCAAGCAAGCACATATTTATATATTTAGCAAACAATAATCAGACAAGCTTGAAAAATGTTGCTTTTCTCTCATTACACAGGAAGCTGAAGTGTAATTTTTTAAAAATGACACAGACCTACCTAGGTAAGCGATCTCCAGCAATATAATCAAGATACCATATATAAATATTGGCAGTCTTTTTTGCTAAACTCCAAAGTAATAATAATATTTCTAGTAAGCTGAGGGCTCATGATTACTTCTCTTGCCGCTAGCTTACAAAGGCAGCTAAACAGTTTATTTTCTTATGAAAATTGTCATGCTGGATTTCATAGAAATGACATTGACCAAAATAATACAGTGATCTGCTGATATACTCAGTTTGACTCACTTTAAGTCATGGTTGTGAACTTTCACGGATCTGCAGGTGCATTTGCACTCTGCTGCACTTCTGAACAGCGTTTCATGCTTGCAGGATAGCCAGTGAGGTAGAGAATGCAGAAAGTGACAGAGAACTTTGGTTCATCACAGGATGAAATGCGCACATTTGTCTAGGTCATACGCAATGACTACGAGCAGATGGAGGCCATCGGGAAGACTGTAGAAAAGCCCACAGAATTTTCAATCCATCTAAACACAGATGTGTTTTGTTTTGTTTTTGGAAATTTGCAAGAAATAATAAAGATATGTTTATTTGCATAGCAATTCATTTAATTCAGCTTCATATATCATCCTCTGTAGCAAACTCCTGTCTAGAGGCTGGCAGAAATGGGCATAGCATAAAGTTGACCCCATAGAGAAGTCGCCATTTGAAAGAACCATAGCAATCAGTGAGTGGTACGGCCAATATTATTTGCTGGACTAAAGCAGACACTATCCTGACCTCAAAGCATTTACCATCTGTTTTTGTTTGTTAGAGGCAAACACACATTAATCAAATAATCACATTACATATTAAAAACTGTGGTATGGATTATGTAGGAAATGTACATGGAGCTCTGAGAGCTTTAGCAAGATGGTCTAACTTAGTCAGCAGTCAGAGAGAACCTCCCTTAGGAAGGAAACTTTGATCACAGATCTGAAGCAGATTCTCAAAACTGGCTAAGAAGGGAACAAGAAGATAAAACTTTGTGCACAAAGGCCCTGAGACAGGTCAGAGAATGGCATTGGAAGACCTAGGAAAGATCCTGAGCCCAGTTTTGGAAATTTGAAATGGAAACGCCTGTAAGACAAGAAGGCAATATGCCCAGGTCACGATCGTGTAGTCTTACTTATGCCTACTACCTCTGGAATGCCACACTAACATAAGTAACACAACCTTGCCCTGAGATGATTATAACTACACAGAGATTCAAAGGATAGTGTATGTGGGGAAACTGGGGTTCCTATGGCAGGATCCTCACTGAACTTAAACCACTTGATGATGTACCTGGCCTGTTGCTAGTCTACCGCTTCCACACCTTTAGGCAGTAAGCTATTACTGTGCTATATAGGGAGCTTGGCTCAGTGCTCGGGGCGGAGGCAGAGACGCTAGTGCTCGACTTACTGCCGGGAGAACAAGCCGGGTAATAAACTCTTTCACCCCAAAGAACGTTTTGCTGTCAATTTCTTTGGTCACATTGAATCCATAGCGAACTTGCCCGTGGCTGAAACCCATTGGCAAGACAACTGGCAAAAGTCGGCAGGGTTCATTGTTGACCAAGGGAAAAGACAGGCTGCCTTTATGTGAGGGGTGCTTCAGTGGGCTGCCCCTGTGAATGGGGAGACAGTGGATTGTCCCCCAATGGGTATGTCTTGCCTCCTAGAGGACTGGGCCCCACCCCAGCACTGGAGGCAAGTGGAGGTGACACCTGAGGCAGTAGGGGTGGCCCTTGGTATAGTAAGTAATCCTTTGAGAAACAGAGTGTCCGGGAGGCAGCGGGGACTGTGGGTTAGCTGCTTCTCACAGTATTAAAAAAGTCTACAGAAGAGACTCAAGAAATGGCAGCACGAGAACATGAGCTGCAAACTTCTGTGGATTCCCTGAAAAAGGAAATGGCATTGATACGAGAGGCGGCATGAGAACATGAGCTGCAAACTTCTGTGGATTCCCTGAAGAGAGAAATGGCATTGATGAGAGAGGAGATTGCACGAGAATGCCAGCAGCAAGGTGCCATTGGAGAGGTAAACAATTCTTTACAGAATGAGACAGCAGTGCTGCCAGGTGTTCTGAAGGAGGAAGAGGCCATCAAGGAAAAAGATGAACTCCTGAGGGAAGCACAGGAAGAGGTGGCACGAGAATGTCAGCTGTGAAGCATTGAGGTAAAGGTAAGAGAGCTTCTGAAAACTGAGGTAGCATTGCTGTGAGGCACTGTAGAAAAGGTAAAGATGTAGCAGAGGAGGCACTCAGGGGAGGGGAGAGAAAGGTGCCATTAGCCCCAGAAATGGAGGAGCTAGGGAAGGATGAAGAGATGGTGCCGGAGGCACCGGCCCCTCCTATATTGAAAGCATGCCCAGTGGTTGTAAAGAAAATAAAGACCCAGCAGCTGAAAGTTCCCCAAGGAGAGGAGCAGCCCCCTCCCCAGGTCGTGGAGCACTCTATGGTCCGCCCCTATACTCAGGCTTAGCTGGTGGATTTGGGCTCCTAGTTTAGGCAAAAGCCCTCGGAGTCAATATCAGCTTGGCTCCTGCGTCTGTGGGACTTAGGGGTGGATGGAATTGTTCTGTCGGGGTCAGAGATGGGAAAGCTATCTTCCGTGACAGTGCAGCCTGCCTTGAGGCAGCGATTACAAAATGCACATCAGACCCCAGGGAGTCACTCCCTCCTCGATTGGCTCATGGCTGCACTTCATGCTGTGTGGCCCAATCCGGGTGATGTACCATCCTCTCCTGTTAGATGACAGACATATGCTGAACTCCAACAGGTGCTACAAGAGCTAGGCATGAGAAATGCCATCTATAGTCCAGAGAATTATGGCCCAGATGAAGAGATTTTCACTACTGGGATGAGGAATATTTTACTTCAAACGGCTCTTACATCCCTCTTTGGGTCTCTAGTGGCCATTCTTTCCCCTCACTTAGGGCGTCCCATAAGCGAGGTGACACGTACAGTAGCAGACTTAGGAGAGGCTGAAGCAACAAGAATCCAGAAAGAAATAAACCTGTTACCACAAGAAGAATTTACAGGGCCCCGTGAAGGTTATGAGGACCCAGATGCGGATTGATTTAATACAGGCAGGAGTAGATGGGAAGAAATTAGATGGGAAGTCAAATAGGATCTTACTAGAGCTATGGCAACAGCTGAAACCAGAGCAACAGTTCCAGCCATTAAGACCAAAGAGGCAGAGGTCAGAGACAGAGCCACAAGTCTGGCCTGTGTGTTTACAAGACTTCCTGCTGGAGAGCGAGCCAACCTCACTTGAGCCCACACAGGAAGGTGATTGGGGAACACAGTTTGACTGAGGGGAAGGTCAAGGTATCTGCCCTGAGTGGCACGGGGGGACCAGAGGCTACATGTTGAAATAGCTATCCACTGGCCCCCAGTGAACATACAATGTGTCTTGGCTCTGGTGGACACTGGGGCTGAATGTTCACTGATTCATGGTAACCCTGAGTGGTTCCTCAGGACCCCCACTATCATAGATGGATACAGGGGGGAAGGTTATCAGAGTGAAAATAGCCCAAATCCCTTTGGGAATAGGGCATCTACCCCCAAAAGAGTGTACTGTGTATATATCTCCTATACCTGAGTATATTTTGGGGATTGATATCCTGCAGGGTCTATGGCTGAAGACTACTGCAGGTGAGTTCAGACTGAGAGTACATGTGGTGAAGGCAGTTCTGAGGGGACATGCTAGGCACCCACCCATAGCTTTGCCTGTGCCTCGGAGGGTGACTAATACCAAACAACACAAACTGCCTGGAGGGCATAAAGAGATTGGAGAAACTCTCCAGAGCTAGAAAAGGTGGGTATTATAAAGCCCACCCATAGTTCTTTCAATTCCCCAATGTGGCCAGTAAAAAAGCCAGCTGGCTCCTGGCATATGACTGTGGATTACAGAGAACTGAATAAAGTCATACCCTCTATGCATGCTGCTGTCCCCTCTATGCAGGTTTGATGGATACTCTCAGCCATGAACTAGGAACATATCATTATGTGGTAGATCTTGCTAATGCCTTCTTTTCCATTAACATTGAGCAGGAAAGTCAGGAACAGTTTGCCTTCACGTGGGAAGGACAGCAATGGACTTTCACCATCCTCCCACAGGGATACCTCCACAGCCCCACCATCTGTCATGGACTTGTAGCCCAGGACTTGGCTACATGGGAGAAACCGCCAACAGTGCGGCTGTACCAGTACATTGATGATGTCATGCTCATGTCCAATTCTCTTTCAGATAAACTGCTGCAACATTTACAGGAGAAAGGATGGGCTGTGAATAGCACCAAGGTCCAAGGACCTGGTTTGTCTGTCAAATTCTTGGGGGTTGTCTGGTCGGGTAAGACCAAAGTGATACCAGAAGCAGTTATAGATAAAGTCCAGGCCTTTCCTACCCCCATACCTGTAGCATTGCTACAGGAGTTTCTGGGTCTTCTAGGCTACTGGAGAGTATTCATCCTGCACTTGGCACAAATTCTGAAGCCCTTATACTGGTTGGTACGAAAGAGCATCAGGTGGGACTGGGACGAGACATGTGCATCTGCCTTTACTACAGCAAAACGGGCAGTCAAGGTCGTGCAGGCCTTGAGTGTGATAGACCCATCAAGGCCCTGTGAGCTGGACGTTCATGTCACTGAAGATGGTTATGGCTGGGGTCTCTGGCAGCGGCTTGAACAAACTCGCCAACCTGTTGGATTCTGGTTGTATGTCTGGAAAGGGGCAGAGGTACGATACACTTTGATAGAAAAACAACTGGCTGCCATATATCACACCTTGCTGGCTACAGAACTCATGACTGGAATGGCCCCGATAAAGGTAATAACCACCTATCCCATCTTGGGGTGGGTACGAGACTGGACCCAAAAGCCAAGAAGTGGTGTGGTTCAAACACCTACACTAGTGGGGTGCTTACCTACAGCATTGTAGTGCCCTCTCTAGAAGCCCCTTGAGTGAAGAACTCCAACACGTGTTGGGGCCAGTGACATATACTAGTGAAAAGCAGGAAGAACTTGCTTTTGAAGCATTAGTAGCAGAGAATTCCTTTTGTGAAGGAAGAGCCCCTACACCCGAAGATGCATGGTACACAGATGGCTCCAGCCATGGGCAGCCGCGAAAATGGAGGGCCATAGCTTTCCATCCTAAGACTGAGACAATATGGATGAAAGATGGTGAGGGGAAGAGCAGCCAATGGGCAGAGTTGCGGGCCGTGTGGCTTGTGATCAGCCAGGAGCCCTACCCTATAGTTGTCTGCACTGACAGCTGGGCTGTCTATCGGGGCTTGACCCTGTGGCTACCAACCTGGTACCATGCCAACTGTCTGGTTGGTCACTGGGGACAAAAAATTGTGGCAAGACTTATGGACCTGTGGTCAGACTAAAATAATTACAGTATACCATGTGACAGGTCACTTGCCACTGGCAACCCCAGGAAATGATAAAGCAGATAAATTGGCCCAGATACGTTGGTTAGAAGAAAAGCCTGCCTCTGATGTAGCCCAATGGCTACATCAGCATTTGTTGCATGCAGGGCAAAAGACAATGTGGGCTGTAGCCTATTGGTGGGGCTTGCCTTTGACCTTCGAAGAAGTTAGTAGAGCCCGGCAGGAGTGTGTCGTGTGCTCCAAAAGGGACTTAGATCGAGTTCCACAGCAACATGGGACAATAGCTAAGGGGCTTATACCCCTCGTCAGGTGGTAGATAGACTATATTGGGCCTCTACCTTTGTCAGAAAGATATCAGTATGTGATGACTTACGTGGACACAGCTACTGGACTTCTGGTTGCTTTTCCTACCTGTTGTGCAGACCAGCAGACAACCAAAAGAGGCCTGGAGCATCTCTTTGCTGCCTATGGACGACCACAGGTAATTGAGAGTGATCAGGGCACCCATTTTTCTGGACATACACTGCAAAAATGGGTGTGACAGCTGGGAATCAAATGGAAGTTTCATGTGCCATACAATCCTACTGCAGCAGACATGATAGAGAGGCACAATGGCTTATTAAAATCTGGAGTAAAGTCAGATACCAATAGTCTGAGGGGATGGCCAGTCCGCTTATGGACTGTGCTGCAGCGTTTGAACAAGAGACCCCGAAAGGGAGCCCTGAGCCCCATAGACATGTTAACACATATGGCTGCCTCCCCTATACAACTGCAAGTGCAAACTAAGGAAGAATCCCTGAAGCCAAGGTTCAGCCACCAGAATAACATCTTGCTGCCAGCACCAACTGCACTGAACCCCAGAGACTCCATTAAGCGGACATGGCCTTGGACCTTTCGACACATGGACCAACGATGTCTGGCTCTTCTGGCACCTTGAGGACAAGACCTGGAAGCTGGCCTTCTGTGTATTCCTGAAGTAACAGCAGAGTAGCCGTCAAAGGTCACAGTAGTATATCCTGAACAGCCAGAAGGTAGGAGCATCTTACCGGGGAGTTTTGTTTTATCATTATGGCCAGTGCATGCTCCTCCAGTAGCACTATATATAGACCCTTCAGTAACCCCCATGGGGAAAGGAGTAAAAGTATGGTATACTAGATCTGGAAGGGACCCCCTTCCTGCTACAGTCCTATCACAGGACCACTCTCTTGAATGCATCCTACCTGATGGACAAGATTTGCCTATATTGGTGGCATTAAAACATGTGTCTTATTGCTCCTAAAGTCTTTGTGGATGGGGAACTTCCTCTGGCTTGAGGATTATTATAATTTTTGTTATTAGGACCCTCCTCTGGCTTAAGGATTATTACAATTTTCGAAATCTTGCTGTATCTTAATTTTTATTATCTCTAAGTTGTTGTTATCCTCTGTTGCTATTGTGGAATCTGGTTACAGTGCTCCAGCTTTCTCACACAGGGACCACTGTGGAAGATTGAAAGTGTGTAGATTGTAAGGTGAGAATCCTGGAGGGGTGGAGTGTGGGGAAGTTGGGGTTCCTATGGCCAGGATCCTCACTGAACTTAAACAACCTTATGATGTACCTGGCTTGTTGCTAGGCTACTGCTTCCACACCTTTAGGCAATAAGCTATTACTGTGCTATATAGAGAACTCGGCCCAGTGCTCTGGGAGGAGGCAGAGACACTAGTGCTCGACCTACCGCCGGGAGAACAAGCCGGATAATAAACCCTTTCACCCCAAAGAACGTTTTGCTGTCAATTTCTTTGGTCACATTGAATCCATAGCGAACTTGCCTGGGGCTGAAACCCATTGGCAAGACAGTGTGAGACATTTTTTGAGTTTTTATCCCTAGTCACCTTTCTATGCTTTTATCCCTAGTATCCTCTAATGCATCCCCAGGAGTGTTTGGTTTTGCAGGCTTTCCTCTTTTTGACTTCCACAGGACCCCAGCTCCACTCTGGAGAGACAGTAGGTATTCAATGTTCAAAACATCCATTCAGGAAGATGACAGGACATTCCTGAGCAGAGCTGGAGTGTCCTGCTGATAGGGACTTTGAGAGGATGCTTCAGAGTAGAGTACCTGTAACACAAGCAGATGTCTCAATGTTGACTAATTTTCACAGTAGGACTTCAACATATTTATACTAAAAAAATTCAAAGCAAATAGAATTTAACACAAGGACATTGTAAATTTTATTTATATAATACCCCTTTTAAGGAATGACTAAGGATTTTGCTCGTTTTGACAGTTTAGAGGTGGAGCAACTTTGAAACTGGCATGTTATTTCCTTCAAATGAATCAAGGAAACAAAATACCCTAGAAATGGAAATTCTTTTCCAGTCCAGCTGCAGGTTCAACTCCTCTGATGGACTTTACTGAGCTGTGTTGCAGGCGGCCCTTTTCTGAACCAAGGACGTGCCAACACTGGGCTTGTGCGAGCATTTACAGAAATGTGTTCTCCTCCTTAAGGCTAAATAGATGGTTCTTAGAGGTGGAGCTTCAGATGTGCCAAGCTGCTAAACAGAAATATGAAGAAAGAGGAAAAATCCCTGAAAATGGGCTGAGTACGACATTATTTCTTGTACTCATGGTGATGGTCCCTCTGGGTTTTTCACAGCCAGTGAAGATCTTTCTGGTGAACCTGTGAACTGGCCAAAGAACTGTCTCATCTGCTGCAAAGTAGCTGCTCTTCAGTGTTTTGGAAGATTCTGGAAGCTCCTTATCCTAGTAGAGGGACAAAATTGGGCATGCCAAGGCCAGAAGTCTTCTCAGAATAATTCAGAATTAGAACATGACTGCCATCACCAGAAGCTGGCAGAGATCAGAGCAGTTGAGTTCTGGAAGGAGGAAGCCAGTTCTGCATAGTGGGAGAAGGGAGCTCCTGACGAGCCAGCCTCTCTGCCAAAGTTCAAGGTATGTGAATAGTCCAGGGTCTCTACGAATGTATTTCAAAGCTGAAGGCCTCAAATCTCAGACAATCATTGCCAAGCAGAATGGCTTAACAGCTTCTGACAGATCAAGGCTGTCTTCCCCTCTAGTCTGGGAGCACGTCAGTCCTTCCACCACCGCCACACAGCCATCCCGTATCCCAGACTTTGAGCCTCCTGTGCCACACACAGCCACTCGCTCCCCTCTGGTAGAAAGCAGGCAGGAGAAAGGTCTAACTCTCTGCCTGAAAGCCAGTATATCTGAGGGTGAAGACAGAACTGCCATAGCAACATGGTCACCGGGGTGATTTCAGACCCCTCCAGGCTCAAAGACTGCTTCCCTGCTCTTCATAGGCTTCCTTCCACACTGTCTCAACATGTCACATTTATCAGCTGAAGTGTGTGCTCCCTGAGAGCAAGAACCATATGCTTCATTTTCACAGCTCCTGGCAACTTGCCAGAGGCTCAAAGAATAATTTTTTAGTTGAATCCTAGTTCAGCATTTTTCTGGAAGGATACCCAAAGACTGGTTAGCATTCACTTGGAAGGGAGGTTCCAGCAGTCAGAATGTGGAGGGACAGGGGAAGGAGAGCTTTACTTCTCACTTTATGCTTTCTGTACTGTTAGAATTTTTACCACCTGCCTATATGAGTGTTTATATGACAAGATGCTCACTTTCAGTTTCATTCATTCGGTCACTCTACCCATATTGTGAGACGCAAGGAAAAAGTCATGAGTTTTGAGAGTTTCAATGATAAAAGTTTGTGATTAAAGTCTTTGGCTTGAGACAGAAATGCTTTTCTAGAGGGCCATCATACCCTCCTTCTCCTGAGGCAAATGCTTCTAATTAATCAAGACATTCCCGCTGGGCCCAGAGACCACCTGTCAGTCCTTCTCGACCCAGCATACCTTAGTTCTTATGAACTGACTTGGGATGTAAAACCTGAACCCTTTTCTCTGATTGGATAATTCAGTGCATTGACAGCCCGAATTGCAATTTAACACTAAAGAATCTAAATTAAAAACTGGAGAAGTAGGTACAGATGGGGACAGGAGGCAAAAACGGGTGGCACAGGACACAGTGGAAAGTGATGGGATTAACAGCAGGGCTGTTAATCAATGCCCATATGAAAACTCTCCAGATGGAAAGGAACCTTTTTTTCAAAGATGATGACTTTGGCCCATCTGGTGGCTCTTGCTCCATGCTTGGGGCACATCTATCTGAAGGCGAGCAGATAGTTGTCACCAAGGCACAATGTTGCCTAGCACCATCAAATCCTCACACAGCCTTTTCTGTAAGAAGAACTCTGCCTAAAGGGCCATCATTTCACTGTTTCCATTGTCATTTCTCAAACTCTATGTGGTAGTCTCATCAGAGACACCATATGGTGTTAATAAAAAATATTTTTTTCAATATTTTCTGTTAAACTCTGATGAGCAAAGGCAGAGAAATGCTTTGGGAGAAAAACGGTTGTGACCAGGGGCCTCAGCTCTCTTTGAAAGTAGAATTATTCATCATCTAGTTGCTGAAAAAAGGCTCTCCTAAATCTGCTGGGTATAGGAAAGGAAAACCACATTGCAATCCAATTCCAGTAAGAAGAAAAATGGAGTATTTGTCTGAGAGGTCACGAATACATAGCTTGCTCCAGCTAACTGGGGATATAATTGGGCCAACCAGGGTGAGGTTCTTGTATGCTCTGCAGCATACCGAACACCTGCTAAGTGATCTGAAGAGTTCTTGAGATTGAGGGAGGAAGATTCCCAATAATTCAAGGTAATCAATTCAGTTACTCATCTAGTAAGCCCTTACTGTGTGCCAGACACTGTACTAAATGCTAGTCATGGCCCTTGCCCCTAAAATGTTTGCACCTTCAGAACGAAGATATATGCACTGAGTAAATAATAAGAACAGTTTAAGAAAGCAAAGGACTAAGTGCCAGTATAAGGGAGAGGAAGCCAGAGTCCAAAGAGATCAATGAGAAAAAAATAACTAGAAAAACTTCATGGATGAGATGGGTCTTAAAGATAGTGTATTAGGGTTCTCTAGAGAAGCAGAACCAATATGATAAAAATATATGTATTGACAGAAAAATATATATATGTATGTATACATACATATATATATCTTATATATATAGAGAGAGAGAGAATGAGATGAGAGATAGAAGAGAGAGAGGTTGCAGGGTTATGAGGAATTGGCCCACACAGTTATGGAGACTGAGAAGTTCCATGATGTGCTGTCTGCAAGCCAGAGGCCCAGAAACACCAGTGGCATAAATCAAGCACAGTCTGAAGGCCTGAGAACCAGTGATGTGAATGGTGCAAATCCCAGACTGAGGGTCTAACGAGCTGAGATGAGATGTCCCAGCTCAAACCAAGGAGGCAGGAGACAAGAGGGGAACTCCTCCTTCCTCTGCCTTTTGTTCTATTCAGGCTCTCAGGAGATTGGGTGATGCCCACCCACACTGGGCAGGACAAGCCACTTTGCTGAAGTCACTGATTCAAATGCCGATCTCACCCAGAAACACCATCACAGACACACCCAGAAATCATGTTTAATCTGGTCAACCAAACTGGCACAAAAAATGAAGTACCACGGCTTGTGAGTGTTCGACCAGGTGGAGAAGAGACAGAAGTGTAGTACAGCTGGAGAACTGGCCTGAGCAGACCATGGACATGGGCACGACAAGCGTGTGGGCTCGGGAAAGAATAAGCCCGGTCAGACAAGACTTCTGCCAGGAGCTTGGGGGCTGCAGTAGAGAAGAAAAGTGGAGTTGAGCTACTGAATCTCCTGATAAGGAAGCATCCCTAGTGTCTCTGTGACACTAGCAACCAACACAAACTAAAGACGAGGATGATTAACCACTTTTTGCTTCACGGCGAGGAGTATCAGCTGCTAGCCGGAACCAGCCACTGTGCCATGTCATGGAATCCTTACAGGAAGCCACTGACACTGGTTCCTTATTTTCAAATGAATCAGACGGGGCCCAGCAAGATTAAGTAATTTTACCAAAGCCGCACAATTAGTAGGCAGCTCTACATGCCCCTGGAGCTCGTGTTCTTCTCCCACTGAACCCTTGAGGGGCGTCAGAGCTAATCTGAGTGAGCCTGTGCGGACGGCGTTAAGAGGACTCATGCTCATTCATTCTGCCCGCTGTGGACGTCAGCAGTGCCTGCAGATACCACGTAGGGCCGGCTTGCCATCTCTCTGTAACGATGCCTAAAAGCATCCTGTTTACTCACCCGTTCCACAAACAGGAAGTGCTGGCCCGCAGGCTCTGGGACAGAGCCGCAACCAGTGCGGGGCACCCGCCCCTCCGCCTGGGCCCTCTCATGTGGAATAAATGAATGCGGGGGGAAATGTCAAAAGAATTTGTTGACACAGAATATAACGAACGATGAGCAATTACTCATATTTAAATTTTCTCATGTTCCTCTGAGATAAAAAATGCTGATGTTAGCATAAATAAATAGAGATAACTGCAAACAAAACACAGGCACAGATATATGTTGACCTTATATAAATAATAAATTTGATTTCGAAGATATTAGTAAGATTTAGCATCAGCTAACAGACATGTCATTGTCCTTAGCTGATCTGGGCCTTTTTATCCTGCATCTTTAAAGATCTACTTCTGCAGTGGGTAGGATTAGACCCTTCCCCTGGGTTAGGACAGAAATCCCAAAGACCCCTGAGTCTCAGGCTGAAATTACTTAAGGTGGAGACTTGACAGACTTTTCATTGCACTCAGTTCTCTGTTCAGCCACTGCCCAGGTGACCGCAGGGCAGGGACTCAGGGTGAGGCAGCTCCCCACAGCTCTCCACGGGGCCTGCAACGTGCCTGGTGGCAGCTTCCTTTACAAATGCCTTCTCTTTTCTGCCTCAGAGACAAAGCCGTGAGTATTGGGATGGGTATTGGGAGAGAGCAGACAGAACCCTTTTGGCTTCACTTTCCCTTTTGAAGAGAAAATGTCTTTTGACTAACTATCCCTCAAAAAGATTTCTTTACTACTTTAAAAAGCCAGTGCTCTGCTTAGTTTTTTGCCAAACTCTGCCATTTCTCTCTCCCCACACTCCTCCTCCCACATCACCCATAAAATATGATTCTGGCTTCTTAGAAATGCTAACACTTCAAGTGACTGTAGTCAGAAATCTATTTGATTCATCCAACTAAAGTAGAAAAGAGCTACTGATGTTAAGTCATGTTTAATATCGATGCTTGCTTAATTTTTCTATAAATCAAATTCTTTCCATTCTGTAACTTACAACTACTCAAAAAGTCCTTTTCAAATAAAAACTTGGAAATGATTTAAAAATACTTAGCAAAGAATCTTTCTAAAAATGAGAAACGAATTGCATGACTTGTAACAGGACCCAATTTTAATTCATCTCACCAACCAATTCTTTTTACTTTCTTGATTAACAACAAACATTTTGTTTATTCAGTACTGGGCAAGCCAGAATGTAAAAATTTATGCATATCATGTGACACTTTTACATTTCCACCATACCTTTGTCTATGGTTTGTGCTCAGTTAATATTTAAAATATATAGCAGATCTCACTACGCTGATGGACAGTGACTGTAATGGGGTAGGTGGGGGGGACCTGATGAAGGGGATAGTTTAATCACCATATTATTGCACATGTAATTGTAGATTAATGATACCAAAATAAATTATAAAAATAAAATAAAATAAAATATATATCAGAGTAGGCCCAAGGCAGACAATAGAAAAGCTTTATGGAATACCTGGAAACAAAAAAAGTTAAAACTCAGAACCCAAAGTTACTCCCCTCACAGTAACTATCCTACCTGCCCACCATGATGGTCTCTCTAGGAAGGAAGGCTAGGAGAATAGTCCTGGCAGAGAAAAGGTACGCAGATTTTTGAACAGAAGCTGATATCAGCAGGCATTTCAAGGTCAGAAGTCTATGCTAGCGTAAGTGCAGGCCTTATAATTTGCTCCAGATATAAAATTGCCTTGTTATGCTTCAAATTTTCAGCTACCAGTAACTACTTTATAAGTTGAGAGGGTAACATTTAAAGGACACATTTGAAAATATTACTTATTAAAGCTCTTTTTTTTTTAAAAAAAAAAACTGCTGTAAATTCCATTTCCATTTAAATGGAAGCAGAAGCAGACAAATTGCTTTCATGATGTGCTTCCTACTTGTGTTTCTATGGAAATGGATTTTTGATTAGGAAGGGAATAGCTAAAATCAAAGTTGTAAGGAGGTAGAGCGTAACAGAAGGTGTTTTACTGAGCAATAGGCAAGGTTTCATCCTATCCAATGTAACACAATGTTAAAGCAGCCTGAACTTACATAAATAAACACTCATTTCCCCACTTGACTTCTCCCAGAGCTATTTGACCTCTCATATTTTCCTGACCACATCTTAACCAAGGTCTGTCACATACAAATACCCCACAGCTTTGACTTACAGATCCTCACTACTTGGTATAGCATCCCTCAATGGACCTTGCTTTTAAATATTTCTCTTAATTAGCACCCCAAATATGATGCTGGCTCTCAAGTATGTGTTCAAGAGCAGTGGAAACTTTTGGTATATTATTGAGAGAATGCAGTCTAAAAATAAATAAATAAGTACAAAAGTGAAAATGAACTTCAGAAAGTAAATGAGAACTTAGTATCACATTCACCTTCATATCCCAACCATTTCCTAATAATCCACATTTAAATTAAGAATAAATCAGATATATACTGTCCCTATTCTGTGAAGAACTGCCATGCAAAACTTATTACTAAAAACTTCTGTTACACAAACCATGTCTGTCAGCTACTATCAATTTCCACAATGTTTTGATTTCTAAATAGCCAATATTTTGACAAAACTGAGAATATAGTCTCTTTTATGACAGGAATTTTGCATCTGTGGCAACATAGGAACAAATCACACTCGTATTTTCTGTAAATATTCAATGCTAAGGAAATGTACTTGATATATATTCATGTAAAAAATTAGAAAAATCTTGGTCTAAAGTAAGTTCACATAATTATATAAAATACTAAACAATAATTCAACCAAAACAGAATAATTTATATCAAAATCTATAAAATTTAAGATGGCAATGTTGGTGTTATTCTCTTAACTATTTGACCTGAAAGATATGTAGCACATCATATATGAATTCTGCACCTTTTAACTTCCAGATCCACATAAGAATGAATTTGTATGCTAGTGCAGATTGCCTAAACCCCTATGATTTCCTCATTTCCAAATAACATACTAGCATCTCCATATTGGAAACTAAAGGGTAACAATTAGGAAGAATTGAATAGTTGATCACACAGGACTTAGAATTTCTTCTAAGTGTTTCATGATTATAAAGCAATAATTATAATAATAATTATAAAGGCTCATAATCAAGGGAAGGAAGCAAAGGAGGAAAGGAGGGACAGAGGGAGAGTGGAAAAAGAGGAGAGAGACAGAAGGGGAAGGTGGTAACAAGGAGAAGAAAGGCATAAAGTAAGTTAGGGAAAGAAAGAAAAAGGGAAGGTAAGAAATTTGGAGATTACTGAGCCAATAATTATTTTGGAATGGAAAAAATGAAAGTAACCAGAAGCTTAATAGTGGTCAATTCTCCTTTCATATATGGTTGATGGGAAGAGTGTTATTTAACATTACTAGAGAGTAAAAAGGGAAAGGTAAGAAAAGGTTGGAAGAGAAAGACAGGAGGAAAAACTCCAGTAACACATCCTTGTCTCCTCAACAGATACTGGTCACTTGCATTTCTGCTAATGAGCGAACAAAAGGCATGTACAACAGGCCTGTTGAAATGAAGTCTTTTTGGATACTTAACATAGAAGAAGATGAGTGTTATGGTTAAAACAGTAAGAACGAAAAAGCCGATATGATTGTATAATATATGCCACAAAAACATAACCACAATAACATTTGGGGCCATTTGTCTGGTTGTGCATTTCAGATCAATTATTAAAACAAAATTATAACAACAATATATGGTGCCCATTCATTTTGTGTCTTGTCTACTGGGGAAATGAACACTCAGCTGTCTAAAAGAGCATTAATTATGAAAAATTCTTTTGAAATTCTTTACACAACTTTTCTGAAGCAGTAACATTTCCTTAATCTTTCTTATCATTTTCAATAAGTTTCTCAAGGTGAGAAAGGTGACACAGTGATCATATAAGTTGCTGATAAATGTGCCAGGTAAACAAATGACTGGCTGCTAAAAACAAACAAACAAACAAAGGCCTGGACTTTTTAGAATAATAGATCATTGAAAGCTGGCCAAAAGATTCCATTAGAAAACCAGAGACCCCCTTACATTTGGAAACATATAATACAATTCCTCTCAATCTAATTCCAAGGTAGAATGATGTTAAAACTGCAGCTTCCTATGAAACAGTCCTATACTTTCCCTGGACTCTTTGTCACACAATCCCATGTTCACCTTTGATCCCTTCCTAAACTGGTCTACCAGGATACACTGGTGTCTTGTGAAGAGATTATTGATATGCGACGTATCTTATTTCTCTACTCCCTTTTTCTGAGAGGTATTGAGCTTGCTGTGGTAAACCACAGTGGAGAAAGAGAAAATGATGTGTGAGTTCAGTGTGCTGAAGTTAGGTGTAGAACAGGCATGTGGATGACCAGATAGCAAAGACATGTTCTGTTGAATGGACCCAATGATTCAGGCATAGACTGTGATTGAGAATTCTACTCTAGACTTAGAAGGGATGGAAGAAGAAAAGGAACCCAACTGGGAGATCCTTGAGGAAAAGGGCAATAAAAGACAATTTAAGAAATATTCTAGAAAGTGTTTCTTTACCCTAATTGTCGCACTTTGAAGGTGGAAAGGAGAAAACACAGGAGGATTGTTACCTTTATAGGGAACTGTTGCTAAAAAGATGATTGCAGTCAGATGATTAAGTTTAATAAAATAATTGCTGTAAAGGAAGAACTAAGTTTCTATTTATTACCTCTAAAAAGCTAATTATTTGAGAAACTACTCTATTTTGTAACAAAATAAAGTATTTAATGATAACTGACATTCATCAGAAATAGAGCAAATACAGGGGTAGAGCTCAGCAAGGGAAGGCAATAAATGTACACTTTCTTTAATTGGGCTTTCAGCCCTAATCAACACATGGAAAAATGCATCTAGAGTATTCTCTTTAGTAGTAAATGGGGAAATGGCTCAGAATCATCAAATGTTTTACTCAAACTAATCAATGTATGTTTATTGTCTTCCCAACTATAATGCAGCACCAGAAGATCAATGAGTTTGTTTTATTCAGTGCTATATCCCCAGAACCCACAACAGCACCTGATAAATAATAATGCTCAATAAATAGTCACTGAATGAATAAATAATAGGACGGACCTCTGGGCTCTGTACATTTCATCTCATTTGTCTGAAGCACTCCTCCCCATGTCCTTCTTCACCTAAGTTTACAACTGTGAATCTTTAAGATTTACTTTCCATCACCATTTACTCAGAAATCCTTTCCTGTTTTCTTCCATCTTCACGTTTATTCTACTGTACTGCATTGCTTGCTTACTTATCTATATCTCCTTTCCATGAAGGCAGTTATCATGTCAGCCCTGTTCACCTCAGTATCCCCACTGCTAATGTAACTCCAGGGGGAAAATGTGTTCCCAACCCAGGGCAAATAAACCTTTGAAGCCAAAATCAGTCAAAGGGAAAAGTAAAGTGGAGCATTTATTGCTCACAAGAAGAGTCATCTATTCCCGCTCTCCTGTGCCCCTTCCCATCCTGGCTGGGAAAAAGCCAAAAAACCTTCTCTGGTCCTGGGCATGCTCGCCTCTTCCCCCTCCCCCACCCCTCTGCCTTGTGAGCACCTATTCATATGGAGATGAGCTAAGACCAGGTGAGAGATTCTGGAAATATTTCACTTTCACCCACATCAAACAGCACCTGGCCCAGACTAGGTATCAAATACATCTTTGTTCTTTTTCTTAATTACCTGGCATTCTTCAAATATCACATACATTTTTAATCTTCTAAATTTTTGTTTATCTACTTCTTAGGTACAAAATGCTGTTTCTTCACTTCTATTTTACATATCTACTTTATTACTAAATTGATTTTTCTCATGTATGTCTAAGAATTATTTCTGCCATGGTTCTCAAACTGTGCACCAAGGTACCTTGGGACCCCACAGGTCATTCACAGGGGGCACTGCATGATATTTTAAATTTTTGAAGGAAATACAGCAACATCTGTGGATACCACATGAATTACTAGCTTGAGGTAGTTCATGGATCCACATAAGATTGTGCTATATTCCTATTAATGACATTACATCTTCATGAAGCTGGGATTTAGTGGCTTCACATGAAAATGAACATGGAACATAAAATGAGGATATTAACATTCCAAGTGTTGAGAAATTTCACAGTACCCACCAGGCTCATACAACTCACTATATGTAATGATTGTTAATATTGGAATAAAAATATTACTTTTGCTTTTCAAATTATATGTATTTTTTTAAACAGCTGCTGAGTTGTTAAGACACAAAAACATATTAAGATGTTCAGTAGTACATATTTCTTCTGACTCTTAGATTTTTCTTTTGACCTGGGTGGAGAGAGTATGAAATATTAATGTGGTACTAAGGGTATCATGAACCAAGAAATTTTGAAAACCTCTCCATTATCTTACTTTAGTGCTCCAGTTTCAACCTTTCATATAAAATTTACAAAACTGAGTCCATTTGAGTATAATTCTACTTCTCCAATTTGTCAAACATCTATAGAGTTGATCATTTTTAGGTTGGCCACAGTCTATTAAACGTCAAACATTGCTAAGGTCTCTTTTACTTTCATTGTCCTTCCCTCCCTCTTCTCCTCTTCCCTGAGTTGCATCTCCTGCTTCTCCCCTTCTCTCTGCTCTGAGTTTCCCTTTATATTGATTAGCTGTAGCTGAGACCTGCTTTACAACATTGTACCTATAGTCCACAATAATTTATTGTGCACTTAAAATTTATGAAGACACATATGTAAATGTTGGAGGGAATGGGACCAGGCTGGCAGGGCAGGAAGATGCTCACCACACTGAACTATAGATACGAAGATTTTTTCAAGAAACTGAGAAACACTGCTCTGTCTACTGCCCAACTTCCCACCAAGTAACAGACCTTATTTGTGATATCCCAATCTGCTTCCAGAACTTTCACTTGCTTTTCAGTACTTGACTATTGTATGGTGGTTACCAAAACTTAGTACTGATCATTTTTAAACTTTAATCTCATATATGAATCAATCTAACTCCAAAATCTCCTCCTCCTTTCCCTCACCTATGGAGGTTTGAGTTTGGAGTGGAGTGGGAGAGGGTGTAAAAATGATCTGTTGCTTTTGTATTCCTTTCTTTCTCACATTTATTACTCTGATGTTGGGGAGGGGAGTGGAAAAGCCAGTTCCTTGCATGGTCAGTTGGCTCCATTGGATTGACTTTCTTTGTTGGTCAGAAACAACCTTAGGTCAGTGGTAATGAGTGACTGTTGATAATTCTCATTCTGTTGATAGTTACCACTAACCTGGCTTACTGTCTCCAGACTTATGTGGATGGAGGCCCAGAAGAGCTTGCTGGCATGTTACTCAATCCCATACAAATTATTCCCATAGTATCAGTGAGCACTTGCAATATTCAGCTACATTTTTGAGCCGTCCCAACCAGCATCCCCATGCCACATTCCTCTAACATTTGCACCACATTTCCCCACACGGTGTTGATCCCAGTGAACCTACAATTTTGTCTCATCCATTCCTTATTGCCCCAATTCTGGGGCTGTGGAAGCAGGTAGTCTCTACAGCTCGTAGTGTTTGGGAACTATGAATTTAAGGGTAGTCTCTGACTGACCATGCTGCTCTTCTGCAATTTGGGGAGCACATGAGCAAGTTAACAACACTGGAGCTAAATGGACATCCAATTTGATAATAAAACATTGTGGCAGAGAGAATAATGGCTCCCTAAAGGAGGTTCACATCCTTATCTTCAGAACCTATGATTAGGTTGCTTTTTAGAGCAAAAGGGATTTAGTAGATGTAATTAAGTTAAAGATTCTGAGATGAGAATATTATCCTGGAATATCTGAGTAGGTCTTATGTAATCATAAGGACCCTTATAAGATAAAGGCAGGAGAGCCTAAGTTGTGAGAGGACATAGCAAGGAAAGCAGAGGCTGGCGTTATGCACTTGCAGGATGGAAGAGGCCAGGAGTCAAGGAAGGTAGGCAGCCTCTATGTTCTGGAGACCTGAGGAAAAGGTAAGAAAATGGATTCTCTTCTAGAGCTTCCAGAAGGAACACAGTCCTGTGGACTCCTTGATTTTAGTCTTTACAATCCATTCTGGACTTCTGACCTCCAGTATGGTATGATAATAATATTGTGTGTTGCTTAAAGCAACATTTGTGGTCATTTGTTATAGCAGCAATAGGAAACTAATACAGACTTCAAGGGCATCTTTTTATTACACAGCAAAATTTACAAATCAGCTTAAGGTATCTATCAACCAAGTACCCTCTTACCACAAAAGGTGGTAAGAGGGAAAGGTAGTCCAATTAACAACCCTACAATGGCACTAAGTATGCAAGTGAGAGGTCATGTATCTCTTAGTTTAAATCAAAAGATAGAAATGATTAGGCTTAATAAGAACAGTACAACAGCCAAGATCGGCCAAAAGCTAGGCCCCTGTGCCAATCAGCCAAGTTGTGAATGAAAAAAAAAAACTTCCTGAAGGAAATTAAAACTGCTACTCCAGTGAACATAAAAAATGATAAGAAAGCAAAACAGCCTCATTTCTGAGATAAGGTTTAGTAGTCTGGGTGGCAGACCAGACCAGCTACAACATTCCCTTAAACCAAAGTCTACTCCAGAGCAAGGCCCTAGCTCTCTTTAATTCTGTAAAGCTTAAAGAGGTGAGGAAGCTGCAGAAAATAAACTTGGAAACTAGCAGAGGTTCTTTCATGAGGTTTAAGAAAAGAAGCCACCTCTATAACAGAAAAGTACAGGTGAAGCAGCCAGTGCTGATGCAGAAGGTGCAGAAGTCACCCAGCAGACATAGCTAAGATCATCAATGCAGGTGGCTGCACTAAACAACAAAGGAGACAAAATAGCCTTATATTGGAAGAAGATGCCATCTAGGACTTTCATAGCTAGGGAGGTGAAGGCAATGCTTGGCTTCAAAGCTTCAAAGGACAGGTTGACTCTTTTGTTAGGGTCTAATGTAGCAAGTAACCGTAAGTGGAAACCAATGCTCATTTGCCATTCTGAAAATCTTAGGACCCTTAAGAATTATGCTAAATCTACTCCTCCTGTGCTCTCTAAATGGAACAATAAAGCCTGAATGACAGCACATTTGTTTATGACTTGGTTTACTGAATATTTTAAGCCCACCGTTGGGACCTATACTCAGAAAAAAAGATTCCTTTTAAAATGTGATTGCTCACTGACCTGTCATCTAAGAGCTCTGATGGAGATGGGCAGTGAGATGAATGTTGTTCTCAGGCCTGCTAACACAACCTCCATTTGCAGCCCATGGGTTAAGGAGTAATTTTGACTTTCAAGTCTTGTTAAGAATATATTTTGTAAGATTGTAGTTGCCACAGACAGTGATTCCTCTGATGAATCTGGACAATGTAAATTGAAACCCTTCTGGAAAGGATTAACCACTCTACATGCCATTCAGAACATTCATAATTTTTTTGGAAGAGGTCAAAATATCAACATAGACAGGAGTTTGGAAGAATTTGATTCCAGCCCTCACGGATGACTTTGAGGGGTTCAAAACTTCAGTGAAGGAAGTCACTGCAGATGTGGTGGAAAGAGTAAGAGTAAGAGAACTAGAGTTAGTGGGGCCTGAAGATGTGACTGAATTGCTGCAATCACATGATAAGACTTGAGTGGATGAGGAGTTTCTCCTCATGGGTGACAAAGAAAGTGGTATCTTGAGAACGAATTTACTCACAGTGAAGATGCTGTGAAGATTGTTGAAATGACACCAAACAATTTAGAATCTGACATAAGCTTAGTTGATAATACAATGGCAGGGTTTGGGAGGATTGATTCCAAGTATGAAAGAAGTTCTCCTGTAAGTAAAATGCAATCAAACTGTAGCACATGCAACAGAGACATCGTTGGTGAAAGGAAAAGTTCAATAATGTGGCAGATTTCACTGTTGTTTTATTTTACAAAATTGCCAACACTATGCCAGCCTTCAGCAACCACCACCATGATCAGCCAGCAGCCATCAACATCCAGGCAAGAGTCTCCACCAGCAAAATGATTCTGACTTACTGAAAGCTGAGATGAAAGTTAGCATTTTTTTAGCAATAAGATATTTTTAATTCAGGTATGTATTTTTTTAGGAATAATATTATTGAACATTTAATAAACTATAGTATAGTATAAACATGTCTTTTATATTCATTGGGAAACCAAAAAATTCACTTGAGTTGCTGTATTGCAATATTCACTTTATTACAGTAGTCTGAAACTTCAATACCTCCAAGGTATGCCTGCATCAATTAAATTCCATAGCATTCATGTTCCAGGAGACCATTGTGTGATGTATATGTATATTTCATATGTCTGTACTAGTCTCCCCAAAAATTGTTGGAAACTTACTGACCACAGGAATTATATCCTGAACTGTTCTTGTACCCTCCTCAATATGTGAGAGCTTAATAGAGTAGGGATTCAGTATAAAATTTTTAACTGAATGAAATTCAAAGAAATTCCAGTCAGATATGCACCCCTATGTTTATCGTCACACGATTTACAATAGCCAAGAAATGGAAGCAACCGAAGTGTCCATCAGTAGATGAATGGGTAAAGAAGACGTGGTGCATAAGCACAATTCAGACATTAAAAAGAAAGAAATTCTGCCATTTGCGACAACATAGATGGATCTAGAGCCCACTGGCTAACTAACATAAGCCAGGTGGAGAAAGGTAAATACCATATGCTCTTTATGTGGAATCTAAAAACAAAAAGAACAGCAATAGACTCATAGACATTGAGAAATGACTGGTGGTTACCATGGGGGAGGGGTTGGGGTGGATGGATGAAACAGGTGAAGGGGATAAAGAGGCACAAAATCTCAATATAAATTAGTCACAGAGATGAAATTATGGTCTAGAGAATAGTCAGTAGCTCTGTAATATCTTCTTATGTTGACAGATAGTAACTATACTAGTGGGGTGAGCATTTAATAATGTAGATAACTGTTGAATCACTATGATGTATATTTGAAACCAATATAATATTGTATATCAACTGTTACTACTGTTTGCACCTTTTAATCTCCTTCACCTATTTCACTGCCCAACAACATGCCTGGTTAACCACCAGTATCTTAGGGTCTGTTTCTATTTTGTTTTGTTTGTCCATTTTTTTGTTATTGTTGTTATTGTTTAGATTCCACATATAAGTGAAATCACACATTATTTCTCTTTCTCTGTCTGACTTACTTCTCTTGGCATGATGCCCTTTTGGTTCACCATCTTGCAAACAGCAAGACTGCAATCGTTTTTATGACTGAATAGGAAACCATATAGCTTAACAGCCAGAAACACTGGAGGTCAGACTGACATCCAATTGGGAATGTTAAAGAGCAAGACAAAGCTCTTAAAATCTAATGTGAATAGGCAAGTGGCCCCTAAGTGTTGTGGTAATGTAGCTAAATCCATGTACTCCCCATTTGAGAGTCCTAGTATTTTCTCTCCATTGCTTCACTGATTTAAATTATACCTGAAGAATCCACAATATGAAAACAATCCTTTATTAAGTAAGATTTAATTTCTCTCTGGGCTCAATCTCCATTAAATGGAGGTAATAATCATAATGTAATGTACAGCAAAGGGAATATAGTCAATAATGTTGTAATAACTTTGTATGATAACTAGACTTGTCATGGGAATCATTATAAAAACAATAAATCATCATGTATACCAGATATAAATAATACATTGCATGTCAATTACACTCAATAAAAATAAATAAATAAAGGGCTAGTCCAGATACCCTGTAGGATACTTCCTGGCTATAAACTTCATTTACTTATCCATTTAAAAGTTCTTAAAATAGTTACAACTATGAGAAAAAAAAATGGATTCCAACATAAAAAGCAACAGAAATAAGTTGAACTTCAAGTATTTATTAGAGAGTATAACACGAAACTCACAATCACTTAGTATTTATCAGATGCTCAGTTGAGAGAAATAATATTTATCAAGGGATTCCCAAAAGATATGTAATAGAGTCTAACCCATCTCCTATTAATTCCATCTTCCTCATTAAGGCAAGAGCTTATGAAGTTTAGAGAAAGAGATAAAGAAGAATATATTATATCATATTTTATTGTGTGTTGTTATACTATATTTTGTCATATTAATAAATAATTTTGCTTTGTTTTGTTTTCCTAACAAAGTAAGAGCTTCTACCAATGTTAACTGATACATTTTAAAGGATTTTTACCAAGCTCCTCACAAAAGCTACTCTTGTTATGGACCCGAATTGTTAAACTGTCATAAAACCATGATTATCTTCATGGGAATAAAAAGACATCTCACCTGCCCATCACCAACAGATGGTATCAGTAGTTACCTGCATAAGTGTCCCTTTGGACTAAGTAAATATGGAAGAGGCTCTTTGAGCCTCTTTTACCTGTAAATAGAGGAATTGTTATCTCATTCCTTGAAGCACTTTGTGTTGAATTATTTCCAGATATCTCATCCCTGTTGCCTGTCTCATCTCAGATGGTACAAAGTAAAGTGTAATTGAAAAAAAGTATGAAACGAAAGGATTAATACTCTTAATACTGAACTAGGAAATGCTTTCATGTTGATTAAACAATTAAAAAGAGCTTCTATAAAAATATGTTTGAAACAATGTATTTGAAGAGTTGACTAAAGGAAGATTTTTAAGAGCAATGTGCACTTGTTTATTGATTCCACAAATATTTAATGTCACCTACAATGTATCATACACCACCATAACACTAATTCCTGCAAGAGAGTTTTGCTTTTAGTAGATTTCATTGCCTTGTATTATATTTCTTTCTCCTTTACTTTTGTTTTATAACTTTTTTCTTGTTGACTCATTTTTAGTCTAATGGCTTGTTTACTTTTTGTTCTAATTTTTGTCGAAGGATAATATACATATAAAAATATGTTCAACTCCTAAGAGACATATTTATGAATTTTCAAAAAGTGGATACATGCATGATGGCAGCACTCAAACCAAGAAACAAAAGCTTACAAACACCTCCAGAACCCCGTCTCATGCCCCTTCCATTCACCACCCATCCTCTTCTGAATTCTACAAGCAATGATTAGTTTGGCCTATTTTTGTAGTTTAAATGTAAATGGAAGCATGTTGTATGTACTCTTTTGCTTCACCTGCTCAACATTCAACTGGGAAATTTATCCAGTGGTGTGCTGGTAAGGATCTAACAACTGACTAATTTGAAGTTACCATCATGAAGTTACTGATAACAAAGTTGGGAAGCGAGCTGGTGCAAGCACAACACTTAATTCATGAGAAAAAAATGTGAGACTGAAAGACAGAAGTAGGAAGGGCAGAGCTAGGCCCCTGGTGGTGCCAACAAGCAGCTGTCTCAATGCTACCAACCAACCAACCACCCTCAGCCTTCTTTTCAGGAGGGACGTACCAACCCCTCATTAACTAGGCCACCTTGAAGGCAGAGTTCATGTAACTTACAGCCAAATATATACTTTAGTTAAAACAGATGGTGTCCCCAGATAAAAACAAATAAACCCATCACACTGCCCCACAGTCAAGCATCCTGGGAGGTGGTTTCCCTACAGGGTGAGCTCTTCTACCACGTCCATCTCTGCACTCAGCCAGAGGCTGCTTGCCCAAAGAACAGCAGCCCTCATGACCCAGAGAAAAACAAAGGGGTCCGTGTGAAGCAGTCCTGGGCACTGTATTGGTGCCGGAATTCAGACTCACTGAAAGCACCTGTGTGGCATCTGAGGCGCTAAGATACTGAGAGAGCTTGCCAGATGCCATGGAAATCACTCCTGAGTGATCTGGAGGGGAGGAATGGACTAAGGATAAGTGATTACGTTAGGCTGGTGATGTTTCCCTTCCTCATCATCTCCCTGGTCATATGCTCAGGCAATTACAGACCCAGAAAGTACTTACTACAGGGAAAGAATAAAACAATCGGAAATGCTGGTGCCTTGATAAAGGGGTGGCTCTTTAGATATCATAGGGCAAAGCTGAGCATGACTTAGCAAAGCAGTATAGTTAGAAAAATTATGAAACTAAAATCTGCAAAGAATAAGTGGTTACCAAAATGGCATTTAAAACTTTAATATGACCTTGTATCAAACGGACCCATCACAGAGCACCAAGTAGTGGGTCTTATTTTAAAGAAATTAGGAGGAGGAGGATACAGGAAAATCAATAAAGATGACCAGATTTGGAAAATGTCTCATTTTTAAAGGCTAAAAGAATTGTGCTTATTGTTCCAAGAGAAAAGGAGACCATTTTATGATTTTTAATCTTCAACTCCAAGCTTACAGTGTACCATTATAACAAAATCAGATGCCATTCAATTCTGATCCTTTTCCTTGGGTGTCAGAGCTGCATGAAAGCATTGCTGGGGGGTGTGAGCCTGTTCTTTTGCTTCCTTGGTGAAAGCAAGTGACTCACCACGATGTAATGAAAGCTTCTCATCTCACCTACTGTAGAGTTTCCAATAAATTAATCCTGTGTTTCCAAGAAGTAGCTCTGCTTTACTATATATAGAGAGAGGGTTACAATGTTTTGTGTGTGTTGCACCACTGATGATAAAAGTCTAAAGAGCAATGGTGTGAAAACACAGAGTGGGCTGAGGGGAAAAATGAGGAGATGGAAACATATCTGGCACTGTCCCTGGCAGATCTTATAGCAGATCCCAGGGGCTGGAATATGTGACCCTGAAAGAGAGACCCTGCAAAGGGCCAGAACTTTTGGAGCAGTTCCCAACATGACTTTGAGCTTGGATTGTGACTCCAAGCGGGGTAAACAAAGGGGAGAGTCTTTCCCCTGAGACTGAGTAAAAGAGGAGCTCCTATTAAAATGCAACCTATCAATTTAGGCTAAATGTAAAGCAGTTCCTGATAGTGTGTACTGGTGACGCCGGGGTTCTTGTTCACGAAGCCGAAGAATGAGCTTCATGAACACTCAAGGTAAGAGAGCAAGGTACAGGCTTTTATTTAGAAATAAAGTGAAAGGACAGAGCTCCCAGATCACACCAGGAGGGGACAAGAGAGTCGGGTGTGGTGCGTTGTCTAGGGGATTTTATAGGCAGATGAGGATTTTTCGAGAACATGAAAAAAAAGGCTTAGGGGTGTAGACCTGCTAAGTGGTGTCTGAACACCCAGAATTAACTTAACACAAGGAATTTCCCACCCTGATCTCTCCCTGGGATACTGGCATCTTGGTCTAGGAGCATATCAAAAGGCAGCCTGCCCAGCCCCCAAGGTGGGCTGAGGTATTGTCTGTTTGCTAAAGAGTAAATTAAGAATCCTGCTTCCCAAACTTCCTGGGTGTTAAAATGCAATCTTATCTTTAAGGTAGAATCTTTCTTGCCTTTTACTATGTTGTTTACAGCTGGGTCTGCATGCTAAATTAGTTGCCCAGTTTGCAAAAACACCCCATCAGATCTGAAAGAGGAAAGACAACACATAGGCCTGGGCCTTTTAGCATGCTAAAGTCAATCTTACACATGATTACAAGTGATTAGCATAATAAAAACATGTGCTACTCTTCTTTGTCTGGGGAACATTAACTGATCTTACTGAAGAATGACCTTAGATCTTAATGTTTAACACAGTTTTGGTAGAGGGTTTGCTTGCATGTAGTTACATTGCTCTGACTGCAAACATTCTGCTTTGCTTTTTCCAGAGGCCTTCCCCTTACTCTGGCTACACCCACAGTCCCTGTCTCACTGGCAATCATTAAAAGGTATCATCACAGAGATACAAGGTATTTCTTTCAAAAATCTTTGAAAACAGACTGCTGGGGTTAGCTTAATCCTACCTCTAGGCGTGTGAACATATTACGTGGCTTCTCCCAGTTTGTTTCCCCTCATAATCTCTTACATAACCAAAGAAAAAGATATTATGCATTTATATTGTACTTCCAAAAAAGATTTGCGGTGACTTATAGGAATGCATATAATACTACAAAAAGATAAGAGTACAAAGAAATTATGATGAAAGAAATATTCAAGTGGAGTGGTAAGATGAAAGTTAAAAAGAAAAAGTATGGAAATAGGTTGGCTTTTGCTTTGCTGAGAAAGTAAATCATGTGAACAGATGGAGCCTGTCAATTTGTGGTGGTAAGTTCACTGCAGTGGGATGTCCTGAGAAATTAGTAAACCTCAGCAACTATTCTGCATTACTCCACAGCCAGCATTTTCTTGCTCCACATCGCTCGTTGATTGAATACTCAGAACTGCAGTGGTCCAAAGAACAGGACTCATCAAGCCACCTAGACATAATTTTCTTGTTTGGTCTAAGAACCAGTAAGCGAACCTGGACATTCAGGCTGCACAACACGATCCTTGATTCCCAGTGCAGCCAGTCCAGGCCATGGGAGGCCACCACGGTCACATCTTCTACTCTACCGTTTCACCTGTTTTCCTCTTTAGCAGAGAAAAGAGCTGTTTTTCAGAGAAAGGCCCTGATTAACAGCCTGTCTTAAACCACAAAAACTGAGGCAGACAATATTCTAGAATCCTTCTGTTTTGCGTTAAAAAAGGGAATAAATAAACAGTGAATCAATAAGAAGAAACTGAATTATATACACTTGTTAATTGCTGAATTAATCGATCTCGTAGAGGGCAGGAGAAAACCAGGGCTTGGGCTTATCTGGGCTGGTGTTCCTGTGATGGAGTGTGTGTTGTCTCAGACCCTTTGAATCCTTCCTCGGAACCCTTTCTTCACATCGTGTTTTCATCAGCCCCAGCAGCGAGCCAGTGTCTCCTAAGGCCTGCCCCTGAGGGACTCTAGTAAGAAGGCTCCTCTGTTTAAAATGCTTCTCTCCCCCTTTCTAGCCATCTCACCCCTACCCCTTCTCAGAGACTTACTCCTTCCACAACATCTCTTCATGTCCCCCAACACCAAGCTTACTCTACAGTATTCTTAGTCACTTCTTCACAATTTAATATTACTCAGCTGTTGCCTTGAACTTTTCTTTAGTTTTTTCATTTAAATGAGTATTCTTTTCCCAAAGGCATCATAAGCCATAAACTCATCAGGGTTAGAGCCCCGGGCGAGACAATGCCTGAGTGTTTCAATCTGGCCCAGCAGGCCCAGCACTTGGCTGTGAACTGGATTAAGAATCTTTTTAGAGGAAATGTGCTTTGAAAACGCTCACTGAAATGTGAAGAAATCTTCCTCCCCGGCCCCCAGTCCCTCTCCTATTCTTTACTGTTAATATTAAGTGCCTGATCCTTTTAATGCCTATGCTAAGTGGCCCAAATGGTAGTAAATCCATCAGTAGTGAAATGCTGGCCCACTTGGAGGTCCTGAGCACGCTGGGCTGGTGACAGCGGCTGAGGCTGTCCTGCAGTCGCTTTGCAAGTACATCACCCCTCTTCCTACGGCCTTCTGCCCCGGGGGCCCTGCGCACCGGGAACACTTCCCTACAGATGACTCATCTCCCCTTGATCACTGTTCCAATCCTTTTGTTAGGTTTCTAACAATTTCATAGTAGCGTATCTTTTATATCTCAATCTCAGCCATGGGCTCTATAATAAAAGAAGTTCATTCATTATTTGACTAGATATATGTCTGTATTCTGAGAGTGGCTGGCTTTTGAAAAAAATGTAATAAGAGGGTATGAAAGGTGCTCTTCAATGAGTATTAGCTCTGATTTAAAATCAAATTTGCTGATAATTATATTAGGCGTGTCATTTGGTCTCTTTCAGAAAATGGACTTTTTTGGTCCTCAAAGTTTAATTTCAAAGTGTTATGTCCTGTGAAGCTTTTTAACCTTTGTTTTGTTTTGTTTTGTTTTCCCTTTGATTCAGTGAGAGTTCTGCAATATGTAAAGATTTATATTTGTTGCCCCATCCAAGAAACAAAGACTTCTAAGGGATTACAGAAAAAGAACTATTGATAAAATTTCTGCTGCAAAAAAATACGTAAATATGAAATGCTTGTTTCATAGTTTCAGAAAACAGTGAGATAGATTATTCTTAGGCACCAAAGACACACATGGCTCTCAGGGCCATGTTACTGAACCTCAGCCATAATACAGGAACTCCTTCCACTTCCTACAGTTGTGGCTACAAATCTAACTGCAACTCTAGTCACCCTGCCCTCTTTCTTTCCTCCTACAATGAAAAAAAAAAAGTGCCCTTTGGCCAACCAAGGGCCAATCCTCCTTCGCATATTCTAAACACTATTCCTTCTTCCTTCTCACCCCAGCCATGGTATCTTCAACCTCTCCCTCACTGATTGCTTCCCATCAATGCTCTGACATTCTCAGAAAGTGATGCCTCCTGCTTATTCAAGCTGGAGGCCTGAGATATATTTTTGTCACACAGCCCTTTGACCTTTCCACCCTCAAACAACTCACCTAGAGTTGTACATTCTACCTTCTGAATATAGCTGACCCGCTCACTTCTCTCCACTCCACTTTGTATAAGGCGGCCCAAGGTACCAATCCCTCCTGATTGGTATCTCCTTACGAGCCCCTAGAAGAGGTTTGTGTGGAACTTCTTCATTGACTGCCTTGTCATTAGAAACAGGGGCCCAAAGATGAGGACTTAAAGATGTAAGGTACTCCTATGATAGAAAAGGCCAGAACTGTTTGCGACCAGACACCCCCTCCAGTTATTAAGTGGCATCTAAACTAATTCTGGTACACCCAAACATTATCCCTTTTTTTTTTTTAAGCAAAAGATGAGGGAAGGGGAAGAGAAGAGAATCATCCAACAGATGGTCAGCCTGGAGGGAAGGAGTGTGGCTGGTTCCCCCTGTGTGTACCAAAGGAGAGAAGAGGACTCCTTTCCCCGTGCTCCTAGGTCAAGCGGTGGTGGGTCCAAGGAAATCCCTCAGAGACACTGGGAAGACTTGCAAGAAGAGGCATGTGTAAGTCTAAGTTCAACAATAAAAACAGAAAACAAGCTGTGTTCATTTCATGGGGAATAATAGTTACAGGGGAAAAAAACAGCTTATAAAATCATTGTTATGGTGATGAAAGGACTCTAGTGCATGTCCAGGACATCCACCGTAGAAAGTTAGGCTGCCAAGGCAGCTGCTGTCCGTAAAACGATCGAGAAGCTGTAAGAATCAGAAGCCGGGCTGCCACTCGCGATTCCCCTAGCACACCACCTGCTCTGGGACCCATTTAAGCAAGAATGAATGTCTGAGACATTTCCTCTTTTCCACACGACTCCGTTCCCAAGTTAATTGAATAACATACATAGTATGAGTATGTTTATGTTTTTATTAATATATATGTACACACATGGACAAAGTTCTGAAAGGTTATATTAACTGACGGAACATGACATCAGTGAGATGGCAGAACCGGAAGTGCCTCAGTCATGCTCCCCTACAGCCACAATAACGTGACAGCCACCCAAAGACACAAGTGCCTTTGTGGGAGCTGTGCATGTCAGGTAGGCGGCGAAAAATCTCCAGTGGAGTCTAAGACTAAGAAGGACCATTTGAGAAGGCGAGTTTATGTCCGGCTGGCAGGCTCACCAACTGTGGTCCCAACAACAGATGCAGAAGCAATCCCACCCCCTGCAGACCAGGCTGTGGCCTTGTGGCCTTCATCCTGTCACCAGCACCATCAAGCAAATAACTCAGGAGGAATCACGCCCACTCCAGGTAATAAGCCCACCAATCTTGGTCCAACTGTGGATCTTGAAACATCCCTGTAACTTGACTCCCAGCTAGTGTCCAGAGAGTGATGCTGAGGCAGAGGGCTGCCTAGAGCCACTTAGACGTCATGGCAGGAGGAAAGGGAGTGGTGGAAGCTGACTGCCCTTCCATCTCATGGCTGGGTAAATAGGTGTGAGTTTCTTATGTATGCTTGTCCTGGCAGGGGGGCACACATGAGCTCTACTGATGGGCTGTCTTCATGGTAGAAAACCTAGACTGGGAGTCTTTGGAAGGTACCATTAGAGGCAGAATCTGAGGCCTATTCTCGGAGGTCAACTAAATTGGGATTAAGGGCATCACTGAGAAGCTTTCCATGACTCCAAAGGAACCATAAATTCACCCTGTAAGAGAGAGTCAGGACAAGATGGCTTAGACTCATTTCTCCCTGAGCCTCTCTGCTAAGCACAACTACGAGCCCTGGAAATGATGCAAGAGGCACCCACAGGAGAATTCTGGAAGATGGTAAGAGGAAGGTGAGCTGGCTTAGGACCCAGGACTGAGGGAACCACACAGCAGTGAGTTGTCTTATGTCCCCTCACCTAACAGATGGTGACCCCAATGCAGCGTTTCCTGATACCCAACCTAGCAACAGAAGGCACCCAGGGAGACTCACTTCTCTCTGACCAGCACTCTCCTTTCACACTGCATCTGAAATTCCCCTCTTCCTCTGAGATACACCCAGTCAAGAAGATGGAGCCAACAAGAGAGACATAGCTATAGTCAGTGGCCTGAGTATAAGAAATGTGCTAGTTTTAAAGCTTGTGTCATAATTTCAATATCTTGAGTCCCTATGAATCTGTTTCTATTTTCTGTTGTTTCCATGTTGTTCTCCAACACATTGTCCTTTATGGCCATAGATATGGATTCTTTTTTTATACTTTGTTAGATGTTTAATTTGAAAAAAATTACCAAAAAGTACTGCTGAAAGTCATATTAAGGAAACAGAAGAATTATATTAATCCTAATGAATTATAAAAATGCAACTGAGAAAGTACTCATATTAACGTCAGGCAAAAATGATCAAACACAAGCATACATGGGATCCCTGAGGAAGAGAATCCACAAAAGAAAGAAATAAAATTATAATAATAATACAGAAAATCAAGGAAGATCTGAATCCTCAGATCAAAAGAATAAACTACATTTAATGAATCTGTAATACACATCAACCAACTCCAAAAAAAGTCTGGTAACTTTAAGAATAAAGAATACTCCAGGCAGATCTGTGCGAGGGGCCACACACCAGAGTCTCAGACTTTTCCATTACAAAAATTCAGTGATAAACATTTATATTTGAAGGTAAGTGAAATAATTATTCTAAACAAAAATGAGAGACAGACTTAAATGAAAGGAATCAAAGACTATAGTACCAATAAGCCCTTCTTTTAAAAAAATCTACTTAACTGTAACCCAGCCAATTAAGATATAAATTATTTTAAATATCCCAGGAAGGTCATTTACTTAACAAATTTACTGTGCTAAAACTATCCTTAAATGTTGAAAATTTAGTTATAAACAAGACATGCACTACCTGATATTATGGAACTTTCATCATAGCTAATGGAGAGATCATGAAAAAAAGGAACTAATACTAAAAATGTATAGATGTGGTTGCACACCAGAAATGTAATGCTCTAAACCAACACTATAAATATAAATACAAGTCATCAGATACAACACAGTGGTTCAACAGGTACCCATATTATTAAATCCTCACCCCTCTATGCAGTTACTATCTATCGTATAAATAGATAGAAATAGAAATAGAAAGATGTTGCAGAATCATTGACTATATTCTCCATGATGTACTACTATCCCTGTAACCAGTTGATATTGTGAATGAGAATTTTTGTGCCCCTTTATCTGCCTCCCCCACCCCAGTCCCTTCCCCACAGTAACCACCAGTCCATTCTCAAGGTCTATGAGTCTACTGCTGTTTTGTTCATTCTGTTTAGCTTTGTTTCTATATTCCACAAATAAGTGAAATCATATGGTATTTGTCTTTCTCCACCTGGCTTATTTCACTGAACATAATACCCTCTACATCCATTCATGTTGTTGCAAATAGCAATAAAAATTGTATATCAATGATATTTCAATTTTAAAAAAGGTAAGAAAAAGGAAGATTATTCAGATATACTACTTAGAACTACAAAAAAAATCAGTAGACTGTGTCAAAGAAATGGGATACATTTTTAAATGTTAGTCCTTCATATTCCATATCAAGAGTGAATTCATATTCTATAAAATTGGAATATGCTGACCATAGACCCTTAATGGTTTTTATGCTATCTTTTCAAATTTTATAAGAGCTTTTTTAGGTAACAAAATATATCTCAGAAGTTCAAAAATTTCTTAGTTATATTTGAATGTGTTTATTGTTAATCTGTTAATTAAAAGCAAATTTAAATATAACTTTAATATTAAAAATATGATGTACAGTAGGGACCCATTCTCTTTAAAAAAAGTCAATTCACCTACATAACCCTTCTTTCACTACATATACATAGATATTTGGGGTTATTTTTATGAAATATTAATACTGGTTATTTCTGAATGTGAAATTTTTCTTTGCATGTGGCTTTCAAATTTTCTATATTTCTTGAATATTTTATAATGTGCATGTACCATCTCTGTATAATATGTACAATGCATAGTTTAAAATTTTTAACATTTTTTAAAATTTACATTTGGAAATCTACTTAACTTTATCCATCTGTTTATTTAGTGTACCACCTGTCCCTCAGCAAGAGCATCTGGATATACTAATAAGCAATAAAATAATCAAATGGGACACCTGAGAAGAGAGCAGAAAATGCAGCATGAGTGACTTATAACATGGATATACATTTTTTCCAAATAATTGATAGTGAGGCATACTCGGGGCTAATACCATAAATTTCACGATTCACTCTCTTGAAAGGGCCATGCTCTTCCCCAGTAGGGTGAGCAAAAAACCTGATAATTAGTAGCAAGTACTAGAAACACTGAAAGGTCTTATTTTTAAAAACTTACAATCCCAGTCTTATATTAAAATAAGGATATTAAGGACACTCACATCTCTGGTAAAAGATTCTAAGGACTCATCTGACCTGGGAGAAGAGCCAAGACTATTCCCTCCTAGAGTAATGGTTTGGTTCCCAAACTTGCCTACACATTGCAGTCACCTGGAGAGTTTGGAAAAGAAATACTGAACACTAAACACCACCTTCAGAGATTCCTTCATAATTGGCCCACACATTGGGATTGCTAACAGCTCTTGGGTGAGTCTAATATACAGCTAAGCTTAAGAACCACTGTCCTAGAGGAAACAGGTGTTTAATGGCATGCCTTAGGACCAACTATGTCTGAAAAAACAACTTAAAGCTTGACCACCTTCCTGGATTGCTGGAGGCAACAAGCCAAGGAAATTGATTTTAGAAGTCAGTCCATCTTTAGGGCGACAACCTGTGTTCACCAAACTGATGGAACTTGGTGCCATCCTGGTTCTACTGGAAATGACTGATAGTGATAACATGGGTAAGTACAGTGACACTTTCTTTTTAAAAGTCCACTAAAAAGCGCAAAAAAAAATAAGAAAAACTTTAAATTCCAGAGTGTCTTGGTAGCCCAAGATTAGTTGTCAAAAATCCTCTAAGTACTATTATTTTTAAATACCTAAGTGATTGGGAGTCACCCCCAGAATTTCATTCTTTAAGTACCTACCCCAATGTCAAACATTCCTGATCCCCACTGTGAAACATGAATTTTTCATTTAAGAATGGAATATGAAAAGTTACCATTGGGATACTTTCAAAAGGAATCCGATGAGATATGTGACATAAAGGGAAACTAGGAAACAGAAAATCTAAATAGTCTAAAAAGGCAATCCAGTCATGAACTGACATTGCTAAATAAAATCCTTCTTACAATTTCCATTCCTTATCACTTCAATTTTAAAAATATCAATGCCATCCATTATAATGAGCAGTATGAAAAAACTTTTAATGTATTAATAATTTCATCAGTTGCCTACACTTGGAAGTGATAAAGATGTGTCCTAGACAGGCCCGGTATTCAACTAGCACACACTGCCCTCGCCGCACCAGTAATCTGATTTGCTCCATAGGATTGTTTTCTGGGTCACACCAGCTAAATATTTCTACTCAACATGGTGAATGGTATGCAGCACCCCCTAACATAAAAAAAAAAAAAACTGCTTTATATTTGTAGTGGGCTGAGTGATAGCCCCCAAGAATCTATGTCCTAATGCCCAGAACCTGTGAATATCACCTTATATTGCAAAAGAATGAATGTTAGTTGAATATAGGTCAGAAAAAAGATGGAGGCATGAGACATGAGGCAGAAACCGACTCCCAAAACCACACATAACACAGAAATACAGCAAATAAAACTAATCCGGAAAGAGTAACCTGAAGACTGCAACAGGCCGCCTACCTCTGGGGAAAAGAGAAGACTTCACAGAAAAGGGTGAAGTAGCAAAGCCGTGATCTGTTGGGACCCAAGCCCTCCCCCCACTCCAGCTCACTGAGGAGGAAGAGAAATGGAGTGGGAGAGAGTAGAAGCATAGGACTGCTACACACCCACCCCTGGAGACCTGCTCCAGGAGCATGAACCCACATTACATGGTACTCTGGAGATTAGTGGGATTGGAAAGCAAAGACAGACAGAACACTCAGGAGAGACTGAGATTCCAGCTGCGGCAGAGAACAGGTACCCACACCGGCCACTGTGGAGAGCCGGAAGTGAGATCACCGGAAGTGAGGACACCAGATCCGGAAGTGAGAACACTGGATGTGAGATCAGCCCAGAAGTGAGATCATTGTGGGTGGTTCATTTCTTGTGTATATAATCTGTGCCGTGAAATAAAACTGCATCACTGGTCTGCCACCTGCGGTCAGTGGACCTCCTGACCCCAACTTTGATTTCTGTGTCTTTCTTGCTATCTCTGTGTTTTTTTATTCTCACACTCTCAGGTTCAGCTGGTTGGTAGAGCTGGTCTCAGCAGGTGGTGCCTGAACAGGGACCTGAGAATGGGGTGATGGAAAACTTAAATGAGGAGACTGCCCGAGAATCAGATGCACGTCAGGAAATAAGGTACGGCAGCAATAGAGTCTGGAGTAAAACAGTCAGAGTCTTGGGACCGAGAAATCTTTGTACATCTGCTTAAGGCTATGCTTCACACCCGCGGCGGTAATGTGTGCAGTCGGCAGCTAGAATCTTTTCTTGTTTTGTGCAAGAAACCTGCCCCTGGTTCCCCGAAGAAGGAACCATAAATAAGCAGACTTGGCAAAAGGTGGGGCTGCAGCCTAAACAGCGCTTCAACCTTCATGGGCCTCGGGACTTTCCTGTAGAAACATTTGCTTTATGGAATTTAGTGAAGGAAAGTTTGGACGCCTCCCCGAGTTTACCCATTTGCCTGATAGACTTCTAGAGGGAGGCTGTATAGTCAAGCAATCAAAACAAAAGGTCACCAGTTATGAGGCTTTTGTTAATGCTATAGTCCCCATGGACTGTGAGTTGTTACCTCCCAGGTATGAACCAGAGTTGTTAAAAGAGGAACAGCAATGTGAGAAAGAGCCCCCTGGGAATGGGCAACATGGCGTCCAATATGGCGACCAGGAGGACTCATATTGTGAGCAGAAGGAATCTGCCTCCTCGGAGTCTGAGATGGAGGGAGAGGGTGACACAGGGCCCTCTGACACCTTGAAACTTCCTGCCAATACTGAGTCTGTCTTGGCCACTTTTTGTAAATGGAAAGTATCTTCCTCTAAACCCCTGCAATCACCCCTCTGTCCTGATAGGCCTTGGAGGCACACATTGCAAGCAGGGAACTCCCAATGCCTGCGTGGCCCCCTAGTAGTCAGTCTAACTGGGCACATTCCATTTCCACTGTCACCAGAATAACTCCTGGTTCCACTCAGTACTCAGCTTTGCAGCGCAGCATCCAGGAAGCCCAGAGGCGGGATGAGGACACATCTGGGTTCCTCCGTCTGCCTGCCAGTCACTGAAAGGTGGGAAGGGGCTGGAAATGCCAGACAACATGATCCTGTCCCTTTCAAAACTTTGAAAAACCTCAAACAGTCCTGCTCTCAATATTGCCCAACTGCCCCTTTTACCCTTGCTCCCTTGGAGGGAATATCATCTGACGCTCTGGCTCCTAATGATTGGGAAATGCTCACTATGGCATGTCTCACTGGAGGTGATTATTTGCTCTGGAAGAGTGAATTTGTAGACTTGTGCATACAACAGACTGATAGAAATCAAACGCATAACATTTCCATCAGCCCGGATATGCTGACTGGGGAAGGGCAGTATTCTGCCTTGATAAATCAGCTTCAGTTCACTTTAAAAGCATATCAGCAAGTTAACAACTGTGGAAGAAAGGCTTGGAGGAACCTGCCCACTGCAGGAGCTGAAACTGAGGAGCTCAGCAGCATTCAGCAAGACCCAGATGAGCCATTTCAGGAATTTGTATCTCGCTTACTGCCAGGCAATATCCAGAGTAGTCCCTGATTCAGAGGCTGGGAATATGCTCGCAAACAGCTGGCCTATGAAAATGCAAATGGTACATGTCAGGGCCTCATTTGGCCTTATAGAAAAAAGGGAAATCTTTCTGACTTTGTCAGACTCTGCGCAGATGTGGGATCTTCCGACACGCAGGGTGCAACATTAGCGGCTGCATTACAAAAAACATTTGGACCAACACAACAGCCCCTGTAAGGGATAGAGCACCATCTTAAAGGCAGATGTTTTCACTGCGGGCAACTCGACCATTTTGCTCTAGAGTGCCCTTACCCAAAAGAGCATCCAAGGACACCTCCTGTCATCTCGCCCCAGGAAAAACTAAATAGGACCCCTGGAATTTGCCCGTAGTGTCACCGAGGCAAGCATAGGTCCTGTGACTGTAGGTCATGAATTGATGTTCAGGGACTACGATTGTCAGGAAACGCCCAGCGGGACCTGCCCCAGCCTCAGCAAAGAATGGGGGCCCTGTCCATGACTCCCTCAATTGTCCTTCCCCAAGCGAAACAGTCCAACACCTTTGTTGAACAACCCCAGGAAGCACAGTAGACCTCAGTCCCACCTCCCGATTCATACTGACTCCTGACATGGGACTCCAAGCTATTCCCACCAGAGTATATGGCCCCTTGCCTCCCAGCACAGTAGGCCTTGTATTAAGCAGGAGTAGCTGGAACTTGAAAGGACTGCAGGTGCAGCCCGGAGTCATAGACTCCAACTACATGGGTGAAATTAAAGTGATGTGTTGCTCACCTTTCAGAATTATTCAGATGTTATCCTCAGATCATATAGCTCAACTTTTTGTGCTGCCTTTTGTACAAAACTGGCCAGTGTCAGTCCTCCTGACCAAGAGGGGACCAAGGTTTCAGTTCCTTAGACACCTTTTGAGTTCAACAGGTGGGACCTGAATGACCTACTTTGACTCTTTGGATTGATGGGAAGTGTTTCAAAGGCCTAGTGGATACAGGGGCTGATGTGCCAGTTATTTAATTGAAGCACTGGTCCCCCCCTCTTGGCCCACATAAGAATCCATGACTAACCTCCAGAGCATAGGGATGGCTCAGGGCCCCTTACAAAGCTCCAAATCCCTGAACTGGACAGATAAAGAGGGCTACTACACAGGAACCTTTCAGCCTTACGTTCTTGATCATCTCCCTGTCAATTTATGGGGTCGAGATATACTAGCCCAAATGTCTGTCTTGCTCTATAGCTCCAATCCCACCACTGCTCAAATGATGGTGGACCGGGGGTATGTACCCAGAACCTGCCTAGGAAGTGAGTCCTGATGCACTCACCACTGCTCCACTCAAAGGGCAGAGCTGGAGGCTGTGCTTTGGGTGCCTGAGTTATACCCAGAGCAATCTCTTAATATTTACACTAATAGTAGACACGTGTTCACAGTGTTCCATTCTGTGGAAACGGCCATTACTTCTCATGCCACTGCTGAAGGAGTCTTTCATCATTTTTATAAAGCTTAGGTAGCTCTTAGGCGGAGGACCCGTCAGGTGTATGTTGGGCATCTTTGTGCACACACCGGTCTTTGTGGGCCTGACTGCCGGCAATGCAGCTGCTGATGCCACCACCCATGAGCTCCCTCTAGAGGGTTTGACTTTAATCTCAGAATCTCTGCTCTCAGCCACTCAACACCCGCACCAGTCATTCCATCAATATTCCCGAATTCTTAAAAAAAAGGTTTGTAATTACCCAGAAGCAGGCTGCACAGATGGTTCGCACATGCCAAAACTGTCACTCCTTGCTGCCTACAGCACCCCTCAGTGTCAACCCTCAAGGCCTGGTTCCAAATCAAATCTGGCAAGTGGACGTTACCCATGTCCCATCTTTTAAAATACCCCTTTCGTTCACATTTCCCTTGATACTTATTCTGGCTTCATTTGTGCTTCCCCCCTATCTGGAGAGGCCAATACATACATTATCTCCCACTGCCTGCATACATTCTCCATCATGGGTATTCCTATAATCATTAAAACTGGTAACAAGCCTGGATACACCAAACAAGCCTTCCAACATTTCTGTTCAACCTTTCAGATTCAACACGTAATGGGAATTCCATATAATCCTCAGGAACAAGGTACAGTGAAAAGAGCCCACCTCATACTTAAAAATCAGTTATTTAAACAGAAAGGGGGAAAATATGGAACCTACCCCACAAACCAACTAAACCTTGCCCTGTTCACACTCAATTTTTTTCCAGTGGATGAGCAAGGCCTCACAGCAGCAGATTTTGGACCCCTCAAAATAAAAAATTTACATTGATCAGATGGAAGGACCCCCTCACAGGTCTTTCGCAAGGACCTGACCTGGTACTTATTGGGGGAAGAGGTCATGTTTGTGTTTTCCCTAAGTCTGCTGCAGGTCCTTGATGGCTCCCCGAGTGACTAATCAAACATCATCATGCAGCGATCAACTCCAGGATGAAAATGAGGACCACCCCAGAAGTCCGGCTCCCTCAACGTCCAACATCACAACAAATAAGGAGAGTCCATCCTCTCCTCCTACGTGGGGACAGCTCAAAAGGTTGACTCAGGAGGGAGAGGAGATGGTCAGATGACAGGATCTGACTCTGACGCCTAATAAGGTGTTCCTGGCAATGTTCGCCCTCATCACCATCCAGGTGGGATTAGTACAGGGAGAGACCTACTGGACCTTTTATCCAAATTCCCCAGTGTTACACCATTACCTGGGTGATGAATCAGTCCTGTTGTCTGTTAAAGACACCCAAATCCTGGAAGGGCACCCAGGACCAGATGGGCCACACTGGCAGCATGGCAACATACAAACCTTAGTCTCGATCTGCATAACTTGCATCAAGAGATATTAGACATCCAAAATGCCCAGTTGGATATAATAGATCTCAGAGAGCTAGCAAGACAAGTCCTGGAATATCTTAAGGTCTTTAACCCATTCAATATGCTGAAACATACCCTCTGGTACCTGTTTGCTTTGGTGTTTACAATAATCATTTTGTTTTGCTTATTATTAGTCAGCTAGTGAGCCCTTACAAAAGGAATGCATGCAGATTGATTGAACCTGCATCACCTACAGTTTCAATTAAAGAAAGTAGTGGGAGAACTCCCAGCTCTGCCCTGAAGTCTCTTTTCTGTGACCTTTCTCTTTCTTTCCTAAACACAGCCCTTTCTTGAATCTCCCTACCCTGTAATGTTCTAGGAAGGGTATCTTCTATTGTCTACTGTGACCAAAGGGTATCTTGTATATGCCCCATAAATGGAGTTGCCTGTGTCAAAGGCCCTCCTTGAAGAAGAAACTTGGGTTCCCCAAGACATGTGACCAGAGCCCAGGCCCCACCAGCAGGTGAGGAAATCCTAAGGCAGGTGCTGAGCATGGAGACCACAGAGGCATATACAACTAGAAGACAGAGAACTGACCCTCTTGGAGGACGCTGCTCCTCTCTCATATGCCTCACATCACCCTGTTTGGCCCCAGACGATGGCTGGTTAGCCAGAGATGGATAAGATTCCTCAAGGGAGGAACAACCTAAGACATGGAAAATTTCAGAGGGCACATCAGGAGAAGATTTGGGGGATAACAGAAGTAGGGCACAGACCCTCACCACCCAACCGTGCAAGGGCCAGAAACTTCACCACTTCTGAGGGAGGTCTCCTGCCCCCATGGCTGCTTCACTGCCCATGCCCAGCTGAGATCAGGAACCAGGTAGTGGACAGAGACCTGGCCAAAAGTGGCTGCTCCCTCATTGCACAAAGATTTGTTTCCTACTTCTATCTTGAACCATGGGGAAGAGGTGGCTGAAGGGAAGGGCTGTGTTGGGAGACCTTCTGCTTGCTATACTCTTTTATTGTATCTATCCTCCACCTGTGGTTTCTATTAAAGAAAGAAGGGAGAGATGTGGAGAGCCGGAAGTGAAAGCACCGGAGGTGAGAACACGAGATGTGAGATAGTGCAGAAGTGAGATCATTGTGGGCAGCCCACTTCTCATGTATATAAGTTGTGCTGTGAAATAAAACTGCATCACAGGTCCGCCACCAGTGGTCAGTGGACCTCCTAACCCCAACTTTGATTTCTGTGTCTTTCTTGCTATCTCTGTGTTTTTCTTATTCTCCCTCTCACCCCTCTTAGGTTCAGCTGGTTTGCAGAACTGGTCTTAGCAGAGCCCTCTGGGACAAAAGAGAGGCAGGAACCTTGAAAGACTTCTCAACAGAGAGAGGGGCACTAAAAGCACCAAGATTACACCGAGCTTGCTGCTCAGGAGAAAGGACAGGCATATAAATCATCGCAGCACACTCAGCCCAGCAGGTTGGGAACTTTCAGGAGCTTCAGGTAATCCATTGCCCTGGCTGGCAACACAGCATCAAGGTCCCCCACTGCAATACACAGCCTGCCTCCCCTGCCTCCCAGAAGGCAACAGTTTGGCAAACCTGCAACCACTGCCAATGCCCCGGGCCAGCTGGAGGGTGGCCCTGCCAATAGCAGATACAAGGACATAATGCAGGGGCTCCTCCCTACATGCTTGGTCCACTGGCCCTGGCAGTGGATGCAGCCACTGCAGCCAGGAAGCAGGAAAGAGGTCTTTCCTCTCAGCAGGCACCAGAACCACTCACCTGTGACCCCCACCATTGCTCCAGGGGCTGGGAAGCTCCAAAGAATATAGCTTCTGGTGACTACAGGGCGCCGCCTGCACAAAGTAATTATTCCATAGTAATCATTAGAAATATGAAATGGCAAAAGAATCTTTTACAAACCAAAATCCCACAAACACCAGAAAGAGGGCTAAGTGAAACTGAAATCACCAATCTTCTTGATAAAGAGTTCAAAATAAAAATAAACATGCTCATGGAACTACAGAAAAATAGTCAAGATCTCAGGGAGGACTTCAAGAAAGAGAAAGAAACTGAAAAATACAGTATCCGAAATGAAACATACAATGGAGGGTTTAAAAGCAGATTAGCTGAAGTAGAGGAGATGGTAAATGAAATAGAAATTAGAGAACATGAATACAAAGAAGCTGAGGCACAGAAAGAAAAGGATCTCTAGGAATGAAAGAATGATAAAAGAACTCTGAAACCAATACAAATGGAACAATATTTACATTATAGGGGTCCCAAAAGAAGAAGAGAGAAAAAGGGATAGAAAGTCTTTTTGAGGAAATAATTGCTGAAAACTTCTCCAATCTGGGGAAGGAAATAGTCTCTAAGGTCATGGAAGTGCAGAGATCTCCAAAAACAAGGTATCCTAGGAAGACAACACCAAGACATATGATAAATAAAATGGCAAAGATCAAGAACAAAGACACAGTATTAAAAGCATCCAGAAAAAGAAAAAGGATCACATACAAAGAAAAGCCCATCAGGCTATCATCAGACTTCTCAGCAGAAACCTTACAGGCCAGAAGGGAGTGGCATGATATATTTAATGGAATGAAACAGAAGGACCTCAACCAAGAATATTCTAACCAGCAAGATTTCATTTAAATTTGAAGCAGGGATTAAACAATTTCTAGATAAGCAAAAGTTGAGATAATTTACTTCCCACAAACCATGTCTACAGTGTATTTTGGAGGGGCTGCTCTAGATGGAACTATTCCTAAGGCTAAATAGATGTCAGCAGAGAAAATAAAACCACACTTAAGGAAGCAGACACATTATTACTAAGCAAATGCAAAATTAAATCAACTATCCACAAAGTTAGTTAAGGGATACACAAAGAATACAGAATATGACACCTAATACATAGAGTGGAGGAGGAAGAAAAAAGAGAGGAAAAACAAGAACCTTTAAATTGTGTTTGAAATAATGTAAAAAGCGAGTTAAATTAGACTGCTAGATATAAAGAAGCTGCTCTTGAACCTTTGAAAACCATTAATCTAAAGCCTGCAATGGCAATAAATACATATCTATCGATAATCACCCTAAATGTAAATGGACTGAATGCACCAATCAAAAGACATAGAATCACAGAATGGATAAAAAAACAAGACCCATCTACATGCAGCCTGCAAGACACTCACTTCAAACCCAAAGATATACATAGACTAAAAGTGAAGGGATAGAAAAAGATATTCCATGCAAATAATAGGGAGAAGAAAGCAGGGGTTGCAGTGCTTGTATCAGACAAAATAGATTTCAAAACAAAGTACCATTACAAGTATCTGTGCACCCAACACAGGAGCACCTACATATATGAAACAAATACTAACAGAATTAAAGGAGGAAATAGAATGCAATTAATTCATATTAGGAAATTTCAACACACCGCTCACTCCAAAGGACATATCAACCAGGCTGAAAATAAGTAAGGAGACAGAAGCACTGAACAACACACTAGAACAGATGGACCTAACAGACATCTACAGAACACTCCACCCAAAAGCAAGAGTATACATATTCTTCTCAAGTGCTTATGGAACATTTTCTAAATTAGATCACATAATAGGCCACAAAAAGAGCCACAGTAAATTCAAAAGGATTGAAATTGTACCAACCAGTTTCTCAGACCAAAAAGGTATGAAACTAGAAATACCTTTGCAAAGAAAAACTTGTACAAAGAAAACAAAAAAGCTCACAAACACATGGAGGCTTAACAACTTGCTCCTAAATAATCAATGGATCAAAGACCAAATAAAAACAGAGATCAAGCAATATGTGGAGACAAAGGAAAACAACTCAACACACCAAAACCTGTGGGAAACAGCAAAGGCAGTTCTTAGAGGGAATATATTGCAATACAGGCTTACCCTAAGAAAAAAGAACAATCCCAAATGGATAGTCTAAACTCACAATTAATGAAACCAGAAAAAGGAAAACAAATGAGTCCCAAAGTCAGAAGAAGGAGGGACATAATAAAGATCAGAGGAGAAATAAATAAAATTGAGAAGAATTAAAAAGAAAGAATCAATGAAACCAGGAGCTGGTTCTTCAAGAAAATGAACAAAATAGATAAACCCCTAGCCAGATTTATCAAGAAACAAAGAGTCTACACACATAAACAGAATCAGAAATAAGAAAGGAAAATCACTACAGACACCACAGGAATACAAAGAATTATTAGAGAGTACTATGAAAGATTACATGTTAACAAATTGGATAACCTAAATAAATGGACAATTTCCTAGAAAAATACAACCTTCCAAGGCTGACCCAGGAAGAAACAGGAAATCTGAACAGACCAATTACCAGCAATGACCTTTAATTGGTACTCAAAAAACTACCTAAGAACAAAACCCCCACACCAGATGGCTTCACCCCTGAATTTTATCAAACATGTAGAGAAGACTTAATACCCACCCTCCTTATAGTTTTCAAAAAGTAGGAGAGGAGGGAATTCTTCCAAACTCCTTCTATGAGGCCAGCATTACTCTAATACCAAAACAAGGCAGACACCACAAAAGAAAATAAAATTACACACCAATATCCCTGATGAACATTGATGCAAAAATGCTCAACAAAATATTAGCAAACTGAATTCAAAAATACATCAAAAAGATCATCCATCATGACCAAGTAGGATTTATTTCAGGGATGCAAGGATGATATAATATTCGAAAATCCATAAACATCATCCACCACATCAACAAAAAGAAGGACAAAAACCACATGATCATCTCCATAGATGCCAAAAAAGCATTCGTCAAAATTCATCATCCATTCATGATAAAAACTCTCAACAAAATGGGTATAGAGGGCAAGTACCTCAATATAATAAAGGCCATTTATGACAAGCCCACAGGCAACATCATTCTTAACAAGGAGAGCTGAAAGTTTTTTCTTTAAGATAGGGAACAAGATAAGGATGCTCACTCTCCCCACTTTTATTCAACACAGTTCTGGAGGTCCTAGCCACAGCAATCACAAAGGAATAAAAGGCATCCAGATTGGTAAGGAAGAAGTTAAACTGTCACTGTTTGCGGATGACATGAATTTGTACATAAAAAACCCTAAAGGATCCACACCAAAACTACTAGAACTAATAACTGAATAAGCAAAGTTGCAGGATACAAAATTAATACACAGTGCATTCCTATGTAGTAATGATGAACTAGCCTGAAAGAGAAATCAGGAAAACAATTCCATTTACAATTGCATGAAAAAGAATAAAATATCTAGAAATAAACTTAACCAAGGAGGTGAAAGACCTATATCCTGAAAACTACAAGACACTAGGGAGAGAAATTAAAGACACCAATAAATAGAAATACATCCCATGCTCATGGATGGAAAGAATTAATACTGTCAATATGGCCATCTTGAACAAAGCAATCTACAGATTCAACAAAATCCCTATCTAAACCAACAGCATGCTTCAACGAACTGGAACAAATAGTTCTAAGATTCATATGGAACCAGAAAAGACCTCGAATAGCCAAAGCAATCCTGAGAAGGAAGAATAAAGCTGGGGGAATTACTCCTCCCAAAGCTCTACTACAAAGCAACATAATCAGACAATTTGGTACTGACAAAAGAAAAACCCATAGATCAATGGAACAGAATAGACATCCCAGATATAAACCCACACATATACAGCCAATTAATATATGATAAAAGATCCATGGATATAGAATGGGGAAATGACAGCCTCTTCAATAACTGGTGTTGACAAAACTGGACAGCTACATGTAAGAGAATGAAACTGGATTATTGTCTAGCTAGATACATGAAAGTAAATTTGGAATGGATCAGAGACCTGAATGTAATTAATGAGCCCATAAAACTCTTAGAAGAAAACAGAGGCAAAAAATCTCTGGAATATAAACATGAGCAACTTTTTCCTGAATACATCTCCTCAGGCAAGAGAAACAAAAGCAAAAATGAACAAATGGGACTGTATCAAGCTAAAAAGCTTCTGTACAGCAAAGGACACTTTCAGCAGAACAAAAAGTCATCCTAAAGTATGGGAGAATATATCTGTAAATGACATATCCAATAAGGGGTTAATATCCAAAATACATAAAGAGCTCACACACCTCGATACCCAAAAAACAAATAACCCAATTTAAAAAATGGGCAAAGGATCTGAACAGACACTTCTCCAAAGAAGAAATTTATATGGCCAACAGGCACATGAGAAGATGCTCCACATCACTAATTATCAGGGAAATGCAAATTAAAACCATAATGAGGTATCACCTCATACCAGTTAAGATGGCCAACATCCAAAAGACAAGGAACAACAAATGCTGGTGAGGATGTGGAGAAAGGGGAACTCTCCTACACTGTTGGTGGGAATGTAAATTAGTTCAACCATTGTGGAAAGGAATATGGAAGTTCCTCAAAAAACTTAAAATAGAAAACTATTTGACCCAGGAATTCCACTCATAGGAATTTACCCAAGGAAAACAAGATACCTGATTCAAAAAGACATAGGCACCCCTATGTTTATCACAGCACCATTCACAATAGCCAATATATGGAAGCAACCTAAGTGTCCTTCAGTAGATGAATGGATAAAGAAGATGTGGTACATATACACAATGGAATATTAATCAGCCATAACAATAAAACAAATCCTACTGTTGCTGGTCAGCTGTGTCTGGGGAGGTCTTTCCCTGAGCACTAGGTGAAGCACTAGGAGAAACCTCAACCTGGACGGGAGAGGGTTCTTGACTCTGGGAAAGAAAGAATTCTCCAACAAGTCAGAGGTGTGTAGGTAAGGAAGGAATTCATTAAAGCAAGAGCAGCATGAATTGCAGCTGCTGTGCAGGTAGCAGAAAACAGATAAGTGCAGAGGGAAAGAGGGAAAGTTCTCGGCCTAGGGCAGATTCCCTTGCCAACTCCTGAAACCAAGGTCACATGGCATCCTGTATCCACTTGGATAAGCACAACATGGGGACTAGCCCCTACCACTCCAGACTTGGGGGAACCACAGAGCACAGGATGGAGTGAGATTATGTTCTGAGAACTTCCTAAAGAAAGGAGATTTTCAGGCAGGCTACTAAGAGCAGATTGCACAGTCGCAGTTCCGCCCAGGTCACCCAGGTGATGGAAACATGCAAGTCCAAATCTTAGCTCTTAGCAGCCCCTTCCTACTTATTAGGAGTAAAGTATAGGCAGTGTGAAGACTTGGAAATAAAATGAAATAACAAAGAGACAAACTGCAATAATTTATGCAGTGAGAAAGCTTTATTTGAAAGTATGCACTTAAAGAAAGGGAAGTGTGGGTGACCTCAGAGAGGAGGCACACTGAAAGTTTGGGGATTCTGTCTTTTAGGGCTTTCGAGAATGGGCAGAGGGGAGGTTGTTAGGTGTAGGCTTGACTTTTGGTCTCAAGGTACTTATCTCTGGTGCAAGACACCATGTCTCTTTTCCTTATTATCAGTCCTTCAACTAATTTTGCTAAATAAAGCCAACACAAGGAATTTATCCTGTTCTTCTTCAAGATAGTGGTTACCCTCAAGTAGTGGGAACATATCAGTTAAGACTGCCTACCCTGCCTTAAGATAGGCTGTTGGGCTATTGTCTGATTACCAGAGAATATGTTAGGAATTATACTTCTCAACTCTCTGCTTTTTAAGATGGAGTCTCTCGTGTTCTTAATATACTGTTTATATCTCAGCACTTTTCATCATAGGCAGGAAAAGTTAATTATGATGCTTGTCCCATGTCTCTGCCCCACCTCAATACCATTCACAACAACATGGATGGAGCTAGAGGGTATTATGCTCCGTGAAATAAGCCAGGTAGAGAAAGACAAGTACGAATGATTTCACTCTTTTGTGGAGTATAAGAACAAAGCAAAACTGAAGGAACAAAATAGCAGCAGACTCAGACTCCAAGAAGGGACTAGCAGTTACCAAAGGGAGGTGGGAGGGAGGGAGAAGGGGATCAAGAGGCATTATGATTAGCATACATAATGTAGGTGGGCTACGGGGAAGGCAGTATAGCATGGAGAAGCCAAGTAATGACTCTATAGCATCTTACTATGCTGATGGACAGTGACTTCAGTGGGGCATGGGGGGGACTTGATAATATGGGTGAATGTAGTAACCACAATGTTGTTTATATGAAACCTTCATAATATTCTATATCAATGATACCTTAATAAAAAAATGAATGTTACTTTATATGACAAATGATGCAGTTAAGGGTTTTTGACAGGAGGAGCCTTACCCTGGGTAGCTGGGTGGACCCTAAATGTAATCACATGTATCCTTATAAGAGATCTTGGGGGTTTGAGATCGATGAAGGTGATGTGACCAGGGAGGCAGAGAAATTGGAGTGATGTGAATACAGGACAAAGAATCTCTGTAACTGTCAGAAGCACAGACTCTCCCTGACAGCCCTCAGAGAGAGCACAGCCCTGACAATACCTTAGTAACACAATCCTGTCTCAACAGCCACAGAAAACCAATGCAGTAGCATTTGCCCATTTATGTGGTGAAATAATCCCACCATTGCTGTGTAGGGACCAAGGGCAGGCCACCCCAAGATATGCCATTGTGTTAGGTAGGAAAATAGATATGAGCGGGGTGGAAAGAGAATAAGGTCAGTAAAACCCACTAGAAAGGACTCAGAGTTAGCCAGTTAAAACTAGAAAGCCAGAAAAGACTCAGAGTTAATCAGTTAAAGCTCAAAAGGTCAGGAGCAACTTGGCCTTGAATGTTTGAATATTCCCCAGATAAAGAGTAGTATCTGAGCACAGCCCATGTCTTCACTGTGTCAATTAGATCATGCCATTACTTTAGCTTGCTAAAAGGCCCAGCTACGAACAGCATAATAAAGACAGGAAGATTCCATCTTAAAGATAAAATTGCATTTTAAAATCCAAGACCTTAAGAAGTAAGATTCTTAACATACTCTTTAGCAAACAGACAATAACTCAGCCCACCTTGGAGGCTGGGCAGTCTTGATTGATATGCTCCCAGACCAGGAAGCTGCTATCCTGGGAGGGAAGCAGAGCAGTACATTTCTTGTGTTGAGCTAATTTTGCAGAATTACCTGGAGAACTGATAAGAAACTTAATGTCTCATCAAACACAAACATCTTGAGACCACTTAACAAGTCCACACCTCAAGCCCTTTGTCACATACCTGAAAAAACCTTAAACAGCGGAACCCCCAACCTTTCAGTGCGCTCCTCTCTCTGAGGTCACCCGCACATTTTAAGGGAATAACTTTAACTTTTTCCCAGTCTTTCAGTGTGCTTCTCTCCGAAGTAGCCTGCACTCCCCTTTCTCTGAGTATGCATTTTCTCTCTTTAAATAAAACCTAAACCTTTCAATGCTCCTGTCCTCCCTGAGGTCTCCTGCATATTTTTCTCTTTAAGTAAGTGACTCTAAATAAAACTTTTACTCTGCTTCACTACTGTGTCTCTGCCCTTCAATCCTTTGTTGTGGCAGAGACAAGAACCAAGGAAAATACACAACGCCCCACTAACAACTGTGACATGCACATCATTTTGAGCTAAAAAAACATCAGGGCCCAAGACTCAGGAATATATTTTGACATCACCACCACTCCCCCCACCCACCCTCACCTGGGTAGAAAGGATTTAGGTGGAGCAACTGCTCCAGGAGGAGGGCTATCACCATAAATAGTTGTCTTATAATGTAAACTAGGGGTGACAGGGAGGGATGTGGCTAAGTCTGTTAATATTTCTCTGTGCTTCATTGTTTCTGTGCAGCCCACCAAGCATTTTTGTTTATCAAACATTTACTCTTTCATATTGTTGTGAGTTGCTTCCCTTTTCCTTTGAAGTCTCAGACCCCTACCCCCTTCTCCTCGGTCCAGGATGACATATATGCCTCATTCTCCCGGTCAGTCTTTGGAACCCTCGTCTGTGGCTTCCCCTTACATATGTAGTTAAGCTTCGCTTTTTTTCTCTTGTTCAACTGTCACATTCTTAGACGAGCTAAAAGGAGCTCTAAGGATAGAGGGAATTTCTTCCTCCCCGACACTGATTTTCAGTTACCCATGAATAGTCACTGACCAGAATTGGGAAGACCACACAACTGGCAGGCTGAGCTATTACAAGCCTACTTCTGGTTCCCCACTGGCCTGGAAACAGGGGAGTCTTTTCAATTTCCCTTTAAATTCTTACCTTCCTGTCATTCCATTTCATTTCTTCCCCTCAGAGACAGTGCAATGAAGTATTCTGTGTACCCCTTTATGTCAAAGTCACCCCCCCAAAAAAGCAATTAAAATGACTAAAAATTCAAATTAGGGAACTAGAAGAAAGTTGGCATTTTCATAAAACTCAAGCTAATTCAGTCTATTGATAAATTTAAATGTCATTATAACATTAAAAGTATAAGCTACAAATACATATGCACTAAAATTCTGCCCCCACTTAGTACTTGGTGGCCATCAGCAAGGCAAAGAGTTTTCTTACCTGCATGTAAGGTGCTTCTTTAGTATTCAGTGTTCAACAGTAGTTAGAATTATTTCACTACCATCTGCAGCTTTGGTGAGAATGATGGTGGCAATAGTAAATAGTGGAAATGGTGATAATTGTAATAGTACTTGTGTTATGGGCTGAGTTTGTTCTCCTGGGTTCTTGTTCACACTGCAACAAAGAATTGAAAGGCAGAGGCACAGTAGCGAAGCAAGAGAAATTTTAACTGAGTGAGAGTTTGAACTGAACACACTCCAATGGAGAAACCAGCCAAGGTCAAGGCAGACAAAGGCACCAAACTTTTAGGGGAAGGTCTAGTTATCACAACTTAGCCAGGAGGCCTTTCTTTGATTAACAGGGTAAGCTCATTTGGTTGACAGCTCTAATTATACACCCATTCCTCTTCGGGCACATGTCCTCTCCTAAAATGCAAACAGAAAAGCCTATGGCAGTGCATGGGGTGAAGGGGAGCAAAACCACAATTTTATTTTAATGAGATTATGATAAGGTGTGATTTGGGCTATTCTTAGTTTTGTTCAATTGCTCCTGAATTGGGATCAGGTTGGGCCAGTTTGCCCGGGTCTGAATAGGCAAAAACGTTATCTCCTTGCAAAGCCTTTGCTGTCTTCACATGGGACCCCTTACCTCTGCAGAGTTTGGTCAGTTTTTCCTTGAACTGTATCTTCCCCTTCCCCTTGATGCCGGGTTCTTGTTCATGAAGCCAAAGAATGAGCTTCACAAACACTCAAAGTAGGGGAGCAAGGTACAGGCTTTTATTTAGAGATAAGGTGAAAGGACAGAGCTCTTGGCTCACACCAGGAGGGGACAAGAGAGTCCAGGGTGTGGCGTTGCCTAGGGGGTTTTATAGGCAGATGACGATTTTTCGAGAACATGAGAAAAGCTTAAGGGAGTGGACTTATTAAGCGGTCCTAGGATATTTACAAGTAACTTGATACAAGTAACCTCCTGCTCTGTTTTTTATTTATAATATCATGTCATCTGCAAATAGTGACAATTCGACTTCTTCTTTACCAATTTGGATGCCTTGTATGTCTTTGTTTTGTCTGATTGCCATGACTAGGACCTCGAGTACTATGTTGAGTAACAGTGGAGAGAGCGGGCATCTCTGTCTTGTTCCCAATCTTAGATGAAAAGCTTTCAGCTTCTCGCTGTTAAGTATTATGTTAGCTGTGGGTTTCTCATATATGGCCTTTATGATGTTGAGGTACTTGCTGTCTATACCCATTTTGTTGAGAGTTTTTATCATGAATGGATGTCGAATTTTGTCAAATGCTTTTTCAGCATCTATGGAGATGATCATGTGGTTTTTGTCCTTCTTTTTGTTGATGTGGTGGATGATATTGATGGATTTTCGAATATTGAACTATCCTTGCATCCCTGGAATAAATCCTACTTGACCATGATGAATGATCCTTTTGATGTATTTTTTGGATTCGGTTTGCTAATATTTTGTTGAGTATTTTTGCGTCTATGTTCATCAGGGATATTGGTCTGTAGTTTTCTTTTTTTGTGGTGTCTTTCCCTGATTTTGGTATTAGAGTGATGCTGGCCTCATAGAATGAGTTTGGAAGTATTCCCTCTTCTTCTACTCCTTGGAAAACTTTAAGGAGGTTGAGTATTAGGTCTTCACTAAATGTTTGATAAAATTCAGCGGTGAAACCATCTGGTACAGGATTTTGTTCTTAGGTACAGTTTTGATTAGGAGTTCAATTTCGTTCCTGGTAATTGGTCTGCTGAGATACTCTGTTTCTTTCTGGGTCAGCCTTGGAAGGTTGTATTTTTCAAGAAAGTTGTCCATTTTTTTAGGTTATCCAGTTTGTTAGCATACAATTTTTCATAGTATTCTCTAATAGTTCTTTGTATTTCTGTGCTGTCCGTAGTGATTTTTCCTTTCTCATTTCTGATTCTGTTTATGTGAGTAGACTCTTTTTTTCTTGATAAGTCTGGCTATGGGTTTATCTACTTGATTTATTTTCTCGAAGAACCAGCTCTTGCTTTTGTTGATCCTTTCTATTGTTTTTTTCTTCCCGATTTTATTTATTTATGCTCTAATCTTTATTATGTCCCTCCTTCTACTGACTTTGGGTCTCAATTGTTCTTCTTTTTCTAGTGTCGTTAATTGTGAGTTTAGACCGCTAATATGTGAATGTTCTTCTTTCCTGCGGTAGGCCTGTAGTGCAATATACTTTCCTGTTAGCACGGCCTTCGCTGCATCCTATAGATTTTGCAGTGTTGAATTATTGTCATTTGTCTCCATATATTGCTTGATCTCTGTTTTTATTTGGTCATTGATTCATTGGTTATTTAGGAGCATGTTATTAAGCCTCCATGTGTTTGTGAGATTTTTCATTTTCTTTGCGAAATTCATTTCTAGTTTCATTCCTTTGTGGTCTGAGAAGGTGGTTGGTACAATTTTAATCTTTTTGAATTTACTGAGACTCTTTTTGTGGCCTAGTATATGATCTATTCTTGAAAATGTTCCATATGCACTTGAAAAGAATGTGTACTCTGCTGCTTTTGGGTTTAGAGTTCTGTAGATGTCTGTTAGGTCCATCTGTTCTAATGTGTTGTTCAGTGCCTCTGTCTCCTTACTTATTTTCTTTCTGGTTGATCTGTCCTTCAGAGTGAGTGGTGTGTTGAAGTCTCCTAGAATGAATGCATTGCATTCTATTTCCTCCTTTAATTCTGTTAGTATTTGTTTCACATATGTAGGAGCCCTGTGTTGGGTGCATAGATATTTATAATGGTTATATCTTCTTGTTGGATTGACCCTTTTATCATTATGTAATGGCCTTCTTTCTCTCTCGTGACTTTCTTTGTTTTGAAGTCTATTTTGTCTGACATAAATACTGCAACTCCTGCTTTTTTCTCCTATTAGTTGCATGAAATGTCTTTTTCCATCCCTTCACTTTTAGTCTGTGTATGTCTTTGGGTTTAAAGTGAGTCTCTTGTAGGCAGCATATAGATGGGTCTTGTTTTTTTATCCATTCAGTGACTCTATGTCTTTTGATTGGTGCATTCAGTCCATTTACATTTAGGGTGATTATGGAGAGGTATGTACTTATTGGCATTGCAGGCTTCAGATTCGTGGTTACCAAAGGTTCAAGGTTAACTTCCCTACTATCTAACAGTCTAACAACTCACTTAATATGCTATTAGAAATGTAATCTAAAGGTTCTTTATTTCTTTTGTTTTTTTTCCCTCTCCTTTTTCTTCCTCCTCCATTCTTTATATATTAGGTATCATATCATAAAGAGCATGTTAATGACTTTTATTTTGAACTCCCTTTCAGGGAGAGTCATGAGGTCCATATCATTTAAATCTTTCTCAGGAGTTGTATTCATAATTTTACTCTGGACCAGGTTCCTTTGGCATTTCATAGTTGTGTATGGCGCCCTCTAGTGCCCAGAGTCTCTACTTTCTGGAGCTGCTCAGCCTCTGAAGCAATGTCAGGGATTGTAGGGGAGTGGTATTGGTGCCTTGAAGGAGGAAAGAGCTGTTCCCTGTTTCCTGGCTGCTATGCCTGCCTCCACTGCCTGAACCAGTGGGCTCAGCACACAGGTATAAGCCTCTGTGCTTTACGTTTTTAGTTGCTGTAGACAGATCTTCCCTCTGGCTGGCCCAACACCAGGGTAGGGTTTCCCGGTTTGCAAGCCCAGTAGGGCTGGCCAGGAGAAAGGCGCAGCAGTCTACCCATCACAGAAGGGGTTCCTGGAGCCATGCAGGCAGGCAGGGAGCTGAAACACCTGAAGACTGTGAAAGCTCCAAATCTGCTGGGCAGAGTGCACCCGGGCAATTTTCTCTACCTGTCCTTTTTCTTGAGCAGTAAGCTCTGTGCAGTCCTTGCCCCTTTAGCAGCCCTCTTGCTATTAGGAAGTCTCTCAGACTGCCTGCCTTTCTTTTGTCCCAGAGCAGCTGGATATGGATCCCTGCTTTCAACAAACAGCTGGAATCCTAGTCTCTCCAGGAATTCTGCCTGTCCCAGCTTTCCAACCCCCTAATTACAAGAGTATCATGCAAGCACCATGAAATGTAGGTTTGTGCTCCCAGAACAAATCTCCAGAGTTAGGTATTCAGCAGTCCCAGATCTCCGCTCCCTCCCTGCTCCGTTCTTCTTCCTCCTGCCAGTGAGCTCAGGTCGGAGAAGGGCTTGGGTCCTGCAGGACCACAGCTTTAGTACATTACCCTTTTCCGTGAGGGCTGCTCTTGTCTCCAGGTGTATGCAGTTTGTTGCAGTCCTCTTCCCTGTTGTTCTTTCAAGAGTAATTGTATTGGTATATTTTCATATTAAATGCAGTTTTAGGAGGAAGCCTCTGTCTCACCTCTCACACTGCCATCTTTAATCCAAATCTCCAGATCGTATTTAAATAGAGCTGAAGATCTCCAGATATTCTCTCCCCACTCTTCTTCATCCTGTCCATGCCTTCCTACTTTGCTTATGGCTTCCCGAGACTTTACTGTAATAGTCTTAGGACTGCCTGAAACAGAAGGCAGGAAGGAGGATGAGGCAGGAAGCAGAACATGTACCCACAGAAGTATCAAAAAGAAAGAAAAAAAAGAAACTTTTCTGAATTATGCAGATCGGGTACTTCATAAATTCATTCCATTTAATTCTTACATCACTCCAGAGGAGGTTTACCATCATCACACTGATTTTAGCTCTGGGGTGAGAAATACTCAGTATACCCCAGGGTGATGTAGCTATTTGGGTTGTAAAACTAGGAAATGGACCCAGGCAGTCTGAATTCAGTAAACACTTGGTGAATGCCTAACCACTAAGCTACAGTGCCTCAGAATGGGGCAGAGCCGTCAAACAAAGACATTTTGGTGTGTGATGTGAGCTAGGCAACCAAAAACAGACCATTTCATTTCCCTACCCAAGGTCATGGCACCTTCCAGAAAGGCATGAGGGAGGGAATAGCAGGCTCCCTAACTAGCCTCCTCTTCCAAATCTCAGGTCTTCTGAGCAGGGTGCAGCTTTGTTCCCAATAATCAAAAGACCTTTATTTAAGAACCCTAGTAAAGGTGGGACCATCACAGGTGCCGTTCTAAGACTGATGTACAATAGGACCCCTCAGATGGCTATTTGTAGGGAACACTGCAGATGGGTGAGCCCAAGAAGCACAGGTACCAGTTGATGATCAGTGGTGATTCCAGAGTGTCATCCGTGGAGACACCGTGTGCTGTGTGGGGCTGTCAGCGCTCCTCTCCGGAGCCCTGTCATGGCAGAATGGACAGTAAATACCATAATGATTCGCTAGAAGCACACACATGAACGAAACACTCAAAGGACTCTTCAGGCTCAGTAGGAGGGAATGGATCTCTCTCGGGAGAAAAAGGGATTATATTTGAAAGTGTATGTTAGGCCAGTCCTAATTTGGGGAGTAGGTAAAAATTTCAACTGATCAAGGGATTTGTTAAAATATGACTTTGAAGATGTAATGATTATTTAACTGGAATATACTCTACGTGTGCACACCTTTGACGTGCTGCAACGCATTTGCTTTAATGTTCAAACACTGTTATTAAAACAAATTTCGACTAGAATTTCTGTAGCTCTTGTATCAGAAATACTCATGACACAAAAATCCTGGGTTATTCATGGACATCACAATTCTTTTCATTACCATTTCTGTTCTGAAACGCAGGAAAACTCCCCACTGAACACCCCTGACACAGACACCCATTTCTTGGGTTGCAAAACACAATGTAGCAAAGAAGGGTTTCATTGGAAGGGAAGGGAAGGGAAGGGAAGGGAAGGGATAATCTGTAATATTCCCTTAATGAACTGCAACATCTGAAGGGATGGGCAGGTACCATACAGTACCTAATATAGATGAAATACAGTGAGTAGCTAGTCATGAACATGCCAGGTGAAAAATATTTTCTTTTTACTGTTTTTAGAGGGTCCCATTCCAGTCCATGGGGAACCATGCTCCAAAATTTCAATCAATAAGGAAAAGGCTTCTCTTACTGATATTGTCTTCTCTCATAACTCCAATGCATAGTTACACTAAAAGTACCCCTCCTCCACCAAACATGAGGATGAAAAGAAACAAAAAGGTGAAAGCACAGATCAGCTCATTTTTCCACATGACTGGGAAAAGCAGCAACTGCCATGCCTGCAGCCCAGTGGCGCCCCTCATTTGGAATGACGAAGGGTCCTATGATGAACTTTCTCCACACCTGTGTCCTCTGGACCGAAGTCCCCCTCCACCAAAAAGTCACCCGCACTGCCCTCTGCTAGAAGATCAGCTTGCTGCTCAGCTGGTGGGCTTTGGGTCTGGCCATGACAGTGTTGGTAGGGATCTCTTGCTCTCTCTGCTCTGTCAGTAATTATCTCTGCCCTTTCCAATAGGCATGACATGATGAGACATGCTTACCCTCTTTAGGATAATTTAGTTCTTTAAAGCTGAGCTGCACATGGCAGACAGAAGCTCACTTAAGATGGTATCTTGCCAATGGGTTTCAGCCCCAGTCAAGTTTACTATGGATTCAGTGAGACTGAGGAATGACTGTGGATAAAATGAGAGTTCCTGTGGCCAGGATTCTCACCTGGCCCTGGTTGACTAGCTCGCTGCACACCTGTGGGGAATACATGGCTGTTGACTCTATATAAAAAGCTCTGCCCAGTGCTCTGAGTGTGACATGGTGGCACTGCTGCAAGGCTGCAGGAGAGCAGAGCAGAGGCTGGAGTGGTGGCAGCACCAAGGACAGAGGCCCAGAGGATGGCTGTGAGGGATGACTGTGCAGAGAGACCCAGAGGACAGCTGTGCAGGCAGAGGGGCCCAGAGGTAGAGACCGGCTGGCTGCATACAGACTTGCTTTGAGTGAACAGGATTTTAGTGACTGACCTGCCACCTGGAAATAAAGTTGGGTATAACCCTTTCACGCCAAGAACGTTTTGCTGTCAATTTCTTTGGTCACATTGAATCCATAGTGAACTTGCCCGTGGCTGAAACCCATTGGCAAGACAATGACAATGGAACCTCTTGGGGTAAAAGGGTTTATTACCTGGCTTGTTCTCCCAGTGATAGGTCAAGCACTAGAATTACCTCTGCATCCAGCCATCTGCAGGCCTGTAATCCTCCTTCATCTCTACCTCCACCCAGAGCACTGGGAAGAGCTCTTTATATAGTGACTCACTCAGTAATAACTCATGCTAACAGATGTGGAAGCAATAGCCTAGCAGTAGGCCAATTACATCATCAAGTAGTTTAGCTTCAGGTAAGGATTCTGGCCATAGGAACTTCATTTTCCCCACAGATGGGATGTCCTTGCTCCTTGCTGAGGTTCTCTATTGTGATTCCTCTTCTTTCTGAACCTCAAGGAAGGAGAGTGGGCTGCAAAACCATGGTCCAAGTTACATTCTGGCTCAGGAAACAAATCCCTTACCTCCAGGTGCTGGCTGGCAGCCCACTTGGTTTTTAGTTTACACTTACTCGTTACAAGGTAGGAATGGTTTAGCTCAGGGCTTTCGGACACCTCTAGGTAATGGGTGGCTGCTGAGAGTGAGGGTGTGTTGCGGAAAGGAAGCTTCTTCAGATCTCCAGTGTTAGACCTTAGAATTCTTGTTTTATTTCAACAAAGTCAAGTTAATAGGTAATTCCAATAGCAATCCAGATGTCATTTCTTTCCTGGAATGAACAATGGTTTCTTGTTTTAGCCAAAAATATTCTGTATCGTATCCCTTGTCCTGATTAATCCCTCACTTGTGGGCAACTTGCAACCCCAAAAGAATCAATGTTATAACTTTAGTAACAATATAACATGTGAAAATGTCCATTTAGCAGTCCTGAGCATGGAATAACCTAAAATCTGTAACCAATTACTAAAAATGCTTTATCCCTTGGCACCAACCCTGACTTGTCCTATATAAAAAGTACTAGACAGGCCTGCTCAAAAATTATCTATATGTGCTCAAAATGAATCCCAAAAGCTAAACCACAGAAATCTTAACTCTGGATTTGCTCCTGCTGCAGAATACAAGAAACTACTTGATTGTAGTCATTTCTTTTTATGAATTATTGCCCCATAATAGTAAGTTGCTTGAAAAGTAGGCATCATTTTTCTTCCATTATAAAATATTCCAAACATACAGAAAATAGACACCTGTGTACCAATAACCCATACTTTAAAAATATTACAAATATTAGCATAGAAGTTTAAATTAGCATTATATAACTATGATCTTTATTTCGGATCTTTTAAAAATATTACAAATACGGTTATAGTTAACCCACTCTCCACAATCCATTTCTGTCCTCCTCCCAGGATAAGCACCAATCTGATGTCAGTGTCTGGGTCCCTTGTATATTTAGATTTTTGCCACATACTCATATACTTTCACAATCATGTTTCATGTGTTCTTATGTCTTGTACATATCTGTACCCCTGCAATATCTGACACATAATAAAATCTGAAAATTCTTTGTCAAATTAAAGTCACCACCTAAATCTATAACAGAGGAAAATGATAAATTCCCTGTTTTCCAAAGGTCAAGCTGAAATTTAAAGTCTAAGAATAAACATTAAGCTGAAATCAAGAAAATTACTTTCTCAGTAGTCTTGCCTAGATAATAAATTCCACATCCCTTTAAGTTATTCAGAAAAATATAGTTTTGTGCTATTTCCATTAAGAGTTCATTTCTTTCTCACTCTGCTATCATTGTATAATCCTGACTTCCTCTACTTCAATAAATTCTGTCTGCCTCCATTTAAAGTATAATTCACATATTTTGATTTCTACAAATATCTTGTATATACATCTGCTACATACACAAAAATCACCATCCTAAGTTCCAACACTTTCCAAAATAAAAATGAAGGTTCAATCAAAAAAAAATTGTGTTCTTTTTATCATTGCTTTTCTCCTAAACCACATTATCTCTCTGTGTTAAATAGTGATTCTCACCACCTAATTTCCCCCTAAGGTCCCTAACTTTACTAGTGAACATAGCCAACCAATGCTCACTGAATAATCCCTATCATGAAAAAAAGGGGAAATGCATTGTTGTAATTGACTTAGCACAGCTGTCTGAAACAATGATTTATACTTCTGCCAATCCATTCTTACACCTCTTAGAGAAACTACAATTCATGTTTCAAAGACCTTTTACACACTGCACCCTAACAAAAAATCAGTTCACCCTGGAAATGTTACCACATAACCTATAGTTTCAAAATGTGATCGCCGCCATTCCTGCTACTACCTTCTCCACTGCCATCGGCAGTAGTATTACTGATCTAGGGTCCTTGAGTTCTACATGCTAGAATTAGCGCCAGGTACAAAATTTGGCTTGGACAGAGCTTTATTAGAACTTATGCCTGAGTGGAAGGGAGATAGCCCAGAGGAAAGAATGCTCAGGCTGACTCTCCCAAAAAGAGGAAAAGGAAGTGTGTTTAAAAAGTCTTGCAGCTGCTAATACTAATCACCAAGCAAGTGCAACTCCAGAAACTGTGCTCTCAATTGATGATATGCTGCCTCAGCCAAATGATTAAACAGAAATGCATGAAAATCTTTATATCCTCAGGCATCAAATGAGCAGCACCAGAGATGAATCAGAGATGTAATACAACTGTTTTATAAATACACAGGGGACATGATCAAATTGATTATGCAAAACATGTCAAAATATAATAGGCAATAAAGACTCCCGGTTGTTATGAGATATTTAATAGGGCCAGGTATTCTGTTTCACACCACCACTTTCCTTTTGTTACTTTTTATTCTTTTATTTTCACTTGCATTGCATAATAAACACTGAAGAATTTTGATCTGTAATGACTCCCAGATTAAGTCTTCCCCAGCCATCACATCCCTGGTACGTGCTTGTTCAATCTCTGAACAACTTTTTTTACCTCTAGTCTTTATGCAGCACACTGCTGGATCGCAGGGCTATGTTATTGTTTTAAATGTCCCTGAAGAATATACAGTACCTAACTTCGTATTTCATCAAAGTTGAATAGTGTCTCGCCTGAGGGGGATTGCCCCAGGCAAGTTCACCCTGAATTGGGTGAGACCAAATAACAAGGGAATGTTAGGAGTAAAAGGGTTTATACCAGCTTTATTCTCACGGTGGCAGGTTGAATGCTGGAATCACATATGCTTCCGGTGCAGTCTGTAGGCAGCAAGCCCATGTCTTGTCTCTGCCTCTGGGCCTCTCTGCCACCTCGCAGCCCTTTGCTCCTGGCTCGCCCTTGCTCTCTTCCCCAGCCTCTGCTCTGCCCCAAGCACTGGGAGGAGCTGTTCGTATAGTAACACAAGCAATAGTGGCTTACTGTCAACAAGGGTATAAGGATCAGCCTAGCAGTAGACCAGTGACATCATCAAGCAGATAAGGGTCGGCTGAGGATCCTGGCCATGGGAACTTCCATTTTCCCTACAATTAGTAAGTAGCATTACCACTCTAGTACCTTTCAATGTCTTATATTGCTAGGTTACTTGAAATTCCGCTACTGTGAGGGTGACTGATCAGTCAGTAAAACCTCGGGAAGATGCCACCATCAAGGGGACTTAGGAGAGGGATACCCAGGAGAGATCTCAGAATCCAAGGATCCCTGTTCAAATGGACATTTAAGTCTCTATTTGGATATTTCCAGAAGAGAAAAGGTCAAAACAGGTTCTAAATTTTTCTCTGCACAGTTATGTGGGACTTTAGGAAGAGAAAAGTGCTATAGCTGTTTTTATAAGTAGAATGATGGATTCCTAGGAGTCTTCATTTGGTTTCCTCTGGAAGCAAAGGCTGAGACAAGGCCTGGGTGAAGGTATCTATTTGAGAAGTAGTCTCAGGAAGCAGGGCTGAGGGAGTAAGGAGAGTGACACAAGGAAGGAGGAAGAGCCAGTCCCAGGTGTGTCATCGAGGTGCGGCTGAGGGCAAAGGGGATTGCTTCCTCGGAGATGTGGACGGAATGCCTCCACATTGTCCATCTGGGGACATGAGGCTCGATGCTTCTGCATTGGCTTCCACCCCTGACCAACCAAAGTGGCCCTGAGGTTCATTCACAACCCTGCATTTTCAGGTCCCACTTACAGGCAAGAGCTGATCTGTCCCCCTCAGGCTGGAGGAAGCTCTGAGGCAGAGAAACAGGGTATCTTGACTAACCTGATTGTCTTGAAAATGGGTTTCAGCCCAGGGCAAGTTCACTATGGATTCAATGTGACCAAAGAAATTGACAGCAAAACTGTTCTTGGGGTGAAAGGGTTATACCCAACTTTATTTCCAGGTGGCAGGTCAGTCACTAAAATCCCATTCACTCAGAGCAAGTCTGCATGCAGCAAGCCGGTCTCTGCTTCTGGGCCCTTCTGTCTGCACAGCTGTCCTCTGGGCCCCTCTGTACACACAGCCATCCTCTGGGCCTCTCTGCACAGTCGTCCTGCACAGCCATCCTCTGGGTCTCTATCCTCCACGCTGCCACCACTCCAGCCTCTGCTCTGCTCTCCTGCAGCCTTGCAGCCATACCACCATGTCACGTGCAGAGCACTGGGCGGAGCTCTTTATATAGAGTCAACAGCCATGCATTGCCCACAGGTGTGCAGTGAGCTAGTCAACCAGGGCCAGGTGAGAATTCTGGCCACAGGAACTCTCATTTTATCCACACTGATTATATTAAACATTGTTATACCCAATGTAATCCCACATAACATGTAAATCCCACATGTCTCACCTGAGGGGGGATTGCCCCCAGGCAAGTTCACTCTTGATTCAGTGAGACCAAATAACAACAGCAGAACATTATGGGTAAAAGGGCTTATACCAAGCTTTATTCTCCTGGTGGCAGGTCCAGTGCTGGAATCACATCTGCCTCTGGGCAAGTCTGCATGCAGCAATCCCATCTCCATCTCTGCTGACAAAGCAGAGCACTAGGTGGAATTCTTTATAAAGTAACACCCATAGTGATGGCTCATTGTCAATGGGTGTGTAAGCATTAGCCTAACCAGTAGGATAATTACATCATCAATTAATTTAGGGTCAGGTGAGGATTCTGGCTACAGGAACTTTCATTTTCTCTACTTCACATAAAATGTAATTGTGAGTCTTAAACTGTGAAATATTTTTATAGTTTTAAAAAATTACCATCAATTTGATACTGCAATTTTTATTTCATATTTTTAACTGATTTTCTTTGTAGGTTTTAACTATTTTTTAAGGTTTTAAATATTTCACCAAATGGATAAAGACCCCTGAAGCTCCAAAAACTGTTCAATAAGAACAAGTAGCTACAATAACTCTACTCCAAACTCTGCCCTTTAAAAAAACTGCAGATAGATACTGAGAATTCAAATTCTCTGAAATTAGTATTATAAACCCTAACACCAGGCAGCAACTATTCCCTGTGCAAACAGGCCTAGGACAAGAACAGTGGAGCAAAGAAGAAAATGAATAGAGAGATGGAATAACAAAAGCAGAATAAGATAGAAAGCAGACCAGGAATGAGATTTCTATTGATTTCACCTGGTAAAGATTCAACAATTTCCCAGTAAAATGAAATTATAAATGAATATCTGAACTGCAGAAGATTGATGTAATCATTATAATCCATTTAGTGTTTCATTCACAGTTCTGATTCCAGAATGTGGGCTTATATTTTCCAATTAATCTTTGGGTTTTCTTAAAGCCAAGTCAGGAGCTTCCCAGGCATTGATATAGAAAGTTGACTATTGTAAAGGTGTGTTCTCCAAGGTAAATGAAGGAGGCAAGCTACCCTCTACAAAATACTGCCTGAGCAAGCCGTCTGCTTCTGTCTCTTAATATACTGAGACTGAGAACCTTGAACTGTCTTTCCTCCATTCTCCATTTCACTCTCCATCATCCCCTCTGGAGCTTGAGAGAATCATTAACCATCTTTAAATCAATCAGTCACCAGTGGGACACAACTAAGACTCTACTGCACAGAGTTGCCCATGTGAAAGGAAACTCCGTTGCAAAACCATGTCTGTGACTCAGAAATCTGCCCTTGAGATTTTGATTAAAGCTCATATTTGAAACTTCTCTTTTTTCATCTGCCTTGGACCCTTAACCATTACAGAGATAGCTTCTCATTCAAAACAAAAGTCTGTTAAAGTGGAAAATTGTCCCGCGCAGTTTTCCGCCAGCAGAAATAAGCACAGGACAAATAGGATTCTTCT
>JAQQAC010013566.1:10548134-10616750 GCA_029783875.1 Phataginus tricuspis
GTGATGGGGGGAGTTCAATCATCACGGTATTGCCCATGTAATTGTAGGTTAGTGATACTAAAATAAAATAAATTATTTAAAAAAATAAAAAATAAAAAATAAGCCACGTAAAAAAAAAAAAAAGAAAAGAAAAGAAAAGAACCTTGTGGTCTCCTTTACAGGAAGTCTTTGCTCTTTTATTCCAAATTCCAATAGCAAATGATTATAGGAATATGGCAAGAAAATGTGATGGAAAATGTTGAGACTGGAAATTAAAACTTTTATTTTAGTATTAAACACATTTGGATTAAAGAATTTTGTTTGGTAACAGGGCCAAAAGGTAAAAACTTCCAGTTATAAAATTATTAAGTCATGGGATGTGACATACAGTATGGTGACTGTAGTTAATAAGGCTGCACTGTATATAGATATGAAAGTTGCTAAGAAAGTAGATATTAAAAGTTCTCGTCAGAAGAAAATAAACTGCAATTATATATGTTGAGCAGACTTATTGTGGTGATCATTTTGCAATACGTACAGATATCAAATCATTGTATACCCCAAATCAATATGTGATGTATCAACTATGCCTCAATAAAAACCTTTTAAATAACAACTTAAGTACTTAAAAAACCTTTTATTTAGCATTATGACATATGATCAAATAACATTTCAAGTCTCTATTGTGCTGAATACCTACTCTGTATGTCACGAATGCTACCAATAGGAAAGCATAAACTAGTCACAAGTTGGTGGCCATGTGTGATCAAAGCAGCTGACTGAGGTGGAAGGATTTGGTATTCAGGGACTTACAGACTCAGGTGTGAATCCCAGTTCAGACACCTACTGCTTGAACTTTGCCTCTCTATGCATGAGCTTCCTCTTCTGTAAATTGGTAATAATACCCACTTCGCCTAATGCCTGACACAGTCTCCATTTGCCCCAGTTGATTTTCTTTGCATCATCCTCCGCTGACTTATGAGGACCGCAACCCTCAGGCTTCCAAGCCAGTATTCTGCCTGCTTCCAGCCATTGGGAGGCACTGTCAGGAGATCCGAAGGAAGGAGGAGTGGGAATTGGGGAACTTACTCCTCCTGCTCCGCCCTTTTCAGGGACCTTCTCTCACTACACCTCAGGTTGCAAAGTCTCCCTTAACATCTCCGGCTTTCAATCGGCTGGGAATCCTGCTCCTCACTTCCCCTTCTGGCAGAATCTCATAGTGACTCTCCACTGTGTTAGTTCCAGGATGCTTCAGCATTCATTTCTTGTTGGTTCTCTTTATCCTGCCCACCCCTCTGGAAATAGTTTCTTCATAAAAAATGACTTAAAAAGTTCTAGCTACATGTGCCACCTGTTCCCTGCCAAGACCCGGGTTGATTACACTGCTCATTAATACTGGGTATCATTATCATGACTCTTAAACTGTTTAACCCTTCCACAGACATTACACATCTGAAAAGCATGGTCATAATTGGAGGGCAGAGAAGTCATGGGAGGTTCCTATAGAGCACAAGCATTGAGGATATAAGGGCTTTCTGAGTACATCGGTCACCCCACTGACTGCCAGGGTTGGTTTGGCTGATCTGGCTGGTTAGACAAGCCTCCCCTGCCTCATCGCTCCCTTGTGCTGCCCCTGAGGCTGGGTGCCTGTGGAAGAGGTAGGGAAGGACCACCATCAGTCAAGGGTGCACGAGGAGCTGCATTCTCCTGCTAGAACCTCCAAAAGTCTCTCAACAAAACAGGCACTGGACCTTGGAGCAGAATTAGACGAGACAGAGTGCAGGCAACAGGAAGATAAATGGTTGTCTTCACTAATTATAAGTTTTTTAGATGGCGTGAAAGCATTTTTTTTTTAACCAGAGTAAGCAGTGTGGAAATAAGACCAGGAAACCAACAAAGAATAGAGGCAGAGATGACCCCTTTTTTACATGCTTTCTCTCCATCATCCACTCGGCCCACTCATCCACACCCACCACTAGAGAATGTAAACAGGCATCCCAGTGAAGGGCATTCCAAAGAATGGAAGCAACAGAATACAGAAACAGTACCGACTATGACGCTCGTGGGTAGCAGAAGACCAGAGGATTTTATGGTTGGAGACCTCTGTCCCTCTTTCTGGAATTCTGTCTCCTTCAGTGTCTGGTGGGTGGCTCTCAGATCTCCCACTGCCAAGGTTGTCCGCCCCCTGTCACTTCCTCTCCCCATTCCCCACCAGATCTTGTCTGTGCGGAGGAACATAGGTAGGTTCACCCAGTACTGCCTGAAGCAATCGACATTGGGATCAGCAGACACCCCACAGTCATACGATACAAAGCTATTACCTAAAATCACATACATCTACTTAAATTTTGTACATGATAGGCATTTTCATTCATTAAAGAAAAATTATTAAGGGACTGCTGTGCACCAGTCACTGTACTTTCTGAGGGAGGATAACAAAGGCTCTAAGGACTGGGGACCTGCTATTAAAGCCCTGAGTTAAGGGATGGAGTGAGCCAGTCAGACCACAAAGGTAACCCAGATGCACAGACTATAAATATGAGGTTTAAGGCGACTTTGAATTGGGGACCACTAGATCGGTAAACGTGCAGTGCAAAAGCAAGCGCTAGTGAGGCTCCCCGTGGGTGCCTGTGGCTCCCCCGGGCCTCCCAGTTTCTCAGGGAAAACGTTTGGTTGTCAGGAAGAAACCCCCAGCCCAGGGGGCAAAGTCTCACTGGCAGTCTGCCCTCTTGTCCTCAGCCCCCACCCGCTTTTATATTCTGCTCCGTGATGTGGGGCCGGGGTCTGCCAACTGCAGCTCTCAGACTCTCTTGACAGTTGGTTTCGTTGGATGGTGGGATTGGGAAGAAGAAAACGGCTTCCTGCGTTCCAGTTCCTGTGAGCTTCCGTTCGGCAGCAAAAGCCAGACCCTAGCTTCTTTTCATACCTCAGCAGGTTGTTTGAGGGACCTCCCCCACTACTCTCGCCTTAGAAGTCCATGTCCTTTCTGGGCTGTGCCGCCCAGGGGTTAAGCTCTGTTAGCTCTGTGTCCTCCCAGGCACAGAGCTTATAGCCACTTTTTCCCAGTTGTTAATTTCTAGGTTACCTCAATCCTGGGAGTGACAGTTGCTTCCTAGTTTCCTTTTTTGCTCTTTCCATAGAACATTTGTGGAATCCACTCTCTGTGTGATATTCCTCTCTATTTGGAATACCTAGCATGTCTTCCGTTTTTCTGACTGGCTATCTGAGAAGCACAGCGTATTTTATGCCATTAGACTGGAGGGGACACCAGTCACCCTTCAAGGGTGTACCTACTCCTATGGGGGGCTACTCTGGCCTTTTATTTCTCTTCCTTTTACTTCTCATTTCGTGCCCAAATCAAGTCTCACCATGACCCATTACAGAAAGACTGACATATAAAAAGTAATTGCAATGTGGAAATCTAATGGTGAATGTGTTGCTAGAGTCAAAAGTGTAAAAGAGAGAGAGAGGTAATCGAAAAGGCTGAAATATTTCCCAAAGTAAGGAGGGGCCACATATATCAGAATTACCTCAATAAAATTATAGACTCTTAGGTCTGACCTAGTCCCACCTAATCAAGATCTGGGGGATTGGCAATAAGAGCCTGCATCTTAACAAGCACCAAGAAGTGTTAGTGTCACACAAAAGCTTAAGAACCACTGGACCAGAGCGGTGGATGTAGAAGATAATGGAAGCCTTGTTTGCAACATGAGAGAGTTTGACCTTCATGATAGAGGTGATGGAAAATCACCACTTTATGTATCACTCTGGCAGGGCCGAGGCGGGCACAGCAAAACCAGGACAGTGACTGGCACATTGGACCAGGGGAAGCCTGATGAGGACACCAGCAAGAGCAGTGGTGAAGTAGAAGAGAGGACACGTTCAGAGAAATGTCGGGGCTCAAACCAGCACGACTGGATGTAGCACCGAGGGAGACAAATGAGTCAGAGATCAGTGCCAGGGCTTCTCTTGGGAGAGCGACGATGCCTCATTTTCGGGTTAGGATATATTGAGTATGAGATGCCTGTGGAGTTTCCAGGTGTGGGTAACCAGTAGGTGGTGGAGTTTCAAACTGAAGCATCCCAAAGGTCCAGGTGTCCTCTTGAATTTGGCCACTCGCCCATGCTATGGACTGCATTGTGTCCTCTCAAAATTCATATGTTAAAGGCCTAACCCCTGGGGTAACTGTATTTGGAGAAGGAGCCTATAAGGATGTAATTAAGGTTACATGAGGTCATAAGGGAGGAGCTCTGATACAATGGGATTAGTGGCTTATAAGGAGATACGCCAGGAAGTGTGCCCACTTGCTCTCGCTCGCTTGCTCTCCCTGTCTGCTTCGGGAGGACACAGTGAGAAGCTGTCCATCTGCCAGCCAGGGAGGAAGCTCTCAGCAGAAACTCACCTATTCAGCGCCTTGATGGTGGCTTTCCAAGCCTCCAGAACTGTGAGAAAATTAATTTCTGTCTTTTAAGCCATCAGTCTATGGCATTTTGTTACATATGACTGACTAACACAGCCCACTTCTCTTCTCCCTCCAGCTAAACCCTGGGCTGTCTCACCTGTAGTCTATCTATACCTAATATAGGAAGCTGAAGGTAAGGGTAGGTAAGTGTAGGTAGCATACAGGAGAGATATTCCAGGGGGGACAGGTGGAATGGGCAGAGAACTTGGCCAGTGACTAAATCCCAGAGAACAGCAATACTGAGGCATGGAAGGAAGAAGAGCGAGGACTAATGAGCCATGGGAACAGCAGTGGATGTGGTTAACAGTGACCAAAGCCAAGGCCAGTAAGGGCTGGGCTAGAAAGCCTGCACCTTTGGCCACTGGGTGGACTGCTCCACTAGGTCTAGCTATGTAAGTGGTGCCCTGCAGAGCTCTAAGGATTGTAAATAGCTCTCCAAAACATGCAGAACAGAACATGTACACCCTCATGTGGGGATCCAGAGGCAGATAATCATGACCTTAAAAGAAACACTTTCAATTGAGAGGTGGGAGTTGCATTCAGGGAACTGTGAGTTGAAAGGTAAATGAAAATTTGGGAAGCATAGAATAAACTTGTAAGAAATCTGAAATAGAAAGAAAGACCAGATGGTAGCTAAAGAGAGAAATAGAATTAAAAGAATTTTAGATATGAGAACTCAAAATCACATATATTAGAAAACAGATTAGTGATAACAGGCATAAACACTATTAATATCTTGTTCAACATAGGTTTAAACATCATGCTAATAATAATTCTTAAAAATCAGTCCACCCAGTCTGAAGAACTATCTCTTTGGGACTGTTTGATCATTAGAGAAACAGACCCTGCTTCAGTGAATTCCATCATACATATCCTCAGTGACAAAAGACAGTAAATATTGTGAATTTTGCATTGTAAACACTTGCATAGCAGTTATTATTTACTTTTAACCATCATAAAATTGCAGTGAATGAGTTTTCTCCTATTCTATACATTTTAGGAAAAAAAGACATATGACAGTGAGTCAATATCCTATGAGATTTAATCATAAAACTAACCAGCAGTTATGGCCAATGTCAATCTAGATAGATAAAAACCAGGAACTTTGATCTCTATAATGCTATAAATTAAAATGCAGATTGTCAAATTTTGGAATTCCAAGACCATCAGAAGTATTTGTTCTAAGAAAATAACTGGGATTGCATTTAAAGAGTTATCAATGAGGATGTTTATCGGAGAATTACTGATAATAGCAAAAATATCAGAAGTTAACTAAATATCCAATAAGAATATTTCTTAAATAAATAACAGTATGCCCATATGGTAGAATATTATACAGTCGCTAAAAATGGTATTAGAGAAGTAGATTAAAAATATTCACAATATAGGACATGTCAAGTATGAATAGGACAGCCTATAAAACTATATGCATGATATTATGTTTGAAAACATAAGTATGTGTGTGTGCAGTAAAAAACAATTAATGAATATTAACTGGCTTACATTTGTCTAGTAGGATTATTTAGACTCTCATTTTACCTTTAAGCTCTCCTGTTTTACAGATTTTCTTTAATAAGCAGGAATTATATTAGGAATATAAATATATATCATTTTAAAAGATGTCAAAATAATGAAAAATAAACTATTTTAAGATAGTTTAAATAACACATTATCAAAGAGATTTCTTGTGTACAGAAAATGAATTGGTATTTCCCTTATCCCAAGCACTAGAGTTTTACTGTACTAAGCTCTCATGGAGAGCTTTTATTTCTATTGTAATTGTCACTATGTCAGAATGAGGATATTTATTAAAGAAATTAAAGGATAAGCTAAGAACCTTTACAGGAGTAGAAGGATTACTAATGAGAGGACCACTACAATCTGGGTACAGACTTTGGGTGGTAAATAATTGAACAGTAAAGCCATGATACTCTTCTGCTGCCAAAAAACTGTGGATAGTTTCCCTTAGGACCACAGCTGGTAACACTGCACATTAGATTACATTCTCATTTTATGGCAGATAATAAAAGTAAAGCTAGTTGTTTCCAGCCCCTGTGCTGATCCTATGTGAAAATGTAGAAAATATCGGAGATAAAACAGCGACATATCAATGACATTATCATCTTTGAATCTCTTATAGGAAAATCTGGAGTAAGGAAACACAACTGCATATCAGTGGTCCAGTTACTATTTTAAATAACCAACAAGTCTGAAGTGGACACTTCCAAATCATCATGCTATCACTTCTGAAATATTTGGGTGTGTCACCATACAAATCTCTAGCTAAATCTTTAAGGGGCAATGTTATGTCCAAGGAGAGAGACTTCTACTTCCAGGTCCAGAAAGGCTGGACTCATACCAGAGGGACAAAGTTAATTAATGGATGAAACTAAAGGTCATTAAGGCATATTAAATTAAATATAGATAATGTGATCTTATTGAAAGAAGAGTCCTCCTCCATCATCTTTGTAGAATGCATTTTTAAAAGAGCCTATAGAGATGCACATTAGGAAGTAAGGCATTGGCCTCTGGGATGCAGCCGTGTTCAGGTTAGAGATAGTGATGGAGTCACCAGAAGATGTAAGATCTGGTATGCATTTCTACTGGAAGAGAAGGAAACATGGATCAGAAAATAAAACCCCGAAAGAGGCACTTAAAACGCATCTCCAAAGATAATGATCTGTTTACAACAGAACAGACCTTTAAAAACTATCCTGGAGATGGCTGGGAGGATCTCAGCAGAGTTTCAGCAAATTCTGTGAAATTGCTTGGGAGTTATTACCGTATTCCTGCCTGGGTCCAGCCTCATAAACTGTGATTGAATTGGAATGGGACTCAGCCTGGGTATTAGGACTTTTTTCAGTTTCTCAGATGATTCTGTGCAACAACTTCCAAGCATCAGTGAAAACCACTATATTAGATCATTCAGGGTTCTTTTTTCTGTTCAACCAACATATTATTTATCATCCTATTCCATCATTTTATTTTCATTAAAAGCAAAAATAAAAATTAATTAAATACATTGAAATGGGAACATGGAGTGTTCATGAGCTCCGATGGTATAATTACATAGGCTAGGAAAGCTCCAGACTCTTCTGGGCCTGGGCTTCCTCAGCTATAACATGAAAAGAAGCTAAGATTGGCTGACTAAAAGGTATGCTCTCTTGGCACTGTGAAGTATTGTTTCATTTAACCTGCACTTAATTGTGACTATTTACTCCATTATTGTATATAACTGGACTGGAACTTAAAATATTAAGACACTGTCCAAGGCTGTATAACTACTAAGGGTAAAAATGAGGGCCTAAAACCTGGCCTAACTATACCTAACATCTAGGCTTACACAGTTAATGCTCAGAATCCCTGAGAACCTTACCGATCTATAGGAATATCAGCTACAAATATGATCAGAACTACCTCTTGCCAGGAGTGTTCCATACTGGAGTAAAGGATAGAAAGCAGTTGTTATATTTTATTCTTTTCCAAAAAGCTTCAAATTATAAACATTACCAAAGGAGATTAAAGATGGCAGCGTGAGAGGTGAGACAGAGGCTTCCTCCTAAAACCGCATATAATATGAAAATAAAGCTACTACAACTACTCTTGAAAGAGCAACGGGAAAGAGGACTACAACAAACTGCATACACCTGGAGACAAGAGCAGCCCTCACAGAAAGCGGTAATGTACTAAAGCTGTGGTCCTGCGGGATCCAAGCCCTTCCCCCACCCCAGCTCACCAGCAGGAAGAACAGGAATGGAGCAGGGAGGGAGTGGAGATCGGGAATGCTGAATACCTAACTCTGGAGATATGCTCTGGGAGCACAAACCTACATTTCATGGTGCTTGCATGATACTCTCGTAATTAGGGGGTTGGAAAGCTAAGACAGGCAGAATTCCTGGAGAGACTAATATGCCAGCTGCTTGTGGAAAGCAGGGATCTATATCCAGCTGTTCTGGGACAAAAGAAAGGTGGGAAATCTGAGAGACTTCCTAACTAGGAAGCGGGCTGCTAAAGAGGCAAGGATTGCACAGAGCTTACTGCTCAGGAGAGAGGACAGATAGACAAAATTGTCTGGGTGCACTCTGCCCAGAAGATTGGGAGCTTTCACGATCTTCAGGTGCTCCAGCTCCCTGGCTGCCTATACAGCCCCAAGAACTCCTTCCATGACAGGCAGACTACTGTGACTTTCTCATGGCCATCCCCACCAGACTTTCAAACTAGGAAACCCTACCCTGACGTTAGGCCAGCCAGAGGGCAGATCTGTCTACAGCAATTAAAAACGCAAAGCATACAGGCGTACACCTGTGTGCTCGGCCCACTGGTTTAGGCAGTGGAGACAGGCATAGCAGCTGGGAAGCAAGAAACAGCTCTCTCCTCCCCCAGGCACCAATACCACTCCCCTGGTACCCCAGACATTGCTTCAGGGGTTGAGCAGCTCCAGGGAGTAGAGCTTCTGGGCACTAGAGGGCACCATACACAAATATGAAATGCCAAAGGAACCTGGTCCAGAGTAAAATTATTAATACAACTCCTGAGAAATATTTAAATGATATTGACCTCATGACTCTCCCTGAAAGAGAGTTCAAAATAAAAATCATTAACATGCTCATGGAGGTATGGAAAGATATTCAAGAACTCAGGAATGAATTATGGTTGGAGAACCAATCATTGAAGAGCACAATGGAGGTATTAAAAGCAGACTGGATACGGTGGAGGAGACGATAAATGAAATAGAAACTAAAGAAGAAGAATACAAAGAAGCTGAGGCACAGACGGAAAAAAGGATCTCTAAGAATGAGAGAATATTGAGAGAAATGTGTGACCAATCCAAATGGAACAATATTTACGTTATAGAGGTACCAGAAGAATAAGAGAGAGAAAAGGGGATAGAAAGTGTCTTTGAGGAGGTGATTGCTGAAAACTTCCCCAATGTGGGGATGGAGATAGTCTCTCAGGCCATGAAGGTGCACAGATCTCCCAACACAAGGGGCCCAAGGAAGACAACATCAAGACATATAGTAATTAAAATGGCAAAGATCAAGGATAAGGACAGGCTATTAGAAGCAGCCAGAGAGAGAAATAAGATCACATACAAAGGAAACCCCATCAGGCTATAATCAGACCTCTCAGCAGAAACCTTACAGGCCAGAATGGAGTGGCATGATGTATTTAATGCAATGAAACAGAAGGGCCTTAAACCAAGATTACTTTATCCGGCAAGATTATCATTTAAATTTGAAGGAGGGATTAAACAATTCCCAGGTAAGCAAAAGCTGAGAGAATTTACCTCCCACAAACCATCTCTACAATGTATTTTGGAAGGACTGCTATAGATGGAAGTGTTCCTACGGTTTAATAGCTGTCACCAGAGCTAATAAAACCACAGCTAATTACTAAGAAAATGCAAAATTAAATTAAGTATCCCCAAAGTCAATCAATGGATAGACAAACAGTACAGAATATGATACCTAATATATAAAGAATGGAGGAGGAAGAAAAAGGAGGAGGAAAAAAAAAAAAACAAAAAAAGAACCTTTAGACTGTATTTGTAAAAGCATATTAAGTGAGTTAAGTTAGATAGTAAGGAACTTAACCTTGAACCTTTGGTAACCACGAATCTGAAGCCTGCAATGCCAGTAAGTACATACCTATCCATAATAACCCAAATGTAAATGGACTGAATGCACCAATCAAAAGACATACAGTCACTGAATGGATAAAAAAACAAGACCCATCTATATGCTGCCTTCAAGAGACTCACTTTAAACCCAAAGACATACACAGACTAAAAGTGAAGGGATGGCGAAAGACATTTCAGGCAATAGGGAGAAAAAAGCAGGAGTTGCAGTACTTATATCAGACAAAATAGACTTCAAAACAAAGAAAGTCACAAGAGACAAAGAAGGACATTACATAATTATAAAAGGGTCAATCCAACAAGAAGATATAACCATTATAAATATCTATGCACCCAAGACAGGAGCTCCTACATATGTGAAACAAATACTAACAGAATTAAAGGGGGAAATAGAATGCAATGCATTCATTCTAGGAGACTTCAACACACCACTCACTCTGAAGGACAGATCAACCAGAAAGAAAATAAGTAAGGAGACAGAGGCACTGAACAACACATTAGAACAGATGGACCTAACAGACATCTACAGAACTCTAAACCCAAAAGCAGCAGAGTACACATTCTTTTCAAGTGCACATGGAACATTTTCAAAAATAGATCATACACTAGGCCACAAAAAGAGCCTCAGTAAATTCAAAAAGATTGAAATTGTACCAACCAGCTTGTTAGACCACAAAGGAATGAAACTAGAAAAGAATTACAAAAAGAAAATGAAATATCCCACAAAGACATACAGGTTTAAGAACATGCTCCTAAATAATCAATGGATCAATGACCAAATACAAACAGAGATCAAGCAATATATGGAGACAAATGACAACAATAACTCAACACCACAAAACCTGTGGGATGCAGCAAAGGCTTTGCTAAGAGGAAAGTATGTTGTAATACAGACCTACTTCAGGAAAGAACATTCCCATATGAGCAGTCGAAACTCACAATTAACAAAACAAGAAAAAGAAGAACAAATGAGACCCAAAGTCAGTAGAAAGAGTGACACAATAAAGTATAGAGCAGAAATAAAATCGAGAAGAATAAAATGATAGAAAGGATCAACGAAAGCAAGAGCTGGTCTTTGAGAAAATAAACAAAATAGATAAACCCCTAGCCAGACTTACAAAAAAAAAAAGAGAGTCTACTCACATAAATAGAACCAGAAATGAGAAAGGAAAAATCGCTACGGACAGCACAGAAATACAAAGAATTATTAGAAAATACTGTGAAAAAACTGTATGCTAACAAACTGGATCACCTAGAAGAAATGAACAACTTTCTAGAAAAATACAACCTTCCAATGCTGACCCAGAAAGAAACAGAAAATCTTAGCACCAATTACCAATAACAAAATTGAACAGGTAATCAAAAACCTACCTAAAAACAAAAATCCTGGACCAGATGGCTTCACTGCTGAATTTTATCAAACATTTAGTGAAGACCTAATACCCATCCTCCTTAAAGTTTTCCAAGGAGTAGAAGAAGAGGGAATACTTCCAAACTCATTCTATGAGGCCAGCATCACTCTAATACCAAAATCAGGGAAAGACACCACAAAAAAAGAAAACTACAGACCAATATCCCTGATGAACATAGACGCAAAAATACTCAACAAAATGTTAGCATACCGAATCCAAAAAATACATCAAAAGGATCATTCATCATGGTCAAGTAGGATTTATTCCAGGGATGCAAGGATAGTTCAATATTCGAAAATCCATCAATATCATCCACCACATCAACAAAAAGAAGGACAAAAACCACATGATCATCTCCATAGATGCTGAAAAAGCATTTGACAAAATTCGACATCCATTCATGATAAAAACTCTCAACAAAATGGGTATAGAGGGCACGTACTTCAACATAATAAAGGCCATATATGACAAACCCACAGCCAACATTATACTTAACTGAAAGAAGCTGAAAGCTTTTCCTTTAAGATTGGGAACAAAACAAGGATGTCCACTCTCCCACTTCTATTCAACATAGTACTGGAGGTCCTAGCCATGGCAATCAGACAACACAAAGAAACACAAGGCATCCAGATTGGCAGGGAAGAAGTTAAAGTGTCCCTGTTTGCAGACGACATGATATTGTACATAAACCCTAAAGAATCTACTCTAAAACTACTAGATCTAATATCTGAATTCAGCAAAGTTGTGGGATACAAAATTAATATGCAGAAATCTGTGGCATTCCTATACACTAACAATGACCTAGTAGAAAAAGAAACCAGGAAAACAATTCCATTCAAAGTTGCATCCAAAAGCATATAATACCCAAGAATAAACCTAACCAAGGAAGTGAAAGACCTATACTCTGAAAACTACAAGACACTCATGACAGAAATTAAGAAGATATCAATAAATGGAAACACATCCCATGCTCATGGATTGGAAGAATTAATATTGTCAAAATGGCCATCCTGCCTAAAGCAATCTACAGATTCAATGCAATTCCTATCAAAATACCAACAGTATTTTTCAACGAACTAGAGAAAATCATTCTAAAATTCATATGGAACCACAAAAGACCCCGTATAGCCAAAGCAATCCTGAGAAGGAAGAATAAATTTGGGGGGATTATGCTCCCCAACTTCAAGCTTTACTACAAAGCCACAGTACTCAAGAAAATTTGGTACTGGCACAAGAACAGACCCATAGACCAATGGAACAGACTAGAGAGCCCTGATATAAACCCAACCATATATGGTCAATTAGTATATGATAAAGGAGCCATGGACATACAATAGGGAAATGACAGCCTCCTCAATAGCTGGTGTTGGCAAAACTGGACAGTTATATGCAAGAGAATGAAACTGGATTATTGTTTAACCCCATATGCAAAAGTAAATTTGAAATGGATCAAGGACCTGAATGTAAGTCATGAAACCATAAAACTCTTAGAAGACAACATAGGCAAAAATCTCCTGAATATAAGCATGAGCAACTTCTTCCTGAACGCATCTCCTCGAGCAAGAGAAACAAAAGCAAAAATGAACTCATGGGACTACATCAAACTAAGAAGTTTCTGTACAGCAAAGGACACCATCAACAGAACAAAAAGGCATCCTACAGTATGGGAGAATATATTTGTAAATGACATATCAGACAAGGGGTTAACATCCAAAATATATAAAGAACTTACACACCTGTACACCCAAAAAGCATATAACCCAATTAAAAAATGGGCAGAGGATATGAAGAGACAGTTCTCCAAAGAAGAAATTCAGATGGCCAACAGACATGAAAAGATGCTCCACATCACTAATCATCAGGGAAATGCAAGTTAAAACCACACTGAGATATCACCTCACACCAGTAAGGATGGTCAGCATTCAAAAGACTAAGAACAACAAATGCTGGCGAGAATGCAGAGAATGGGGAACCCTCCTACACTGCTGGTGGGACTATAAGTTAGTTCAACCATTGTGGAAAGCAATATGGAGGTTCCTCAAAAAACTAAAAATACAAATATCCTTTGATCCAGGAATCCCATTCCTTGGAATTTACCCAAAGAATACAACTTCTCAGATTCAAAAAGACATATGCACCCCTATGTTTATTGCAGCCCTTTGTACAATAGCCAAGATATGGAAGCAATCTAAGTGTCCATCAGTAGATGAATGGATAAAGAAGAGGTGGTACATATACACAATGGAAAACTATTCAGCCATAAGAAGGAAACAAATCCTGCCTTTGCAACAACATGGATGGAGCTGGAGGATATTATGCTCAGTGAAATAAGCCAGGCAGAGAAAGACAAGTGCCAAATGATTTCCCTTATTTGTGGAGTATAACAATGAAGCAAAACGCAAGGAACAAAACAGTAGCAGACTCAGAGACTCCAAGAGGGAACTAGTGGTTACCAAAGGGGAGGGGTGTGGGAGGGTGGGTAGGGAGGGTGGGAGTAGGGGACTGATGGGTATTATGTTTAGCGCACATGGTATGGGGGATCACGGGGAAAACAGTGTAACACAGAGAAGGCAAATGGTGAATCTGTGTCATCTTACTGCACTGATGGACAGTGACTGAATTGGGATGTGAGTGGGGACTTGATAATATGGGTAAATGTAGTAACCACATTGTTTTTTCATGTGAAACCTTCATAAGAATTTATATCAATAATACCTTAATAAAAATAAAAAGTAAATAAATAAATAAATAAAAGAGTTCAATTAAAAAAAAAATTACCAAAGGAAAAAAATCTTTCTACCTAATGAGATCTAACATCTCCTTACACCCAGGGGCTTACCAACTTCAGAATAGGACTCAAGCAAGGAAATCCACCAAACAAATTAATTTGAAAAATCCAGCACAAAGGACAGAAGAAGAGAGAGCAGCCCTGGCAAAATGTTCAAGATAAAAACCTAGTGACAGACACTAATGTGCAACATGTACCTTCAATGAGAATTTTGTAATTCTGTTTCTCTGAAATATTGGTGCAACATTAATTAATATGAGAAAAATCTATATATTAGAATGATGACTAGGAAATAGGAGCCATGGGAATTATTTGAACATCATAATGAACAGTTATAATATCTTCATTAAACATATTATATAGACCATTGTTCTCAAAGGAAACACCGGCTAAAATACTTGGCGTAAGTCCTGAGTATAAAGGATTTTTAATGAAGCAAAGTAAAAATTGGATATATTTTTCATGTTTAAGCTCATTTTTAGTGTCTCTCAACATCATTAGATAGTTCTATCTAATAATAAATAGTCCGCTTGTGGTAAAACTCATAGGAGGGAGAAGAAAACTAAAGGGTACACCGGAAAATAATCATCAAATAAATGCATTATTTCCTTTATGTTGAAAATGTCCCACAGAAACAACTCAGACCTCTCCATGGCAATTCATTATCCATTCATTCACCTGACAAAACTTAATGGAGTGCCTAAAAAGCAGTTCTGCTAAGCACTGAGGTTATAAATGCAAACAAAAATGGCACCTGACCCTACAATCATGTAACTCTCAGTGTGGTAGGAAATAGGAGTTTTAATCACCCAATAGGGTGAGCACATAGTTATACACTGACGTAGCTGAATGAAATGCAGTAAAACAGTCTTGGGAGAACAGATAACAAACAGTCTTCTTTTAATTTATTGCGTCGAGAAAAGGGAACTAAAGAAATAGGAAGGGATCTCTTTGAAGAGAAAGTCAGGTTTATACATACAAGCAAAGAGGAAAGAAAATTCCTGGTAGAGGCGCCCAGCAAATGCAAAGGTCCTGGGGCATGGAGAGGGGAGCATGATGTGTTCCAGGAACAGAATAAGGCCCCCGTGACTAAGTGTAGAGAGCTAGGGTGAGGAGAGGAGAGGAGATTAAAATGATAGGCAGGGGCCAGATCAGATGGGGAATTCGGGATCAGGTATTAGGAATTTTGAAAGCTTCCTGGGTGATTCTAATGTAAAGTTCCTAGAGCCAGTGAGAACCACTGTACTAGGCCTTTTTTTTTCCTCTCTTTTCAACCAAATTAGCATTTACCAATTTAATCTCTAATTTTATTTTTATAAACAGCAAAAACACAAATCACATATCAGTTACATGTAATGTAATAATCGGCCATTGGAACATTGAATCTAAAGACCCCTGGGCTCCCAGGTGCCAAGGGCTTGGAAGTAGGAGCAGAATAACATCAGGCCTGCATTTGTGAAGTTCAGCAGCTTCATTGTGCAGAACGGCTTGGAGAGGCAGAGGGTGTGGGTGCCGGTTAGGAAATGATAGCAATAGTCTAGGAAAGACATTATGGTATATGCTTGCTTTGCCCCTTAGTTCCCTTATCTGTAAAACACAGGTGGCTGGACTGGATGATTCCTAAGAATCCTTTTGGCTTAAGACCATCAAACACAAAGGAAGATACTGTGGTTGCAGACAGATGTGTTACAGCCCAGTGTACATCCCCACAACAGTGAGATGACAACTTGAGATGCTCAAGAGGTAGATTTCCTCTGTATTATTCCCACAAACACCAAACATGCCATAATAACTAATATATTTTTTAAATGTCTTGATCCTATATCTTCCTCTAGCTACTGATACTTTTTTCTCTCCTCCCCATTACAGCAAAACTCTTCTGTAACTACAGGCTGACAAGCACCATATTAACTCAGGAGTTTGTGAAAAGAGTGTGCTTGCTAGAAAAGAAATCATCCTTGGTTTAACGTTAGTAAGGACAAAATGAAAGTTTTGACATTATTTTTGATTCTGAAATTCTGCCACTATCCAAAATTATATACATAGGTATCTTTACTCACAACAGATTCCTTATTTATTTTCATTCTCCCTTCTTTATGCAACATCTATAACAGGGCTTTGCAGGTAATGAATGTACAAAAGAGATGTGATGTGTTGCACAAGTGAATAAACAGAGGATTATTTATAGACTTTTTCCCTTGGAGGGCCTCTTCTAATGAAATTAGCTTTGATTTTTTTTAAAGAATTCATTAGTCTGTGGCCTGATCAGCAGCTGATCAATGTATATTTCCTGCCACAAGAGATGATTCAGGATATGACTCTAATATCTATTTACTATAGAGCACCTACTATGTGCAGACACTATTCTAGGCTCTGAGGATACAGAAAGAGGGATTAAGCCTGACTTCATAGAGTTTACATTCTAGTGAGGCAGTCAAAAATAAATAAATATAGAATTACATCAAACAATGTCAGGTAAAGAGCTAAAAAAAAATTAAACAGTAAAATCCTATATGGTTTGGGGGCTAACATTATTCCCTCATGTATAACATTCACTTTATAAGACATTTCATAAGCTAGAGGGATCAGCTAATGCCATGATAGCCAGAGAATCCTCTAAAGAATAGGCATGGAAGGATGGGAGGCATGAAATTACGGTGAAGAAGGTAAAAGGAGAGTGCCCACCGTGGAATAATACTTTGGGTAGGGTGGTCAGGCCTATCATCCAAAACGTGATGGGGTGAGGAGGTAAATCTTGTGAGCATTTGAAGAAGAGAATTTAAGGTACTGGAAATTGCAGATACAAGGCCCTGGGATGAGAGCATGTTTGCACTTTCAAGGAACATGAAGGAGCCCCAGAGATGGAGAGCTTGAGAGGCGGAGAGGCCAGCAGGGTCAGGCTGGGCTAGGATATGCCCTTAGGAAAAAATTTTAAATTTTATTTTAGAGGATTGAAAAGAAGATGAACACAGTCAGGATTCAGTTTTCTTTAGAATTACAATGGCTGCTTTTGCAAAATAAGCTTTAGGGAAAATAAAAGGGAAAACGTCTTTAAGAGGAAAGCCATTCAAGAGGCAAGAGATGATAGTGGTCCAGACTCTTCCCATGACAATGTATATGCCATTTCATGCAGGATATATTGTAATAGTACAGCCAAAGTATTGTCGAGATGTTGAGTGTGAGAGAAATAGAGGATTCAAGAAAGAATCCAAAATTCTTGGAATGAAAGTCTTAACATGGACAGAGATGGGGAGTCTGTGGTAGGTACCGGTATATAGGTATATTTGATGGCTAATTTTATGTGTCAGCTTGGCTAGGCCAGAGTACCCAGATATTTGGTCAAATACCAATCTAAATGTCACTGTGGAAGCATTTTTTAGGGTTTTCTTTATGTAATAAAATTTCATCTACAAATAGGGTTTTACTTCTTCCTTTCTAACTTGGATGCATTTTATTTCTTTTTCTTGACTGATTGGTCTGCTAGGACTTCCAATACTATGCTGAATAAAAGTGGTGAGAGTGGGCATCCTTGTCTTTTCCTGATCTTAGAGGAAAAGCTTTCAGCTTTTCATTTTGAATGTAGTGTTAACTGTGGGCTTGTCATATATGGTGTTTTTTTGTTGAGTTACATTCCCTTTATGCCCATTTTGTAGAGAATTTTTATCATAAGTGAATGTTCAATTTTGCCAAATGAATCTTCTGCATCTATTGAGAGAAATTGTATGATTTTTATCCCTTAATTTTATTAATGTGGTATGTTACAGTGATTGATTTGTGCATGCAGAGCCATCTTTGGAATAAATCCCTGGAATAAATCCTACTTGATCATGGTGTATGATCTTTGTAATGTATTGTTCAAATTTGGTTTGCTAATGTTTTGTTGAGGATATTTGCATCTTTTTTTTTTGTGGCATCCTTGTCTGGTTTTTGTATCAGAATAATGTGGCTTCATATAATGAGTTTGGGAGCATCTCTTCCTCTCATTTTTTGGAAGAGTTTGAGAATGATTAGTATTAATTCTTCTTTAAATATTTGGTAGACTTCAGCAATGAAACCATCTGGTCCTGGGTAGGATTTCTGTTTTGTGAGGTTTCTTGAGGAACTGGTTCAATCTCCTTACTAGTAATTGGTCTGTTCAGATTTTCCATTTCTTCATGTTTCAGTCTTAGTAGGTTGTATATTTCTAGAATTTATCTGTTTCTTTTGGATTGTCCACTTTGCTGGCATATAATTGTTTACAGTAGTTTCTGATGATCCTTTATATTTCCATGGTATCAGTTGTTTCATTTCCTTTTTCATATATGATTTTATTTTTTAGTCCTTTCTCTTTTTTTCTTAGTGAGCGTAGCTAAAGTTTGTCTGTTGTTTATCTTTCCGAGAACCAGCTCTTAGCTTCATTGATTTTTACTATTGTTCTTTTAGTCTCTATTTCACTTATTTCTCCCCTAACTTTCATTATTTCCTTTCTTCTACCAACTTTGGGTTTCATTTGTTATTTTTCTAAATCCTTGAGGAGCAATGTTAGTTTGCTTATTTGAAATAGTTCTTGTTTCTTGTGAAACAAGTGCTAAACTTCCCTCTTAGCACTGCTTTGGCCACATCTCATAGGCTTTGGTATGTTGTATTTCTATTTTCATTTGTCTTGAAGCATTTTTTATTTCTCTTTTGATTTCTTCTTTGACCCAGTGGTTGGTCGGTAACATGTTGTTTAATCTCCACATATTTGTGAATTTTCCAGTTTTCTTCTTATCATTGATTTCTAGCTTCATACCATTGTGATTAGAAAAGATGCTTGGTAGCAGACTTACAGACTCCAAGAATGGACTAGTGGTTACCAAAGGGGAGGAGTGGGGAGGGCGGGTGGGGAGGGAGGGAGAAGGGGATTGTGGAGTATCATGATTGGTGCACATGGTGTGTGTGGGGTCACAGGGAAGACAATGTAACTCAGAGAAGACAAATAGGGACTCTGTGACATCTTACTACACTGATTGACGGTGACTGCAATGGGGTATGGGGTGGACTCGATAATAAGGGTGAATGTAATAACCACATTGTTTTTCTTGTGAAACCTTCATAAGAGTGTATATCAGTGATACCTTAATTAAAAAAAGAAAAGAAAAGATGCTTGGTATTACTTCAAGATTCTTAAATTTGTCGAGAGTTGTTTTGTGGTCTCACATATAACATATCCTGAAGCACATTCCATGTGCTCTTGAAAAGAATGTGTATTCTGTTTTGGATAGAATTCTCTGTATATGAATCTTAAATCCATCATTTAAGGCCAATATTTCCATATTGACTTTCTGTCTAGATGATCTATCCACTAATAAAAGTGGGGTATTGAAGTTCCCTATTATATTGCCTTCTATTTCTCCCTTTACTTCTGTTAATATTTGCTGTATATATTTAGGTGCTCCAATGTTACATGCACGAATGTTTACAGTTGTTCTATTCTCTTGTTGGGTTGACCATTTTATCATTATGTAGTAACTTCCTTTGCCTCTTATTACAGATTTTATCTTAAAGTCTACTTTGTCTGGCATTACTATAACTACCCCAGCTTTCTTTTGGTTTCCATTTGCATGGATATCTTTTGTCATCCCTTCATTTTCAGTCTGTTCTGTGTCATTAAAGGGGATGTGATTCTTTTATAGGCAGCATATAGGTGGGTATTGTTGTTTTTTAATCTATTTAGCCCCTCTATGATTTTTATTTTATTTTAGGGACACTAAAAGGTTTTAATTGCCCACCAGCTGCCATCAGTTTCCCAGCCACACGCTGGGCCCTCTGGGTCTCTCTAATCAACCCTGAGGGCTAGCCATTCTATGATTTTTGATTGGAGAATTTAGTCCACTTAGCCTTAAAGTAATTTTTTATAAGTATGGGCTTGTTGCAATTTTGTTACTGTTTTCTGCCTATTTTGTAATTCCTTTGGTTTTTATTTCTTCTCTTACTCTTTTCCTTTGTGAATTAATTATTTTCTGTAGTGGTAATCTTAATTTACCTTTATCTTTTGTGCAATTGCTTCAGATTTTGTTTTGTTTTTTTGAAGTTATCATTAGGCTTACATAAAGCATATGTATACCAACCTACTTTAAGCTGATAACAAATTGAATTTGAATAGTCTAAAATTCTACATTTTTACTATCCTTACTTGTTTTTTTGTTTTTTATGTCACAGTATATATCTTTTTATATGTGTATATACTAAGAGATTATTTTGGAGATATTTTTACTACTTTTGTTTTTTAACCTTCATAAGTAATTAATCCATCACCATTACATTAGATTATTATGAATTTAAATATATATATATATATATATCTAGAAGTGAGATTTATGCTTTTATATGTTTTCTTGTTACTAATTAGTGCCCTTTCATTTCAGCTTATAAAGATTTCTTTAACACTTTTTGTAAGGCCAGTCTATTAGTGATAAATTCCTTCAGCTTTGCTTGTCTGGATAACTCTTTATCTCTCTAGTTATGAAAGACAACTTTGTTGGGAAGAGCATTTTTAGTTGATGGGTGTTTTCTTTTAGCACTTTGAATATATCATGCCACTCCTTTCTTGACTTCAAAGCTTCTGTGAAAGATGGATATATTTTTGAATATAGTAAAATGACAATGTATTCATATTAAAATATAATAGATGGGTATGTAGAATGTCCTATGAATTTCTTCTACCTTCAAAGCTTTTATATCAAAAAATGAAAAATTAAATGGACTATTTAAAGTAAACAAAATACTATTGTATTTTGGCCATTACAGCAAATGTAACAGTAAAATATATGAGAACAATAGCAAAAAGAGTTGGAAGAATATAAATAAAATTATTCTAATGCAAGTCATCAGTTTTATGTTAGGTATAAATATTAATTTAAATTGAGAGAATGTGCTAAGTTAAGGATATATATTGCAATCTCTAGAGAAATCACTAAACATATTTTTAAATACTTTTTTTAAAAGTTAATGGAAAAGATAGAGTGAAATACAAAGGTAGCTGACTAATTACTACTACATTTAGTTTTCTAGAAATAGCACCCACTGTAATATCTGCAGTGCCTTCAGAGTTACAGGTAATATGAGGAGCTCATGTTTGTGTAGTAAACTTTGCAGTGCATGAAGTATTTGAACATATATTACCTAATTTGAATCACATCACCACAAATAGGTGGATAGTATTCTTTTAAAATGCAATAGTCTTATCTCAAATATCCTGCCAATGCAAACTCACTCTCACATGGTACTCCTATAACTCCTCCCGCATCTTCATCAATGTTGTCTCCAGACCTTTTCAGTCCTACTCTCTCCAATTACTTGATTCATGTGCACAATTCCTGCTAAGACTACTCTCCCCATCCTCCACTCCCACCTTCACTCTTAAATAAAAGGCCCTTTAAGAGTCTAAACACTCATTAACAGGGACATAATTAAACAAATAATAAAGTCAGAATATTATGAAAGGCCAGGTGACCATTAAAAAGAATGAAGTAGATTTTCATGCATCAATATACAACAATATGTTGCATTTTTTAGAAAGCAAGCTTTAGAAGTTATGGAAAGTATGATCCAATACAGAGATGGAGCTTGTGCAGTATGGGCGGGTAGCTACTACCCTTTCGGTACAAACCCTTGTATGGTTTAATAGTTTTTATGGATTCCATTCTAGTTTTGTCATTTTTTAAATGGGTTATAGTTTCACTTCTGATATTGGCAAACCCATTAACTCAGACCACATCTCCAGCTGAACCCAAGTAAAACACTAAACATTTTAAGATATTTTTTTGTGCCTTTTGTGGTTTTAATTCAGCATATCATAGTGGTTGTCCTAGAGTTTGCAATATACACTTACAACCAATCCAAATACGCATCAAATAACACTATACTATTTCACAGGTAGTGAAAGAACTTTATAAGAACAAAATATTGCTAATTCCTCCTCCCATCCTTTCTATCACTGTTGTCAATCATTCCACTTATACATAAGTACGTATACATACATAATATACATAAGCACACATAATCAAAAACATTTCTGTTCTTATTATTTTGAACAAACTGTTATCTGTTCGATCAAATTAGGATAAGCAAAATATTTCCCTTTACTCCTTCTTTTCTTTATACAGATCCAAGTATCTGACATATATCATTTTCCATCTCTTTGAAGAATTTCATTTAGCATCTATTCCAATTCAGGCCTACTTGCAACAGATATCCTCAACTTTTGTTCGAGAAAGTCTTTATTCATCCTTCACTGTTGAAGGATAGTTTCATAGGACACAAAAATACAGATTGGTGAATTATTTTCTCCCAAAACTCTATTTCACTCCATCGTCTTCTTCTCAGATGTGTTTTCATTTGTCTTTTTATAAGAATTTTTCTTTATCTTTCCCTTGAGTGTCTAATGAATATGATATGCCTAGGTATCTTTCTGGTTTTTTTTTTTTTTTTTTTTGCTGCATTTATCCTGCTTCATGTTTTCTGAGGCTCCTAGATCTGTTGCTTTTGTGTCTGACATAAATTTGGGGAAATGTTGAGCCATCATAGCTTCAAATATTGCTTCTGTTCCTTTGTCTCTTTCCTCTCTTTATGGCATTCCCATTATGTGTATGTTAATGGAAAATGGCACCATCATGAATTCAACAGATTATATAGTCAGAAAGCTTGGGCAATACTATTTCATTAAAATATTACTTCATACCCAATTTATTAGTTTTCCTTCATTTTTCAAAACAAATTAACTGTATCCAGTTTAACTGACTAAGAAAATAATTCTGCCTATTTTACCATATTAGGTATTTCTGGGATCAGTGATTCATCCATTTACCTTAAAATGCACTGTAGCTTCCTCAGATTAAGAACTTTCATCTTCTTGGGGAATTAAAAAATAGCCACCCAAAACCAAAGAATCACCACTCAGAGAAGTGAATTGAAAATCAATGTTATAAACTTAAACTTAGTAACCCAGATAGACCACCTAAGTATAGCACCAATGAATTCTTAGCTGAATCCTGATAGAAGTCTCAAACTTAGGATTTTTAAAGAAAAAAACAATCAATTTTTTAAAATCCATTAAATGAAATGGAAAGGAAATCTCATAAAAAATGTTCTGTGAGATTCACGAACTAGAAGAGATGTTTCTCCCCAAATTATTACAATCTCTCTGATTTCCTGCAAGCTATTTTCTTGACTGCTTTTGAAATGTTAGCTACTTCAAACTTGTATGCACCATTTAAGAAGGGAAAAAGATAGTTAACTTGTTTTGTCTGCCTTATCCAAATATTGAAGTTCCCATTCCCCTACTCTGACTCTGCTTTATAAGAGACAGATGACAATAGTTTTATCCCTTGTTCTCAAAATGATGTCCTTCAACAAAACAGAGATGACTCAATTCCAAGTGCTTGATGAGTACCACAGGGAACATACTGTCTAGTAAGGTACACAGGGCACGAGAATTCTGCTTATTGATTAACTTTCCTACAAGAGCTTGGTGGGTACTATAAAGAACACACTGTTCCCTAAGTTTTACAGGATATATGGATAGTTCCTACTTCCAAAGTGCTTATAATTTGCTATGCTTAGGTGATCTGGCCTAGCAGCTATATTTATGGTCAGACAACTTTGAAGATATTGACAAAGTACTTCAGAGGAGGTTAATAAATCTGAAAACATAAAAACTAAATATAATAGCCCTCAAAATGGATCTTTACTTGACAAAATTTCTAATAGTCTTACCATCTGACTACTAAACCTAAAAAACATTCTAACCTAACATTAAATTCCTAAATCTAGAAATGAAGCTACATTCTATGTCCAATGGCAAATGGACTCAAAACAGTGACATCCTGGAATCCCTACCACGTTATTATCATAATCACGATCTTTTAATTCTACTTTAGGGCTAAAAATAAAAAGGAAGGGACAATAGAAGAGACTAGACTTAAAGAAAATAGAATACAAATCTAGAAATCATCATTTTGTAGAACAGCCGCCCATAATAGTTGACTCGATGGACAAATGTTAACCGAACCGTGATTAAAAAGCCAGCCAGATCTCCTGATTCCTGGTCTATGCTCTGTCTTTTAAATCAGAATGAGAGCTGAACTGTGAATTTATAGAAGGAAATGATAAGTCACATCAGAATCTGAAACGCCACTTGCAACACTAGAGGAAGGTCGTGACAGTGGCAGACAGCAATAGCAATGGATGTGCAATTAGGGGTAAGAGGTACCCTGCCCTCAAATCAAAGACGGTGAGCTCTAAAAGGTTATCATTGCTTATGGGGACATTATTTGCTCTTAAACAAGGTACAAAGAGTTGATGGGAAAGGCTAATACCAATGCATGTGCCATCTGGGCCATTTCTTGCACCCTTAGACATGCAGTCATGTTATAACAGGTCAACCTTAAAAAAAAATAAAATAAAAATAATTGAAGTTAAAACAGAATTTAGCCTACTGTCAACTTTTGTCACTGTCAGAGGAACAGTATTAATTTCAGAGTTTGCATCTGGAGTCCCTTTTGTCAGAATGATGGTGCATTTGTTAAAATTGTAGATTCCAAGTCCTACTGAATCAGTGTCTCTCAAGTAGTTAATTCTGTATAGAATTATTTAGTCCAAGAACCAGTGAAAGGAACCTCTTACCTTTTGCCTACCTTTAAATTATGCCTTTCCTACTGCAATTTTTTCCTGAGGCAGTGAACAAAAGTTTGAAATGTTGCAAAAAACACTTAAATCCTCCCCCATTTTATCCTGAATAATTTTAAAGCTTGCTTTTTAGTTCGCAGAGCCGAGGATAATATTGTTTTAAGTGTTTCAAATTTCTACTTGAACCAGAATGATAATGGTGGAGAATAAACACATCAAGACATGTCTAGGATGAGGGGAGTAATAACTAAAGCTTACAAGGTACCAGGTATTATTCTAACTGCTTTATATGTGTTAACTCAATACCCAAAACAAATACTGCAAGATTTATATCACTGATAACTTCATCCCTATTTTATAAGGGTGCAAAGTGAGCTAAAAAAGGGTCAAATAAACTTCCCAAGAACTAATAACTGGGAGAACCAGAATTCAATACAAGACAGTTAAACATCATAATCAACATTCTGAACCATCACTGCACTGGCTGTCTGCAGAACTCAGGATATAGTGACTGTTTGTGTACGAATTGCAATGTCAAGGGTGATCATTGGTTTCTGGATTTAGATAAAATCTTCGTTCATGTTTACTGAAATAGGAACAATTGCTAACAAGTGCAACTGCACTTATAGAATGATTTTATTGGAACAATTAACATTTTAAAAGAAACTGCAGATTTCCAATACCGATTAAGATAGAGTAAGCCCAGTTTAGACTATCTCTCCTACTCATTACAACCATAAACTCTGAAGACAATAGAAAATGCAACACATAAAAACTATAAAATTAAACAATAGAACAATTAGGAAGAAAAGTCAAAACTTGGGAAATGACAACAGTAGTGAGTTTACTGGGGTTTGTTACTCCCTCATTTATCTAAGCTTTCATGCAAAAGAGGACCAAGTTCCAGAACTGTGCAATAGGCATGGACAGCAAAAACTCCAGAAAAAACACCTGCTCTCTAGCCAGAGAGCCAGGAAAGGGGACCTCTGCATTCCAGAGAGTGTGCAGAGATTCCCTCCTTTTCTCTTCTTTTCTTTCTTGGACTTCCCTGAGGCAAATACAAGTCTCAAAATGTCCCTGCTATGGCCCCTAAAATCTTAAAAGAAACCCTTCTCTCTCTTTGTAGGAATGGGGAATGGACCTTTTATGTTTCCCACAGTGTGGGAGGGGGGACTTTTTTTTCTGTTTTCTCTTATTTCTTTATCCTGAGGGAAGGTATCATTGCACAAATTGTACAACTGCATAGGGAGCCAAACCCTGACAGTAAATCCAGATTCCTGGCCATAAAATGGGAGTCATGGGGTGTGGGCAGAATCCCAGAGTAGAGAGAAATGGAGAAAGGGGTTTCCAAGTTCTATATATCAACCAGCACAAATCCCAGGCTAATCTAGTTATGTACGCACAGAACAGACCCAAAAAAAGCATAGCAAAAAATTTGAGAAGTCTATGCCATCCCTTCTAGAAAACAGAAGAGAGGGAAATATTTACCAATTAATTTTAGGGGACCAGCATTACTCTTTTAGCAAAGTAAGTTAAATATATTATAAGAAATTAAAATTACAGACCAAGTTCTAATCCATTCATAGTTCATAGTCCATTATGAATATAGGTATGAAAATCTTTAATAGAACATTAGCAAATTAAGTTCAGCCATATGAAAAAGGATAATGCATCTCAACCAAATGGTGTTGGTGACAGGAATGCAAGGCTGGTTCAACACTTGAAAACCAATCAGTGTAATTCACTATATTAACAGTCTAAAGAAAAATTACCATATGATTATCTCAATAGATGCAGAAAAAAAACTTGAAAAGATTTTAACAATTCATTATTTTTAAAAAGTGTCTCAGCAAACTAGGGAAAGAAGGGAACATCCTTACACTGATAAAGGACATGTATAAAAAAACCTACAACTAACATAAAAATTAATGGTAAAAATTGAATATTGTCCTCCTAAGATCAAGAACACAGTAATGATGTCTGCTTTCACCATTCCTTTTAGCTTTGTATTAGAAGTCCTAGCCAGTTCCATATGGTAAAAATAAGGAGTACAAGTACTAAAATTAGAAAGAAATAAAACCGTTTAAATTTACAGACAATATTATTGCTAACATAATAAATACCAAGCTATCTAAAAATAAGTTCCTGAAACTAATAATGTATTTAGCAAGTTCATTGTCTACAATGACAATAAACAAAAATCAATCATATTTTTGTACACTAGTATTAAAAATTGAAAGTGAAAATTCAGAGAAAACAGTACTACTTACAATAGCAACAAAAAAATTGAAGTGACATAGGTATAAATCTAACAAAATATCTTCAGGATATGTATGCAAAAAACTATAGAAAAAGGATAAAAGAAGTTAAAGAAAACCTAAATAATTGGAAAGATATGCCTGTTCATGGATTGAAAGACTCAATTACTAAACTCACTTAGCAATAGATCAACGGATTTCCCTGAAATAATTTTATAAAGCTTTACAAAATGTATACAAAAGTTTTACAAAATGTATATATAAACTGATGAAAGTTAACATCACTAAATTTTCTGTCAAGGGATCTTAGTTCTGTCTTCTGTCAAAAGTAAAATAAATCTGTTCCCTGTGCCATATGCCATCCCTTCAGTCATTTGAAGCCCATTTCTACATCTCCCCTAAGTCCCTCATCATAAATTTAGGTTACAATTATTTCCTTCTATGACAGAATTTGCAGGTTCTTCCCTATCACGATTGTCTCAAACTATAGTAAGCACGAGATTTGACGGGGGTGTGGTGACTACAGGGAAAAGAGGAAGGTACTCGGACTCCCATGGGGTGAATTACTGAATTTGGGAGGGAATAATGGAAAAGGAGCAGAAGATGTGAAAAATAGGGCATTTTCAGGTGTCTACTTGATGTTTTCCAAAGTTTCAACTAAACTAAAAGGTTCCTAGTTCCAGAGGCAACCCTAGCCAGCCTTTGCCTGCAAGGACTTATAATGTACACATGCAGAGCTTGCCACCCAACGTGCTTAATAGATATTTGCTAAATGTCTGAATAAGACAAGTAGAGAAATTCCTGGGTCCTAAGAATTTCTACCTAGTAGAGAGATATAATAGCTAGAAATGTTTACACTTTGGGGAAAACCTTAGGTTTTTTTCTGAGAAAAAATTAAAATGTATAACTTAAAACGTCACTGTCCTTTGTAATTTTTGTCATTTCATAATTTCTGAAATGTGTTTTCCATAATTTGCTCAGAAAAAAATCATTGTATTTTAATGTATTTAAAGATAAAAGCCCCAGAAGAAAAAACGATATACTTGTTCATTTTGTTGTTGTTGTTAGTGGGTGGTTTTCTTTTTGCATTATAATTGTAGGGGAAAAAATCCTTGGTTAGCTGGAAGAATTTTACTCAGGCCTTCTCAAAAATTCAGCCTCTTTCCAAACAAATCTTTCTCTCCTTCTGTTCCCAAGAAGTGGATATTCTGATTTTAATGCTGCCCCACTCTCAGCCCAGACTTAGTACCCCCAAGTGAATTTCCCAAATATCCAGTACGGCTTATTTCTTCTGATTTTCAGGTCCTACTTATGCCTGGATATCTTCAGGAGCCACTATCAACTTTCATCCGAACACCTTCTTTCACCATCCTCCAAACCACTTTTGAGTCTTTTGGCTTGATAACCTACTTTTGATTTGGATTTTCAGGAACTGTCTGTTATTCCAGAAATCTAGATATCTCCCTTTAACTCAAAAACAACTCCTAATAATTATTCATTCTGTAGAGATGCACGGAAACAAGACAATTACACTGAAAAGTAATCACCAACAGGCTATAGTGGGCTCAGCTGAAGCACAGGTAACAACTTCTTTCCTTTCAAGCTTGGATTTAGCCGTGAAAAGACAAAAGAAGAGAAAGCAGCTAGGAAAGAAAAATGCATAGTAAAATAAGAGCAAAAATGCAGGAATTGAGTCAGTGTTTTCACAGGTAAAAATCTTAATAATAATGATAATGCTTGAGTTTTGCCATACAGAGACAAACATGAGATTATGGGGCTTTCTCCAAATAGCTTAGCAAATTGTGGAGTATTTTTAGTTTCCCTGAGCTCTGTTCAGAGATTGTGATGACATTTTGGAGTGGCCAATATATTTCTCATATTGAGCAGTACTGTTTTGTTAATTCAATTAAATGTTGACTCTTTAATTGGGAGTTTGTTAAATTCTGATATATAGTAAGCCATCTGATCCTACCTGGCTAGAGACAAGCAATGCCAGGAAAGCATTTCACAGAGAAATCTGCTTGAATAGGAATGTCCTCAAGATAGTGCTCAAAATTATGGTTCTAAATCAGCTTTGGATCATTCTAGACAATGCCAAGTTCTCAGAAAACAAAATCATCAAATAGAAGGCATACTGACACAGTTAATCTAAAAATTTATATTTCACAAAGATAGAGGTAGAAGACTCATATCACATCTCCAGGAAAACCTACTTACATGGCCTGTCACAAAGATGAAAACTTGCGTACCTTACCCAGAAAAATGGAGGAACCAATATAGGGATTACTGATGGATAAATTCAGAAAAAAATAGAGATCTAGGAAAGCATGTGACCTTGGACAAGGTACATAAACTCCCTGGGCCTCCATTTCCTGTTGTTAAAAGAAGATGGGGGTGAGTTTCTTTCTGCTCCAAAGGAGTGTAATTCTTCTTTGGACCTGAAGGGTTCCAGAGAAATTATCCGTCATCTCATCCTTTTTTCATTCCTTCCAGAACAGTGATTTTTAAAAATCCTTAAGACATCTTGTCTTATATTTAATAATTATTACCTCATCTATGCAAAAAAATTTAAATCCTAAATTCTTTACACATTTAGGATTTAAGTGGAGGAGATTATTTTATAGCAATAAAAATAATGAGAATTAAAATATACACATGTTCAATATAGAATACAGAAATAGCATTTTTTAATTTGAGGCTTATTTTTCCCTGAAAAAAAGCCCAGAAGGAGGTTACCAAAACTTGAAATGTGTCTCACTAAATATGGTGAATTGTGCATAATTCATGTGTTTTCTTTATTACCTTCAACGTTCAAACATAGCTTCTATTATCAGAAAAAAAAATGAGTTTGTTTATAAAGAAAAGGAAAGGGAGGATAAACAACCTGTTTTGTGTGTAAGCTATGAAGTATTCTTTTTCATATAGAATATGTTAATTGAAATGATTTCTGCATAAATGTTCTTGTGCTTTCCCATTATGTGATATTTTCTAGGTCTTAAAACAATTTCCTTAGTTTAAGAAAAATTGAGGTAAATCATGCTTAAATTTAGACTGAAATTAAGGATCAAAGAACACACCCAACTGGAAGACAATTTGGTACCTTAAGAGTTGTAAACATCACTACTCAGGACAAACTTTCTTTGACTTAGCCAGCGTAAGAAATGAGGACTTGCCCATCTCTGAGTCCACATAAAGAAAACCAAGGAGTCAAGCGCTTGGGTGGGGGGAGTAAAGAACATACCTCATAAACATGTCAATCACAGCAAGAACACTGGGAATCCCAGGCAGGTCCTGAATCAGGAAGTCAATGCTGTGAGCTTCCAACCACTCTTCCTCAGACAAAGGTGGGGATGTGACAGCATGAGACCTGGAGGCAAAGAAGAGGGATGAAGAAGTGAGCTCTTCTCCAAGTACAGACGCTTCTGGGTTCTTGAACTTATTAGCCCATATTATTGGAAAGTTCAGAAGCTAGACAAGTTTCAGAGCTGATTCATACAGTGATGTCATGAGGACTTGGTACTCTTTGCAGTCAGCTCCATCCTGAAGCGGGCTTATCATGGCTGTAGGAAAGCCACTGACATTTTCTCATTTTACCAGTAGGAGATAGAGCTTGATTTCTACAACCATTGAACAAAATCTCTCATATTTTCAGTGATCGGACTACCCCAAACTTAACCCCGGGGCTGGGGCATGCCACACACTGATTGGCTTGGTCATAAATTAGCAGAACTGTGCTAAGGAAAATGAGGTTTCTCTGCTTGGTTGATATCAAACCAGGCTGGAGATGGGGTCAATCCCATCCAAACAACATAGACACTACACAGTTCAGGAGAGTGTCGGTGTGGGTGTGAGGAGACCCTCACAATGTCCACAAGAGGGAGACCTCGTCTATGGGGCCAGGACCCCAACATCATACTCTATGACAATTGCCTACTAGAGAGACTTCTAAATGTCAGCAGGTCTTAAAAAGTCAAGGAGGATAAGAGTGAAGGCAGTCAGAGAGTTGAAGACAGATACAGAAAACACAAATACCTAAGCTAAGATGGGGAATATGCCCAGGAAGACAGCAGGCTACATCCTGAAATCAAGTCCTGTGGGCTTGTGGGCATGCAGACCCTGCCCTGGGAGTCCTACTCTGCTGAGTCACTACATCTACCCCCAGCAGGTGGCAAACACAACACAACTTCCCCATAAGCTGTTCATGCTCGTTTGCACTCTGTCTCACCATTTGAACTAATACACAGTCCCATTCTTCACTCCAGCCTCAGTGACTCCGCACAGCAACAATGCTCATCCAGACCTACCCAGCTCTTGTTGCCTGCTTCTGCCATAAGAGAGCTTTGCACTCCCATGATCCTTTTCTCCTCAGGCTCCGATGGCCCTGAGAAGTACACCCTCCCGGGCTTCACCAGTGGGGTGCTAGACACAAATAGGCAGGAAACACACTTCTAGATAGTAAGTCTGATTGTAGCCGAAAATTTCTCTTAAGCCTAGGGTGTTCTCAGTTCATTTGTTGTTTCCATAATAATAGTTGTCATTAGTTTAAAGTATGTTCTGCATCTGGCACTGTAATAGACACATTTGTAATCCCAATAAATGCTGAAAATAAAACTATGTTTTACAGCCAGTTTACAGATTGGGAAACTAAGTTTCAGGGACAGTGACTTGTTCAAATCACTTACTACAGGGGCCGAGCCAGGTCTGTCTGATAAACTCTCCACTGGGTCGTGTGGAAGACAGCCTGGCCCACCCCTTTCTGCTCCCTGAGAAAGCTATGCTTGTATATAAAGAGGGGGAAAGACAAAATAAGATAACTTCGTTTACTTAACTGAAACTTTGGGTTCAAAATCCATTACAGTAACCTAGGGTATTGGACAGGACCTTGGGAAAATTCCTCTTTTGTGTAGGTTAGAGACTTGGGGGACCTCCTCCCTCCCTCCAAGCCTTTCAAATCTTGAATCTTAAATCTCCAATGGAAAAAAATATGTATCTCATAGGACCAAGGGTATTGGCGATGAAGAGAAGGGGAAAGAGGGAGATGACTCAGTACCCATATTAAAGCTGACTCAAGCCACCTGCCCTAGGTTTTTCAGGCTGATATGATAGCAGCAGACCTGGTTACGTGTGGAAAAAAGTGAAAATGAGAACTGGCTAGGGTTCTGTGTGCTCCAAATTCTAAAATCCAGACACAGAGAAAAGAGACCACTTCCATGTGACCCACTCAGAGAACAATAAAAAGCACCCCCATTACAGAACCCCCATACTCTAGCATTTGCATAACACTTCTCTGTTGAGAAATGGAAGTTCTTGCCCTAAAACCTCTCAAGAGAGTGATAAGAGGCATCACAGATGCTAATTATAACTGGAAATGCCTTGTTGATGACTTTCAATAAAGTTGTAAGAAAACTTCATAGGACTTTTCGTCTGTATGGATTCAGTAGGATTAAGTGGGAAAATTAAAGTAATTCTAATTCCAGTTAGGAGAACACTTTTGTAGCCACCCCTACCCCTACACACTGAATAATGCACACGTTTTGAATCCTAGTGTGATGGAGACTCCACTCACTGCTTCTCTGCCAAAAGCCAGCCTGTGACCTCTGACATAGGATGTCCAAAGACAAAGCGGTCCTGATCACAAAGAAAAAGAATAGTCTCGGAAAAAAAAAAAAAAGAAAAGCCTTGATGTGGATAAAATGAGAGTTCCTGTGGCTAGGATTCTCCCCTGGCCCTTGTTGACTAGCTCACTGCACACCTGTGGGCAATACATGGCTGTTGACTCTATATAAAGAGCTCTGCCCAGTGCTCTGCGAGTAACACAGTGGCTACAAGGCTGCAGGAGAGCAGAGCACAGAGGCAGGAGTGGTGGCAGCACCAAGGACAGAGGCCCAGAGGGTGGATGTGTGGGATGGCTGTGCATGCAGAGAGGCCCAGAGGACGGCTGTGCAGACAGAGGAGCCCAGAGGCAGAGACTGGCTTGCTGCATGCAGACTAGCTCTGAGTGAACGGGATTTTAGTGACTGACCTGCTACCTGGAAATAAAGTTGGGTATAATCCTTTCACCCCAAGAAAGTTTTGCTGTAATTTCTTTGGTCACATTGAATCCATAGCGAACTTGCCTAGGGCTGAAACCCATTGGCAAGACACTTGCCAACAGAGTAAAGTATTTTCTTCTAGAGGGCTCTGTCTGCTTGCTCAACTCACGAAACTGGTGTGGATAAAATGAAGGTTCCTGTGGCCACGATTCACACCTGGCCCTGGTTGGCTAGCTCACTACACACATGTGGGCAATACATCATTATTGACTCTATATAAAGAGCTCTGCCCAGTGCTCTGGGTGACACGGTGGCACGGCTGCAAGGCTGCAGGAGAGCAGAGCAGACACTGGAGTGCTGGCAGCGCCAAGGACAGAGACTGGGACAGTTGTGCAGGCAGAGAGGCCCAGAGGCCGAGACTGGCTTGCTGCATGCAGACTTGCTCTGAGTGGACAGGATTCTAGTGACTGACCTGCCACCATGGAAATAAAGTTGGGCATAACCCTTTCACCCCAAGAACACTCCACTGTCATTTCTTTGGTCACAGTGAATCAATAGTGAACTTGCCCGGAGCAAGAACCTAGAAAACCGACGTGCCAACAGAGTCACTGCCAGGATGAACACACCGCCTTTTTTTCTTCCTTTCCCATGGGATTAGTAGCAAAGGGTGGAGGGTTCTTTTAAAATTTGTGTTTGTGGTCCTTATTCCCAGGACAGTCTTTCAGGCCCCCAAAACCTCCTAATACTTTTCTATCCTGACCACCTACCCCTTCCCTCCCATTCAGAAGAGGAGGAGGAAATCAGAACTGCAAATATTTATAGACCATTACCAGAAACAATTTTGAGTTTTGTCTTATTTTACTTTAGTTAAAATCATCTTTTGTATTAAAATTATTAAAGCCCTGCTCATAATGTGTTCTAAACCTCCAGCTCCTAAGACTCACCGCTCACATTTTATTTTCAAGGAGAGTTTGTGCTGGGCCTTCTTTAATGAACAGTGTAATTATCAAGATTCATTTAAAATGTTCCTTCTTGGGCAAGTTCAACAAGATCCCCAGAAATAGGCTTATATAACAATATGCACAAAGAGCAAAAAGCCAAGATTCAAGTCAGCCCTGAGTCTAATAACCAAAAGTGCAGAACTGATGAAATGGCTTTAATGGAGGTCCGCCGCATACCCTGACCTTCACAGAGATTAAAGATTTTGTTTTTTCTCCTGCTGTTGTAATTGCCATCAAGTGTGATGACAGTTATGTCCCAACTTCCTAATCAAGAGTGAAGAAGAAGTTTGACCATGTGCAATCCATCCCTTAGGACATATGTAGGAAAAAAAGATATTTATGAGAGTACTTTGCCTTACCAAAGGAGGAAGCAAGCAGTGGGACATCAATACAAAAGTACGATTACTGGTAGCAAGAGAATTCAGTCCTGGGCTATTCTAATACAGGTATCATTTCATATAGCACAACAGCATGGGCACGCCTTGACAATAAAATAACCTTCGATACTATTTAAACCGAGACAGGTGTGTAATACAATGCCTCCTGACTGAATGCCAATATGGAATAAATCCCTAGTGGCTTAATATGTTTAAAGGATAAAACTACAAAGATAAGCAGCTTTACTAGGATATATGTAATTCAATCTCCCCACTTATTTCCAGCTCTCCACTAAACCTGCACACTTATTGTCTGTTGTGCATATGTTGTCAATATGCATCTACATTCCTTCATAACCAGTAATAGAAAAAAAAATCAGTTCCCTTAAGCTTGCATACAGCCATACCTCCCTTTTCATATCTTTGGTGTCTGCAAATGAGACCATGAAAGTGCAGACCAGAAGAGAATTATGAGAACAAATCCCATTTACAGAAGTGTAATTTACATAAAAGTGGAGACCCATTTGTGGAAAGAGCTGAAAGGCTTTTGTGAAATTGTTTTGCCCCATTAGAAGTACAACTTGAAACATTTAAATGTTCTCTACTTTTACCTCTCTCTTTGTGACTTAAGCACTTGTTGATATATCAATGATTTTCTTATTGGAAGGAGAAATGATTGGATTCTTTGGACACAGAATTATAAGGTGAGTGGCTGGGCAGTATGACCAGTCCTCTCCATGTCAAGGCCCACCTGTCAGTTCCAATAAATGGCATGTGGATATTTGTAGAAAAAAATAGACTTAAATAAGAAGGGACCTAGTCCAGTCAGATCACATGGTTTACTCAGGTTCTACTTCCGGTAGATCATGGTACATCATTCCAAGCAGTAGCTTTGTACCTACTGAATGTATTTCTTCACTCTCCCACCAAACCCCTTGAGATACAGAGGGACAAAATGTTCTTATGTGAATTATCAATCAATTAGTTTTGTGCAGCTCTGAAACAACAGACTACGGCACTGTTAGATTTGCCCCAAATGATCACACATATGTGCGTACTGCAGTTTGGGTTCCCTGGAACACATACTAAGAAAGTGTATTGGGAAGGGCCCTTGGGACCAGAGCTGTGGAGGATGAAGGAACCAGGAGTAGGCAGAGTAGCTGGGCTGCCGTGTAGTCTCACAAAGGCCTCCCATAATCCCCCTGGCAGCTCTGGGGCTGAAAGAGCCCTTCAGGATAGCCTCACAATGAGACAAGCAGCCAAGCCCTCATGTTCCCTCGGACCGGTCCTCAGGCTCAGGCTGAGTGGGGAAGCACATGGGGGTGATTGAGGCTAGGCTGCGTCCTCAGCCAAGGCCAATTCTTGGAGAGGGACTCAGTTGAGAGCGTTTGGCCAGCAGCCTCTCCGACGGTCTTAGTCAAGGTGGGAGAAGCGGGCTGCACACACGGCATCCAGGGCAGTGCAGTACAAGCCACCTGCTTCTCCCCTGCGGCTCCCAGGCAAACAGCCAGCTGTATATGCAGGGTGTTTTCAGTCGGTGGGTGCCAAGGGTATGCATCTCCTCTTTTTCACCACTTCCTTGAACTTCTGACAAATGCAGTGGTTATATATTTTCTTAATTGCTTATCAAAGTGATGTTTTAAACATTGCCCCTTCAGTGTGGTAATCTTGCTATGATTGTTGTGCCTAAGACATAACCAATATATACTAGTATTTATTTCTGGAATATTTATCATTTTAATACCTTTTACAATGCTAACCCAGGATTTCCTAAGAGGAGCCTGCTGACGTGTCGTGTTAGGCTGTTTGGTGCCATTGAGTCTCACCCTCCTCTTCCCTCCTCCCACATTTTCCTCTTGTTGTCTTCAGGTCTCCTTCCCAGCAGGAGTGGATGTGAGAGCCTGGCTGCCCAGTCCCGTGCCTCTCCCGACACATGCATAGAAAGGGTCTATGGTCTGAATCCTCCCCAGAAAGGCAGGCGCTGTCTAGGAGGAAAGGGTTAAGTCAGCAATGTTAGGAAAGACACTAGGAATCAAAATGAGGGAAAACATGTATTTAGCTTGGCTCAATGTATTCAACACTTATTGAGAAATATTGACATGAACTAGCCTGGACATTGGATGAAAGGGTACATAAGACTTCATCCCTGTCCTCAAGGGCCTCTCAGGTCACGGAGGATCCGTCAGAGGGCTCACACTAGCACGACCCAGAGGAGCCTCATAAACCTTCACTGCTTTCGTGAGGCCCCCTTATGTCAGGTTTTCTGCTCAGTTCTGCAGATTCTACCATCTTGCCAGTACCGGAGAGCAGCTCCATCTCTCTAGCACTGACACAGATCAAGTTCATTAAAAGTTCAACCTATAAGCTAAAGAAGGAAATTATGAGTGCCAAAGAAAACAGACACTTCTACTGGCTGGTGGCTGGCACATTTAGGGGAACATCCACTGGAGGCCAAATTATAATCCAATGGCTAACAGAGCTACAGTTTTCTGAGGTCACAAATGTGGGTGCGCAAAATATAAGTTTACTTTTGTTAGGAGAGTGTTGTGTATTTTCCTCGGTTCTTCTTCCTGCTGCAACAAAGAATTGAAGGACAGACACACAGTAATGAAGCAGAGAAAAAGTTTCATTTGAAGTTACTTAAAGAGAGAAAAAGTGCAGAGGACCTCAGGGAGGAGAGGTGCCCTGAAAGGCTTAAGAGAGAAGATTTAAGGCTATGCACTTAGAAAGTATGGGAGACCTCAGAGAGAGGAGTGCACTGAAAGGTTTAGGGTCTGGGGTTTTATAGGTGGTTGAGGATTTTCAGGAATGCAACACAGGGCCAGGTGCAGACCAGCCAAATTGTCCCAGAATGTTGATCTTTGATAAGACATTCTTTTTTTTTTTTAACTTAACACAAGAAACTTACTGCTTTGATTCCTTTCCAGGATATCAGCTTCTGTCTGGAAACATATCAATCAAGACTGTCTGCCTTGCCTCCAAGGTGGGCTGACCCACCATCCATTTGATTAAAATGCAGTCTTAGCTTTAAGATAGAATTCTTCCTGAATAAGCTTGGCCCTTTAACAGGTGCTAAAGTAATCTCACAATGATGTGTTCTAATTGACACAGTGAAAACACAGGCTATGCTGAGATACTTTTCTTTATCTGGGGAGTATTCAAATTTCTAGGCCAAGTTGCTCCTGGCCTTCTGAGCTTTCTATTTTTAACTGGTTAACTCTTTGAGTTGCTTCTAGTGAGTTATATTGGCCTTGTTCTCTTTCCACCCCACTCATACTTGTTTTCCTGCCTAACACTTTCCTATGTCACTGAATCTCTGTTTGGTACTCTATTTCTTCCAGTCTGGAGTCCTAAAACAGCTAAGTTGATTTGGAATTGCAAGGTTTGAGAACAAGTCTCAGTGAAATTCAGTGTTTTCCCTCTTTGCCCCCCCCCGCATACAAAGTGATTCAACTCCATGGCATAGAACTAGTACCTGACATCTGCTAAGAAACATGGTCCCATTCAGTCCCTAGGTGGTGTCATCTCTCTTCCTGGGCACATTGTGGGCTTTTGAAGTCCCCGTGGGTCTCTATCACAGATCATTTGCATCTTCCTTGCTCTGACCTTGAAATACTTGGGAGAATCCAACCCTCTCTGCCACATAGCCCAGCCTCTCTTAGGCCTGAAGGTCCCTGTCAGAGATCCACAGGCTCATGCTTGCTGGCCCGTGGGGCCTCTCTCAGCCTCCCAGGAAGGGATTTGTTGCCTGGTTAGGTTCCTTTCTGAGGATTCTTCAGCTTGGTCTGTTACTTCCAGGCATCCCTACAGCCATTTCTACTCTCTTCCCCAGGTCCTAGTAGAACAGAGGCTCTGGGTGGGACTGACCATCTCTCAGATCTTCAGGAGGAAAACAGGACAAAAATTATTCCATTCCTGGGTTTCCCAAAATTAACCGAGAGAGTTCCATTGGCACTGCTTCCACTCCCTTGCCCATCCGCCCAGTGAAGCCCCGATCTAGCAATCCTTACTAAGGTCTAGTTCTTACTCCCCTTCTCATTCTCCCTTTCCCATTAGAGGGCTTTTCTCTAGTCTTGGCTGGAGGGATAATCATGCTCAGTCAGTAAATATTTTCCTAAATATTTGTCCTATACTGGGCTGCAACTTTTAACACCTGAAAGCTAAAAACATGATATCTTTGTTTTCTACTGTCAACTCTGACAACACTTTTGAGAGAAGTGCGGGCTTAGTTATCAGAACCAAATGAAGGTAATGGGTTTAAAAATGGAAAATGTATCATTAATAAATGTTTAAGCACATCAGTCTGTGAAAATATGTATAATTGCCACAAGGATCAATCTGTCTCAGGGACCAAGACAGATTGAGGGCTGATTCAGGGAAGAGGAAATATTCCAAATATTGAATAACCAGTAATGACCCATGAGTCAAGGCCCCTGACAGAAGAAACACCAGCCGTCTGAGACTGGTTGGCCCTAGTCCTCATTGGGGCACCCCTTCCTGGAGAGGGGACTTGAACACTGCCCACTGAACTCTGGGGGTGATCTTTTAAAACAGGTCTGCAAAATCCGACAATCTAGATGTTGATGAAAAAGAAGAAATTTTAAGTTCAGTAAAAATAAAAGCAGAAACAAGAAGGAAACAGTTTTTATCTGATATTCTTCTAAAACAACCAACTCTGAAAGCCATTTAACTAAGAAAAGACAGGTAAAACAGTAATTATCTACATGAAAGCAGATGTAACCATTTCACAGTGAAGCTCTCCATTTTCCCTGTGGCATTTGTTATCCTTCCTAAGCAAGAAATAAAAGATTTGTCCTCCAACCTGGGTTCAAGGATGGTGATGCCCCACCCTCTGAGTCTGGAATAGAGCTGGAACAGTGAGGAAATACTCTGAACCAATTCTGGCTTCTACCCTTTGAGTTCTGTAATGGTGAAGTGTTTTGTTCCCTGTACCATTAAGAACTAGGTTAGCTGATAGGCACATGGCCACAAGGACTAATGGGGCCCTCTATTTTAAAGCATATTAGAAAATAAGAGGATGTAATGTTGAAAGGCAGTTGGCTTTTAAGATTAGTTATAATTTAGAAATTATGGTGGGGAGAATTTTCCTGTTTATAGAAAACCTCTTTAATATAATATTTAATATAATATTCATTAAGAGGTAAATATCAGAATAATCATTTGAAAAATCTCCTACCCATGTTTTTCAAATTTAAAAATAAATTTATTATTTTCAGCCACACAGTATTTTTTCACAATATTTAGAAACTCAATCTAGGATACAGTTTTCAAAATCTGATAGAAGTAGTTCTTGAAGAGCCTTCATTTAGTGTTTGCCATGGTGAGATCCATGGGAACAAGGAGCGGATGTTCATGGGCACAGGAATGGGCAAACAGCAATAACAGGAAAGCCTCTCAATGAACAAAACTTAACTTCAAAAACTGTCATTTGAAAGGAAACAGGTGCCATACATTATTTTCTTCCAGAAAAGCTGGTGTTTGTTCTCAGGTTTGGTGCCTCCCAAACAAACCTTAAAGCCTGTCTTGCAAGAAAATATAATGCTGTAGCAAGAGCGATGGAATCTGGTCTTAGCTCCCTGCTCATTTGTAGGAAGGGCAGAGAGCGCCATCTGACAGCCTTCAGGGGCATTGCCTTCAGGATGCACCCTCGGCCACAGTGCAGACTTGATGCAGTCCACATCAAACAACAGGGAGCTTTGGAGCAAAGCGTTCTCATTAGAGGAAACTCGTGTAGAACAGAAGTGGTCAGGCCCAGTGTCTTGCCAATGGATCTCAGCCCTGGGCAAGTTCGCTATGGATTCGGTGTGACCACAGAAATGACAGTAGAATGTTTCTTTGGGGTGAAAGGGTTTATTACCCGGCTTGTTCTCCCAGCGGTAGGTCGGGCCTTAGCATCTCTGCCTCCAGACCTCTCTGCCGGCACAGCCGTCCTCTGGGCCCCTCTGCCCACACAGTCGTCCCACACAGCCGTCCCACACAGCCGTCCCACACAGCCGTCCTCTAGGCCTCTGTCCTTGGTGCTGCCAGCACTCCAGGCTCTGCTCTGCTCTCCTGCATCCTTGCAGCTGTGCTACCATGTCACCCAGAACACTGGGCAGAGCTCTTTATATAGAGTCAATAGCAACGTATTGCCCATACGTGTGTAGTGAGCTAGCCAACCAGGGCCAGGTGAGAATCCTGGCCACAGGAACCTTCACTTTATCCACAGCCAGTACAAAATGCTCAGTTGGCTGAGGCCAATCCTTGAGTAGAGTCTGGTGTTGGCTGACTCCATCTCAAGTCCTGCTTTCCAGAGGACCCAACTGACATACCCACCCATTTGCCATTTGTTCCTCTAGCTGGTAGCCTTTGTGACCAATGGCCTCTCTCTCAAGGCTTGCTGCTGTCTTGCCAATGGATTTCAGCCCCAGGCAAGTTCGTTCTGGATTCAACGTGACCAAGGAAATTGACAGCAAAATGTTCTTGGGGTGAAAGGGTTATACCCAACTTTATTTCCAGGTGGCAGGTCAGTTACTAAAATCCCGTTCACTCAGAGCAAGTCTGTATGCAGCAAGCCGGTCTCTGCCTCTGGAGCCCTTTGTCTTCACAGCCCTCCTCTGGGCCCCTCTGTCTGCACAGCCGTCCTCTGGGCCTCTCTGCTAGCACAGCCATACCACACAGCTGTCCTCTGGGCCTCTCTGCACAGTCGTCCCACACAGCTGTCCTCTGGGTCTCTGTCCTCGGAGCTGCCAGCACTCCAGCCTCTGCTCTGCTCTCCTGCAGCCTTGCAGCCATGCCACCATGTTGCTCACAGAGCACTGGGCGGAGCTCTTTATATAGAGTCAACAGCCATGTATTACCCACAGGTGTGCAGTGAGCTGTCAACCAGGGCCACGTGAAAATCCTGGCCAGAGGAACTCTCATTTTATCCACACTGAATTCTCATACTTTGATCATATAAGGCCAGGAGTATCTGCACCATCTCTCTACCCAACTATATTTTTTATATTTCTCCAATGTAAAGATATTCTTCACAATTCTTGTGCTATTTAAGGAGTCCTTCAGTGTAGATCCATTAACAATATTTGAAGCACTTGTTACAGCCATTGTTATAGCACTTGTTACAGCCATTTCTGAAATGTGGATTTGTGATTTGTGTCCTTAAATGATCACTTAAAACCCCTCTTATGTGGAAACCTGAACAGGTTATTCCCAATGTTAAGTGTTCATAGGAGGTAGAATGAACGTATACCCACATATACTTCACACTATGCTGAAGTACTTTCAAATAAGCTTCAGACTGTGTATGAGTCAGGAATCATCACATCTTGTATTTATGTTTCATATTTAAATTAGATTATATATCTTTTTCTATTAAGAAGATAATCAGTTCTGGAGCTGGGAGGCCACACCTGTGGTCCTGACTGGTACTCACAGGAAGGTAAGTCCTCTTCCGCGAGCATGAAGCAAGGCTGCCGTGGATCACGTGAACGGCATACCAGGTGCTGCTGGAGGGCGTCTTCTGCCCTGGCCTCTCCTTGGTGGCTTCCTCCGTCCCACAAGCGGGCCCGCACAGGTGGGGTTAGGGAACACCAACATCAAATGAGACTATGAGATGAGGGCATGGCAAGGGGCATTCCTCCTGGGCAGAGTCTGGGGGGCTTGGGTGCAAAGTCGAGGCTGGACAGGGCATGGCAAGCAGCATAAGAATTCGCCAGGGCCAGCCAAGCCCCATCTGGCAGGCAGTCCTGCTAAGTATTTGGAGACTTGAAACGAGGAGGGCAGGTCACGGAGGGCTTCTCCCTGCTGCAGCACTCCATGTTTCCCAAAGGGCGTCGGGCAGCCAAGGACCTGAGAGAGGCCTCCATGAGGGAAAGGGAGAGGGTGACAGGACGGACCTGTGGGTCAGAGGGCCCAGGGTTCCAGTCCACAGGTGTCATTTATCTACTGAGTTTACTTCCTGCTTCCTCATGGAAACGGTAACACTGTACCAGCTTTGCAAAGTCATTGTACAGATAAGTACAAGAGGTGTGTAAAATGCTTCCCCGTAGCAAGCACTCAACAGATGTCAGTTGTTCTCACTGTTGTGGTTGTTCTTTTCTCCCTAATTGTTTCTTTTTCATCCTCTTAGTATTTAAAAGGAAGCCTCCCCTGTCTTGTCATTTAAACCCTATTTCCTTCATGTCCCTAAGTGTTCTCAGTGCCAGCTTTGGACAGGAGATCTGTGACTTATGGACTCTTTGACGGATGTTTGAAGGTTAACTGAGGACAGATCAAGGAAGACGTCCTCTTCTTAAGTTCCGTGGAGGTAATAGTTTCATCTGTTCCTAAACCACAAAAAAAAAAAAACCTCAGAAGAAACAAATTTTTTCTCCACTGTAATCTTTGTACACTTCTGTTCATCAGTTCACAGAATGAATTGACAAATTTACTAAATTTGATCACAGGCAAAAAAAAATACGTCATTCGTGAAAACTTACAGAATACATTTTTTTTAAATAAAATTCTGTTTTTTGTGTCAGATAACTCACAGATGATTAAATTGTTCAAGTTTTCCAGGTAGCGCACCAAGGGGCCATTCGAAATTAACAAGTATGTGAAATAATGAGCCTTGACTTTCTCAACTGTAAGAATCTAAATGAAATGGTTTCAGTCTATCAACCTAGAACAGACTTTCATATTATGAGTAACGCATCCCTAGTCATTAATGTAAATGTGAATTTGGTATATAAATTACCCCCAGGAAGAGAGATTTATATGTTAATATAAAAATGCAAATATTTGAAGAGAAAATACACAAAGTGGCCATCAGATAAACAAGAGCCTTCAACCCTGCTGACTTCTGGCAGCTGTCTGGCAAATTTACAATCGGAACTGGAACAGAACATAAGAGAAGGAAAAGGAAAAGGATCTTTGGGAAAATTTATTACTAATGACTGCACTAAAATGCTGTGATAGGTGTTCTGAGTAGAACTCATGGAGAGAATTCTTCTAACTGCAGACACAATGTCTGGGAGCATTTGGACATCTGGCCTCCTGAGGAACTGAGACAGATGATCAGCGACATGAACAAGCTTTAAAGAAAACAAAATGCAACAAGAAAATGGCAACTAATTAATGGGCTGGTCATCTCCAGATCAGGAAACTCAACAGGCGACTGGAAGGCATTTATGCACCAGAAGAACCAGAACAATCTGTTTTTATCACTGCGCTGAAGGGGATTTGAAATGATTAAGGGAAGAAAGGGTTCTGCCATTATCCCTTCACACAGTCATTCTTTTAATCAGCATGCAATTTTAGAGCATATGCAACGGTCAGAGCATGACAGAGACCTTCTAATGTGTATGCGACTTTTTTTTGTCATTCATTTTATCACTCATACCCACTTTCCAGAAAGCAAATTCCATGTTTTCTGGAAAAAAGCTGAATTACCTTTTGACCCCCAAATTAGTGGTATAATCAGCCTCTAGGGAATCTTTCCATAGACAGGAAAAATACCCCAAATGTAAGGAGAGACATCCAAGAAAAATGGATGGCAGCCTTGTTTAGAGAAGCAAAATCTGAAAATGGAAGGAATATTCATCATTGAGAGAATGAAAGGGTTATGATTTATCCATGATATGAAATAATATGCAACCTTTTAAAAGAGTGAGTTCAATCCATACCAGTTAATTTTTAGAAGGAATTTCCACAACTTATTTTGACTTACAAAAGCAGTATGGAAAGGTGGATGTATAATAAATTCCACTTTTGTAAAACAATGACTTTAAAATGGGCCCTATAATGTATGTTTCTATATGAAAACATATGCACCGAGAAAGACGTGGAGAGATACACACCCTAAAGTTAAAAATGACAAGGGGGAAGGAGGGCATAAAAACAAAGATTTAAGATGTCATGTCCAAAAACAGCATGTAGCATATATCAAATTCAAGGTATGTAGTACGTAGGCATAAATAATGGTGGTTATCTCAGGGCAGTGAAACTTGAGAATGGATTTCATTTTCTTCCTTATACTTTTAAATATTTGTTTAACTTTACAGTATTTAAAAATTTTTTAATATTACAGAAATTACAAATATTACAAAAAAGTCAGGTCACAGGGTCCTCACCTTAGAGTAATAAAAACCAAGTCCTGGACATGGGGATATTTTCCATATTTCCTTCCCACAGGAAGATGCGGGCTGGTGATATCAATTTTGATGCCTATTTTGACTGCATCATGTGACTACACACACATGACTACAATATTACACTACCTTCTACACACCCTATTCAAGCTTCACCTTATCCTTTATTTGGAAGTAATTTCACTATGGAAACTAACATATTCGTTACATTTTGTGAATGTTATTCACAAAGACTGGAAGCATTATTTAATTTCCCAGGCCTTGCAGGTCCTAAGTGATCCTTCTGCCAAAAAGAGGCCCTATATCTATCTCCCCTGCCCCACACATAATGGGACAATGCAACGATCGTCTCCCTTTTATTGCTCCAGAAGTCTGGAGAACCTTGGCTAAACCTGTGAATTCCGAGGGCCGTAAATTAATCAGAACCCAGTTAGTTTTACACAGGAAGGTGGAAGAAAAGTTCCCTTTATTTTGTTCTAACAGAAAGAATTAAACATGATGAGAACCAAAGCTTTTTATAAATGTTTAAAAGGAATTTTAGCTTTTCACAGATATTATATAGGTCAGAGTTAAGAGCTTAAAAGTCCACTCAGACTCTATACTGGGTATAACCCCAGTAAGCCAAACAAATTCCCAGTGGGTGTGGTCCTGGAGGTGGGCTTCCAGGGATTGGTAATGCCAGTGGATAGCCGCAGCAGCACTAGAAACAGGGGGTTTGTCAGTCAGACACGACTGTCCCTCCTCCAAGGGCAAGCAGCAGAGAAGTCACAGACCGAATGGCCTCCAGGGTGGTCCAACCCATGAAAATTTACCATTTACATGATTCATGTTGCTTTCTAGTTTTTATAGCATTTTTGCATACGTCATCCCCTGACTGCAAACATTTGTTGAGTATTTAACTGTGTTCTAAATATTTTATCTTTAGCAACTCTGTTTTCTAAATGAAGAAACTGAGCAGATTTTAAAACTTGTAAAGAAAACCAAACAGCTGATATAGCAAATTAAATTTTGTTTTCTGTGTGACCTTTGCAGAATATCCACAATGTAAGCTCCACAAGGGTAGGGTCATTTTTTTGTTATGCACATGGATGTATGAAAGACTTTTGGTAAATATCTGTCAGCAGGGAGGTGGGGTGGTGGCAAATGACCCCATTCACTAGAGTGTTGTCCTTCACCTTCTATTCAAAAATTGAAGATGGTTTACCAGTATGGTATATCCAGACCCTGCAAAAAGAAACACAGCATAGATGAGATTAACCTCTTAGTTTTAATTCCAGATGCTTTAAATGCAAACATTTCTCACTGATTGGAAGACACTGTTATAAGAAAAATGTAATTACACATTCATTTTGATGAGAACGTTCTTCTGCTCTATTTGCTCACATATATTTATAATAATTTTCATAATGGGAAACAGCAGGGAGTCCCATGGCAACAGGACCTATGCTTTGTCAAGAAGAGACACTCGAGTTCCATCTTTTTGTGATTCCACTTACCCATGAAGCAGGGAAGAGGAACTACAGGAAGAGATATAAAAGCGAATATAGTATGACAAAGAAAATAATTATCTTAGTGAATCATTGATATTTTCCAGGTGGTTGCATCCATGGAGTTAATAAATTGGTAGGCAGTTCCAGTGTATCTCCTGTTCTCCCACTGCCTCCCACAGCTTCCTGCACTGTCCTCCCTACTCTCTCTGCAAACACACCACGAGATACTCCCATCAACCCAGTGCCACCCACAAACAGCAGTGCATCCCTGAGCACCCACAGTGCCCTTTGCCTTCTCTCTCTAAGCTCCATGATTCCCTCCCTGTCTTATGATTTCTGGTCCCCTGCCTGTCTCTGTCCCTGCCTTCTGTCAACTGTCGTCATCCTCCAAGGCTCCATCAGAGTTCTCTGCATCTGCGCCCCAGCAGCCTGCCCACTGGTCCTACCCCTGCCACAATATCAACAACCCTTCACAAATCCGTGTCTCCAGCCCTCACTCTTTTCAGAGTCCCAGACCAGCATCTCCACCTTCGTGCATGGCATCTTTCAAAAGGGAAGGTAAATCACAGATCTAATACTGCAAAAAGGTGGACGGTGGGAACAACTGAGGTAAGATCGTTGTCTTTGGGATCTAAGAGGTGATCGGTGGTGTGCAGGAGAGCCCTTTTGTATGTGTTGAGAGACGCCATGTTAGGGAGCTACATATGGTCCACCCAGCCAAAAGAAGCCAACTTGCCTATCTTCCAATCCCTCCAGATTCTGATATCACTCCCTCTTGTTCAACCTTTTTAAACCTACTCCTCATTAACTCTAAGTCTCGGTCCTTCTCACACTTTCCTTCCTACCTTAACCACTGCCATTACCTGCCATTTCCCGAGGTTTGAGTGTCACCCTCTCTGCTAGTGGATCCTCAGATCTTTCTGAATCACTGGATTCAGTAATTCATACTGAACCGCTGCACCCTGACACAGCCTAGTCTGTTCTGTTTGTCGTGAGCACAACCTAATTCAACTGGTCATACACAATTCTTTTTTTTGTAGGATCGGTCATTTTTGTAGGCAAACCTAGCCTCTAAAAATTTCACGTAGGTCAAAGTTAACTTCTCCCCCACAACCTCTCTACTGAGCTATAGTAAAAGCAAGTCTGCCACATGAAAACCAGATTCTCATCATGTATATATTAAACAAATATTCACTAGTAAGTAGGCACACAAACATTCACACAATCGCTTCACAAGCTCCATGAGTTTCAGTTCTATATTTCCGTATGCTTTTGCTGTTCTAATTACCACTATGCGTTCAGTGTTTAATCAAGACAAAATTATAACGTTCCAGAGGCAGGATTCGGTTCCCCTCACAGTTGGCTTCAGAAAGCCAGAATCTTGTGACCCAGCTGCTGGACCCAGGATAATTGATGGTTCAGTCTTGGATATCATCCGTACTTGTGGGGAGCGGGATATGCAACAGCCATAGTAACTTCACCTTGGGCTCTCCGACTCCATCTTAGAGACTGAGTTTCGGAAGTGCACAAATGGTTTCAGTTTCTCATTCCAAGAAATGTGTTTGGGTTTCAGTTTCGATTGCTTTCGGGCCAGTGTTCTCATTCAGGCCCGCCGCTTACGTCAGAGACAACTGCGCATGCACACAACTCGGTGCGTAATTGGAGTTTATAGATCGCTTCATTAGCATAAAGGGCAACCAATCAGAAGAAACCACACCCCATGAATGCTATATATGCTTTGCTGTTTCCACAAATAAACGAGACTTGATCAGGAATCTGTCTTGTCTCCATTTCTTGTGTCTCTTGTCTCCTACCCAATCCTGCGCCCCCTCTCCAGGTTCTCGTTGATGTCCCGCAGGCCGGGACACCTACTGGCTTCCCTAGACCCATATCCTGTTCATGCAAGGGCAGAAGCACAGAGATTGTCTCTAAGTTATGTTAACCAATCCACACAGTTTGAATACACTTAATTTCATATTAAGAACCCATTACTGACTGTGGGTAAAATTGTAATATTTCCAGAATATCTCACCTGGTTTTGGTGCATTTGCATACCCTCAGGGGTTGAGAGTTCCTCTCCATGTCAGTGGGTAATTACCTGGGCAACCGAGGGCATATCTGAACCTGAGAGGTTAAGGGGAGGGGCTTGCTTGCTTCCTCCGGAGCAGGGGAGAGAGACGGCGCTGGACTGCAGTTTGTAAACAATAAACAGGTTTTAACTTTATTTCTCCCTTTGACTGATTTCGGTTTTTAGAGATATTTTGCCCCAGGATTTCCTCTCCCTGGTCTTACATCTGGCAGCAGTTGACAGGATTCCTCTAAACCCAGAATCTGCATAGTGGGTGCAACCTTTGGGAGGGCTGTCTCTGGAAATGGTGGGGAAATGCCCAGAAGCCCCCCTGTGGATGGTGGGGAGGCCCCAGTGGATGCAGCGGCAGAGGGTGCAGCTTCACCTGTTATTATCTCCCCAGCTGTGGGGCTTCCAATTTGGCAACCCCTAGTAGGGAATTGGTCTAGGGTAAAGTACCTCTTAGAGGGGTGGGGCCTTCCCCAGAATTGGGGAAGGGTGGAAACACTGGAAGCTGCAGAATTAGCCCTCACTGGGTTGGATGACTGCTTGGAGATCTTAGGGAGTCCTGTAGTGGCTGACATTGTAGGTTCTCTTTTCATCAAGATAGTGGAAAATGTTATACAGGAGAGAGAGGGACTTAGGCAGGACAGAGACACACTTCAGCATCGCTTGGGGGAGCTGAGTTATAACCTATGGGATGCTATTAAAGAAGAGAGACAGTTACTGAAAAGACAGGTCACACTCCTAGAAGATTCCTTAACAGCAGCGAGGGGGGAGACGGCAAGAAAAGCCGTGTTGCAGGAGGCCATGGGGGAGGGGGAAGAAAGAATAATGCCTTCCCCCCTGGAAATGGTTGAGGAGGAGCCGTTAGTGGAAAAGCAAAAGGGGGAAGGGGAGGAGGCGGGGCCATTGGCGGATCTGCTGCCCAGGCCACCGCCGAAGGTACCATCTTCTCCTGTTTTAAAGGCCCGCCCAACTGTAATTAAGAAAATAAAAATGAAACAACCATGGGCTCCTCAGGGGGAGGAGCAGCCCCCTCCCCAGGTTGTGGAGAACTCGATGCCAGGATGAGCTGGTGGACATGAGCATCCGGTATAGGCAGAGGCCATCGGAGTCTCTGCCTACATGGCTTTTATGTCTCTGGAGTATGGGGGTGGAGAACATTGTTGTGTCGGGTACTGAGATGAGTAGAGTGGGTTCCCTGATGACTCACCCTTCCCTCCAGCCGCAGATGCAAAATGCCCATCATGCGCCAGGGAATCAGACGCTCCTGGAATGGCTGACAGGTGCGATCAGGGTAGTTTGGCCTAATCAGGGTGATTTACCATATTTTCCCAGTAGTTGAAAAACATATGCAGAGTTTCAACAGGTACTTTGGGAATTGGGTATGAAAAATATCGTCTATAATATGGACCCCCAGGGCCCCATGAGGGGGTTTTCACTATAGGAATGAGAAACCTGGTGCTGCATGCAGCTCCCGCATCTCTCTTTGGGTCCCTAGTGACCACTCTTGCCCCCCACCTAGGGCAACCCATAGTGAGGCTACTCATACTTTAGCAGATCTGGGGGAGGTTAAAACAATAAGGGCACGGAGGGAAGTAGGGGCCACGACTGAAAGGAGAGGTGCAAAAGGCCCCGTGAAGGTCTTGAGGACCCAGATGTGGGTTGATTTGATAAAGGCCGAGTAGTGAAAGAAAACCTCAATAGGCAGCCCAATAGAATATTGTTAGAACTATGGCACCAATTAAAGCCAGAGCAGCAGTTCCAGCCGCTGAGGTCCAGGACACGGAAACCAGAGACAAGGCCTCACGCCCAGCCTGTGTCCCTGCAAAACTTCATGGGAGAGAGTACTCAGGATTCACGTGAGCCCTCATCCCCACAGGAGGATGATTGGGCATTGCAGTTCGGCTGCAGGTGGTGTCAAAGTCCCCACCTTGGGGGACATGGTGGGGACCTGAGACCACATGTAGAATTAGCAATTCATTGGTCCCCTGTGAATGTGCAATGTGTCCTGGCACTGGTGGACACAGAAAGTTGAGGGTTCTCTGATTCATGGCAACTCTGAGCGTTTTCCCAGGCCCCCTGCTGTGATAAATGGATATGGGGGTAAGGCAACTGGAGTGAAGAAAGCCTAAACCTCATTGGGGATAGGACATTTACCCCCAAAGGAGTATACCATGTACATTTCTCCCATCCCTGAATATATTTTGGGGGTAGATATTCTGCAGAGCCTGTGATTACAGACCACTGCAGGTGAGTTCAGACTGAGGGTATGTGTGGTAAAGGCAGTTCTAAGGGAACGTACTAAGCACCCACCTGTAGCTCTGCCTGTACCTCGGTGGGTGACAAATATTAAGCAGTAAACTGCCTGGGGGGCACAAGGAAATTGGAGAAACTCTATAGGAGTTGGAGAGGGTGGGCATCATAAAGCCCACTCATAATCCTTTTAATTCCCCAGTGTGGCCAGTGAGAAAGACAGACGGCTCCTGGAGTATGACTGCAGACTACAGGGAATTGAATAAAGTGACACCCCCTTTGCATGCTGGTGTCCTCTCTATAGCAGACATTCTGGACGCCCTCAGCCATGAACTGGGTACCTATCATTATGTAGTAGACTTTGTTAATGCTTTCTTCTCTATTGACATAGCAGAGGAAAGCCACGAACAGTTTGCCTTCACATGGGAGGGCCGGTAGTGGACGTTCACTGTCCTTCCACAGGGATACCTCCACAGCCCCACCATCTGTCATGGGATTGTAACACAGGACTCGGCCACATGGAAGAAATTGCAAACAGTGTGGTTGTATCACTACATTGATGATATCGTGCTCACATCTGATTCTCTTTCAGATTTAGAAGGGGCAGTTCCTAGACTGTTGAAACATCTACAGGAAAAAGGATGGGCTGTGAACAGCACCAAGGTTCAGGACCCGGTTTGTCTGTGAAATTCTTGGGGGCTGTCTGGTCAGGTAAAACTAAAGTTGTTCCTGAAGCAGTTATAGACGAGGTCCAGGATTTCCCCACCCCTACCACTGTGGCAGTATTACAAGAGTTTTGGGGTCTTTTGGGCTACTGGAGAGTATTTATCCCGCACTTGGCACAAATTTTGAAGCCCTTATACTGATTGGTAAGAAAAGGCATCAGGTGGGACTGGGATGAGACATGTGCAGCTGCTTTTACTGCTGCCAAGCGGGTAGTCAAGGCCGTACATGCCTTGCATGTAATGGACTCATCAAGGCCCTGTGAGCTAGATGCTCATGTAACCTAAGATGGTTATGTATGGGGTCTTTGGCAGCAGCCTGAATGGACACACCGGCCTATTGGATTCTGGTCACAACTATGGAAAGGAGCAGAGGTCTGGTACACCTTGGTAGAGAAGCAACTGGCTGCTGTGTACCACACCTTGCTGGCTATGGAGCCCATTGCCAGAACAGCTCTAACCAAGGTAATAACCACCTATCCCATCACGGGGTAGGTGCAAATCTGGACCCAAAAACCATGGAGTGGCATGGCACAGACACCTTTGCTGGCCAAATGGGGCACATATTTACAGCAGCGCAACACCCTCTCTACTAGCCCCTTAAGTGGAAAACTCCAACGCTTATTGGGGCCAGTGACCCATACCAGTGGAAAGCCGGAAGAACTTGCTTTTGAGCCATTGGTAGCTGAGACTATTTATCAGGAGGGAAAAGCCCATATACCTGAAGATTCTTGGTACACAGACGGCTCAAATCATGGGCAGCCCCCAAAGTGGAGGGCTGTGGCTTTCCATCCTAAGACTGAGACAATATGGATGGAGGACAGAGAGGTGAAGAGCAGTCAATGGGCTGGGTTGCAGGCAGTATGGCTCATGACCACCCAGGAGCCCTCCCCCATAGTTGTCTGCACTGACAGCTGGACTGTCTATTGGGGCTTGACCCTGTGGCTACCGACATGGTACCATGCCAACTGGATGGTTGGTCACTGGCCCCATTGGGGGGCAAGAGTTGTGGCAAGACCTATGGGCCTCTGGTCAGACTAAGACTGTTACCATATATCATGTGACTGGCCATTTGCCTTTGGAATCCCCAGGGAATGAGGAAGCAGACATATTGGCCCAGGTGCACTGGCTAGAAGGAAAGCCTGCCTCTGATGTGGCCCAATGGCTACACCAGCGTTTGTTGCATGTGGGGCAATAGGAAATGTGGACTGTAGCCTGTCTGTGGGGCTTGCCATTGACCTTTGAAGAAGTCAGCAGAGCCCAGGAATGCCTTGTGTGCTCTAAGAGGAACTTAACACCCTGTCCCACAGCAACATGGGACAATAGTAAGGTGGCGATACCCCTTGTCAGGTGGCAAATAGACAATATTGGGCCTCTGCCCATATCAGAAGGATATCGGTATGCCATGACTTGTGTGGACATGGCTACTGGGCTGTTAGTTGCTTTTCCTGCATGTCATGCAGATCAGCAAACCACCAAGAGGGGCCTGGAGCATCTCTTTGCAGCCTATGGCCAGCTGCAGGTGATTGAGAGCAATCAAGGCACCCACTTTACTGGACATGCATTACAAGAATGGGTGCGGCAATAAGGAATAAAGTGGAAATTTCATGAACCATATAATCCTGTCAGGCAGGCATGATAGAGAGGTACAACAGTTTATTGCAATCTGATCTGAAGTTGGACACCAATAGTCTATGGGGTTGGTCAGTTCGCCTATGGACACTGCTGCGGCTTTTGAATGAGAAGCCACATAAAGGACCTTTGAGCCCTGTCAGTATGCTCACACACCTTTCTGCCTCTCCTATACAATTGTACATCCAAACCAAAGAAGAGTTGTTGAAGCCAGGATATGGCCAGCAGAGCAACATCCTGCTGCCAGCCCCTACTGCATCAAGCGCTCGATACATTGTTGAATGGACCTGGTCCTGGACATTTTGACACATGGACCAGCAATGGCTGGCCCTTCTGGCACCTTGGGGAAAAGGTCTGGAAGCTGGCCTCATGTGCATCCCTGGAATAACATCTGAGTGGCCCCCAAAAGTCATGGTAGTGTACCCAAAATGTCCAGGAAGTAAGAGCATCTTGTGGGAAGTTTTGTTTTATCTTTATGGCCAGTGCATGTACCTCCCATAGCCCTATATATCGACCCTTCTGTAACTCCCACAGGGAGGGGGGTGGAAGTCTGGTATACTAGACCAGGACGAGATCCCATTCCTGTCACTGTCCTATCACAGGACGATGCTCTTGCATGCATCCTACCTAATGGACAAGATTTGCCTATGCTGGTGTCATTAAAACATGTATCTTATTGCCCTTAAGGTTATTTTCTCCTACAGTCTTTGTGGCCTGAATGCGCCCCCTGGCTGCAGCTGCCACATGATGATTGCTCTGAACCCTCAGCTACTGCCTGCCTGTGAAATAGACGAGCTTTGGACTTAATCTGCATAAGACTTTGAACCTAGCTGAATCCTCCAACTTGAGGATTGTCATGATTTTATTGCTGTTGCTATTTTCATGTCATTAGTCTGGTCACAATGCTCCAGTTTTGTCACCCAGGGACCATTGCAAAAGAAGTGAAATGAGTAGATTGTAAAGTGAGATTTCTGGAGGGGTGGCCTGTGGGTAAAATTGTAATATTTCCAGAATATCTCACCTGGCTTTGGTACATTTTCATATCCTCAGGGGTGGAGAGAAGTTCATCTCCATGTCAATGGGTAATTACCTGGGCAACAGAGAGCTTGTCTGAACATGAGAGGTTAAGGAGAGGGGCTGGCTTGCTTGCTTCTTCCAGAGCAGAGGAGAGAGACTGCCCTGGACTGCAGTTTGTAAGCAATAAACAGGTTTTAATCTTTACTTCTCCCTTTGACTGATTTTGGTTTTTAGAGGTATTTTGCCCCGGGATTTCCTCTCCCTGGACTTACACTGACATTTAATGTGTTATGATGCAAAGCATCTATGTTGATTGATTTTATTTATCAAATACTTATATATAACACTATGTGGCAGATCTTAATCTGAACACTATACACATATTAACTCATTAAGCATCTTAGCAGCCTGTAAGGGAATCACTAATACAATCCCCATTTTACAGATTCAGAAACTGTATATAAGTTAAATTCCTGAGATGTTAAATTAGTAAATAACAGAGCCAGGATTCAAACTGTGGTGGTCCGATTCCAGGGTTCCTGGTCTTCACAAGTCCCCTGCTCCTCTGGAAAACAGAAGCATTTATAAAAGTTACCTCTGGAATATAGACTTCCTGATTAGAATACTAGCTGATCCAATAAAACTAGTAGAATTACTTGGGTTGTAGTTTAACCTAATAATGACAGCATAATGTCCACTATTTTTACTGAAGCATTTTAAAGAAAGTAACTAACAAACACAACACTAGTTAACTCTGTGCTTTTTTAGTATGTCAATGGAGAATGCTGGTTTTTATAAAAGCCTATTCACTAATTATTTAGCCTTGTAGATCTTTTCTCCAACTCTGTGTGTGCCCTGTGCTGGCGACCATTCAGGGTACTTCCTCGGTAAACAGAATTACAGGATGTACAGATAAAAAGGACTTGGAGCTCAACTAGTCTGACTGCCCTTCTGGGCCTTTCAATTCTTTGCCTGCATCATTGCTGCCAGATGATGGAGTAGCTTTTGCTTCAGTGATACCCATTTGGCATTTACTCACTCTCGGGCAGCCATCCTGTTGGCAGACATTTCTGACAGTAAGGAAGCTCTTCCTTATGTTAAGCCAGTATCTCCGGATACTGGAGATACTTCCCTATATCTTCCCAAAACTTCCACTGGATAGATCATAGTTCTTTGTGGCCATTATGGAATTTTGGAAACAAGACATGCTCTCAACAACATAGTAACAAAGATATGGTGTTCCCCAGTGTTGAACCCTGCCCTCAAGAAGGATGTGGGTCACAGGAGAAAAGTTCAGTGTGATGAGGATAATGGCTCAGCAAGCCCACCTATGCAGGACTCAGAGAAGGAAGGTGGGGGAGCACTGCTGTGGCCAGGGAGGGTTTTGTCAGAGGTGGTACCAGAATGGCCAAATACATACTAGTCAACCGATACATTGTAATGATGGAGCTGGTTTTAGGTAGCTTGGTATGGAAGCCCAGTTCCTTTTGCCATTATTTCTGATTTGTACTTTTGCTTGATCATGACTTAAAACCCAGCTGTGGAACTGTCCTAAAGGTGGCTAATTACTAATTTCTTGCAATTTGAGGCAGCAACACAAATCAACAATCCTGTGTGATTGTTTCACATTTCTGAGATGGCTTCCAGTGAGCTGCTGATTTTGAATTACAAGTTGCTGATTGCTAAGTGGTTCACATGGCCCAACGCTGCTATGCATTCCAGGGCAAGGTGTGGATAATGAATTACAGATTTGTCCAAGTTAGAAAACCCAAGTATTCATATTGATAATAAGGACAATGGAAAGACTATTACTAAAAAGATTGCTTGGGTACTTTGCAGTTGTAAGCATTCAATACTTTAAACTCAGATAAACACAGCATCCTTTGTATGAATGAAGAGATTCACAGAAGTTGTGACACTCGTGAAATCAAACATTTAGTAAATACTAGATCTGATACCAGAGTTCAGATATTCAGACACCCAATTCAAGCTGTAATACTGGAACCATCAATGAAAAAATGTTGATCTGTACATGTAAGATCTACTCATTTTACTGTGTAAAAATGGTACTTTAATAAAAATATGCTTTTACAATAGCCAGAAAGAGATGATTCAGCCCATAACAAAGGCCAATAGTAAATGAAAAAAAGAAATTAATCCATGGAGCATCTCCTCTGAGTGCCACCCTTTGGTCAGTGGGTTCTCTGTAACATCTTACTCTCTCCCCTGTAAGTTAGGGATCTGCATTTCACAGATAAAGGATCTAAGTCTCTGAGAGGGAACTTGTCCTTGTAGGATATCTAAGATACTAACTCCAAAGTAGGTAAGTCCAAAAGCCATGTTATTAGTTTTTTCCCAAAGTAGGCTAGGATTACCACCTGAGATGATCTTCGGTGTCCATCATGGACATTTACTCTGTGTTAGTTCAATGTGTACTTGGGGGGATAAAACAGTCATATATTTAAGGTCATGAAAAAAATGTGTCTTTGAAGATACATTTATTTAAGTTTTTTAAAAGTTGCTCAATTTAAAGAAAAGTATTAAATATTACAAATAACAACACATACAATGGAATATCATTCCATTATAAAAAGTTCTCACACATGCTACATCAATAAACCTTGAAAACATTATGCTAAGTGAAAGAAGCCAGACACAAAAGACTCTGTATGCTATGATTCCATTTATACGAAATGTCCAGAAAAGCAGAATATGAAGACAGCAAGTATATTAGTGATTTCCAGGCACTGGAGGGAGTGAGGAATGGGGTGAGACTGGTAACATATCTTTTTGGTGTGATGAAATATTCTGGAATTGAATGGTGGTGATGGATGCACAAATTTGTGAATATATTAAAATCCCTGAACTATACACTCAAAAAGAGTGACTTTTATCTCAATAAACCACTTATTTTTTTAAAAATCACCTATTGTGCTTGCCCTCCTTAAAAGCACTATGTATTTAAAAACATTTAAATATAGAAATGATTTAGGGAGAAAAAAAGATTCAGAACATGAACCTCCCACCTAAACTCCCATAAAATGTGTGTAAGGTTATTCATAAATATATCTAGGGAGAGGTATTGGGGTGTCAAACTTCTGTTTTAATACTCTAATTTTTAAAGGAGACTCAAAGTTTAATAATACTCAAAGATTTCAATGTCACCCTAACATGAATTCAATTTTTAAAATTCAATCTTTGGTCACTGGAGAAAAAATAGAAAGTTTGCTCTATGCCAGGAAAATGTAGCAAATATTCAGCTCCGGAGCCACTTCTCCTGAAAAGAAGGAATGAGTGAAAAAAATGTGTCTACCGCCACAGGGCTATTGACTGTACTACTCAGTAGAAGTAAACAACACTGGGCATTTTATTAGAAAATTTATCCCTCCCAAAATTTCAGTCCAATTTCTCAGGAAGAACACTTGAACTGCTAAATGACTCTCCATTTGAACCGAAATACCTGATCTTTGTTGAATTGCCCATTATCCTCAGTTCTGGTCAGAACAATGAAGGAGACTGTAGAAGCAGCACTCCATATCTGGCCAAGTACAGATGGGACCAGTCCATCTGTAGAAGCAAAAGGAATATATATCCTTGAAAGGCTCTTCTTATTGTTAGTGCTTTGAAAATCCCATTTACTCTGAAGCAACTCAATCCATAGGTTTTTGGTTTTCGGTTCTAAGTCTAAAAACAAGTGGCCTTTATTTCTGTCTCGGATAGAGAAGATTATGTGAAAGGCTTACACAGCTGCTCACTTCTACCATGTTTGTAGGTACATATGTCTTCACTCGAGTGATGTAACTAATGCCTCAAAAATAAGAGTTAAGCATGTTCCCTGTGATTTCCTGCTTTGTGGGCATGTACCCATTTTCTTTTTCCACTACAAAAATAACAAGAAGTCCAGTGTAATCAGAACCACTGCTCTGAAAGAACCTTCTTGAATGTTGCAGTCCCATTACCTAGCTCTGTGACCTTGAGCAAGTCACTTACCTTCTCTGAGTCTCAGTTACATTAACTAGATGGTCTCTAGGTTCTTTTGACATTCACGATACTATGATTGTCATTTTGCATTTGTCTCAATTGATACACATGCTGGTTCAAGCCGTGGCCTGGGGCCTTGCAGGAGGATGTGCTTTTGTACTGCTTCTAAGTCACTGGTATTTTGGCTTTGCTGGGCCCCTTTTGGAGTGTGTAGAGCAATGAGACACTCACAAGAAGCAGCAGATCAAAATGTAAAAGTTTTGTATGTCTGTTCATTTGAAGGGATTTTTATTGCATTGATTCCTTAGCAGCTTCAAGCCTTGTGTGTTCTCTGGAATAAAGGCTTCAGAGTTGGCCTTTGCGAGGAGGAAGGGAAGGCGGACCGTGCTATTTGGGTATGGGATGGGCTTCCCTCTACCAGCCGGGTGAAATTTTAGTGCAGCAACTTGAAGAATTGTTGTAGGTGAATCTGAGGCCCCAAGAACCCAGATCTGGCATCCCAATTACTCTTGAATCACTCCCCTAAGGCTCTCTTTCCATCTGTGAATTTTCAGGCAGATTTGAATTCTACAGTGCCCACTATCCATTTTGGTTGGTTTCACTTAGGGATCCTTCTGGGGCCTCAAATGCAAGACTTTTAAAACAGAACTTATTTTCCTCCTCTACACCAAATCAGTTTTCCAGTCTTCAGTTTTAACCTTTGCACGTATCTCAAGTCTGTCCTCACCTCTCCAGCCCTCCAGTGCTCTAGTATTTCTCCCTGCACCTCCCATCACCTGCTCTATTGCAGTTCTCTGGCCGTCCCACTCAAACCTCTTGTCTTCCTTCATCCTGCTGCCATACTCACTTTCCCAAAGCATAACCTTCATCTACTCCTCACAAAGGGCCAAAACTCAAACTCCTCTCTGCAATCATCAAAGCCTCCGCTATCTGGCCTCAGTCCACTCGGTCAAACAGCCCACCTTCATTACAAACACCTAGAGCTGTAGGTCTTCTCACCTAAATTTCCCTCCCCTCTGTCCCTGTAGGAGCGAATCACCTATCCTGTTAGTCTCTTTGAGTCTTTCTGCTTCCCACAGCTAGAAAGGAAATCTCCCTTCTATGAAATCCTATGGAATCTTCCCATACTCATTTTATGGTGTGCACATCTTAGACCCTTGGATTATAGTTATGGAAGATTTTACATATTTTATCCTCAGGTCAGGATGAAGCCTGATTTTCTGCTGTTTCCCTCCTTCTCTGCCCCACAACTTCCACTGGGAAAATCACCACCAAAAAGGAATTCGACATCACAAACCTGTGACTGATCAGAACCTTGATTAAGTTTCTTTCATATATCACCTGAATTCTCAATATGGGGACATTTCATAATATTGTACATTTATGAAATCATGCAGTGTAAACCAAAACATCGTTTGTTAAAATTGAAAAAGACTTGCCAATTTTTAAGTGTTGATAGGTGTCTAACCACTGGACTTTAATTCCTCTGACTGTGGTTAAGATGACCCATTTGATAACTATAACACTGGTCTACAGAACTTGCAACACAATGCAAAGTCAAAGGTTTATTCAGTGCTGTGCCTTCTTCTCCTGTTCCCTTAAATGAACCAGAGCATTCATAAAAGTACATTTTAATCCAATGCTTTGAACACCATTAGATTTGTGTAGGAGTTTTGATTTGATGATTTATAGCCCTCTGAAGAGAAAGCAAAGATAAATAACAGTGGATCAGTGAATGATTACTTTGCCAAGAAAAAAAAAACTATTAAATAAATTCCATATGAATTACCTAGTTTATATATGACTAATCCAGAGTGTGATTGCTTAAATATTTAATTATAAAAAATACAGAAAGGGAAAATATCATTCAAAATACCCTTTTTTATTTCCCATATTTTATCATATTTTAAAAAGTATTTCTTGTGTATGATAAGGCTATGTAAAAAAAAAATTAAGTCACATAATTTGCCTTATGAATACAATGAATAATGAAGAAATCCTCTATTTACCTTAATATGTGTATTACCCCCAAACCAATTCATTTTTCTGTTTTTAATATGCTATCATTCAATAAATATTCCCTGAGAACCCATTATATGCCCTAGTCCGTTCTAGATGCTAGGGTGTGATAGAGAATACCGCCGAGAACAATCCCGCCTCTTATGAAGCTCACATTCTACTTGAGGGAGACAGACAATAAGCAAGCAAATGAATAAAGAAAAGAATTTCCTGGTGACAAACATTATGCAGAAAACTGAAAAGGGTGATGGGAGGGAGAGTGACTGGCTGGCAGTTGTTATAAACAGGGACGGCAAGGAGAAAGTCAGTCTAAATGACGAAAAGAATCAAGCAAGCAGCAACCTGGGGGGGGAGCATTCCAAGCAGGGAGAACAGGGAATGCAAAGCCCTCGGTCAGGTGTAGGTCTGGAGTGTTCACGGACCGGGAAGGAGGTTAACACAGCGGGCACAGAAAGAGTGAGAAGGAAAATCATAGGAGCTGGAGTGCAGGGAGCGGAGAAAGAGGTTATACAAGGCCCTTGTTGGCTATGCACCTGATTTCTAGTATATGCCAGTTGTAACCAGAGACCACTACAAAGTTTAAATAGAGTGTATATAAGCTATATACTATTTTAGAAAAGCACTTGGGATGTTGAATGGAGAGAAAGATAAAAGCAGTTAGGAAGCTATATTCAGGCACAATGTGATGCTGGCTTGGATTTGGGTAGAAACAATGAGCATGGCCAGGAAAGATCAGATTTGGAATATATCTGATCCTGCGTATGGGGTGCATTAGGGGGTTTTGGACTAATGATTGAGTGAATGGTGTGACCATGGACTGAGAAGGAGCACTTTTGGGGATGGGGAAAAATCAAAACTTTTACTTTTTTTATAAGGAGAGAATTTATTTAAAAGACTATTGTAATCAGGATAATGCTCTAATCTCAGAAATCTGAAGGCTTTTTTATCAATTGGGGTAAACAGGGACAAGCAGTGAGGAGAAATTAGGCAAGGGGGCTTGGCTGCAGGATTTCACAGGAAATGTGCCTCACTGACGTCAGCGATCAGGGTAAGCCGCTCCGGGGAGTACACTCTGCCTGTTGCTGCCTGTTCAGGTTTGGGGTGGGGAGGAGAGAAGCCTGACCAAAGTTGGGTCAAGACAACACGGAAGAGAGGAAATGGGAAGCTGTGAACACCCAGTGCCTCCCTCTGTCCTTGGTTTCATGAGGCGCTCCTCGGTCCCTCTGGTGTGCCTTCTGCCTCATGTCAAAGAGCTGATAATCTGGCAGTAAGATGGCAAATCAGTTTTCCTGGTGGTCTGGGATCGACAGGTAGATAACATCGCTCTAAGGTCAGAAGCAGTGGGGACTCACCTACTCTGGCACCTGCCGGCCAGATAGGACCACTGATGAAGCTATGTAACCCTGTAAGTCTAAGGCTCTGCATCCAATGGGAATAGCTGTGCTCCTTGGCCAGGTGGCCAGGAGGTAGGCGAAACAGCATGCCTGTTTTCAGGAAATAGGAGGTCCATTCCCCTTTCCAGCTCTAGCACCCTCAGCCTGGACTCCCAGGGCAAGTCCCCACAAGCACACAGCCCTGCTGGCCGCAGAGGACCTGGATACAGTCAGGTTACAAGCCAAGACATTCATCAGAGCAGAAGTCCCTGGTTTAGGTAGAAAAGAAAGGAGCGAGTGAGAGAGACAGAGAGACAAAGAGAAGCAGAGGGAGAAAAAAACAGAATAAAGACCCATAGAGAAATAATTAGTCCAAGAGACACAAAGACGGAGGTGGAGAGGGAGAGAGACAAAGCGAGAAGTGAGAGGGCTGAAGGCAGACAAGGTGAGTCACAGAGACATGGGGCCAAGGCTAGGGCGATGCGAGCAAGGAGCCCAGGGTGCAGAACTGAGGAGGCGCTTGCCTGACCCCACTGAGCACCTCCCTTGATTTTGCGCTATAAGCACTTTGCTTGCCTCCCCCTCATCCTGGCCCTGAGACACACAGAGACAGCGAAACAACGGAAAGACACACAAAGAATCAGAGAGATCGGAGAATCGGAGAGAAGGAGAGAGACACAAAGAGAAGACCGAGACATCCACGGAGAGACAGACAGAGATGGTGCCAGGCAAAATAAGAGAAAGAGACAAAGATGGAGACATAAGGGGAGATAAAGAGAGAAAGAGACACAGAAAAAGAGAGACAGAGATGGAGAGATACTGAGTGAGGGACAGAGAATGACAAAAAGGACACACATATAGACAGAGAAACAGAAGAAAAAGGGGCGAGCAAAGAGACAGAATATGCAAAGTGAGAGTGAAAGAGAGAGAGGCGTAGAGATATGAAGTGAGCAAGAGACACATTGAGAAAGAAACAGAGACAGACTGAATTCAGGGGAAAGAATGAGAAACACACAGCCAAGGCCAAATTCCTCAGGAATGACCCAACGCACCCCGCATCGCAAACCCCAGGGTGAGGGCAGCTCCGGGAGGAAGAGCAGCAGGGGTTGGCTAAGACCCCTGGGTCCCACGGTGCCCGACCCCCCACCTCTCGGGCATGCAGAGCCCCACTGAGGAACTTCTGCGTTTAGATCAGGCATCTTTCCCAGAGGGAGTAAAATGGGGGTGACTTTGGTGACAGTGAGCTCCTTCCTCCTGCTGGAAACTGACACGTGAAGAGGCTAGGAGGCTGGCTCAGCTGCAGCTCTGCACCCCACAGGCCTGAGCTGCACCGAGGGGAGGTGGCTCAGCACGCGGCCTGGATCTCAGTGCATCACTCCCTGGCCTTTATTACCAAGCGTTCCTGCAGACTTCAGTCCCATTCTCTGAGCCTGTTTCCCCACTGTAAATCCTCACAGGGTCCTGGTGAGGGCTGGGCTGGGTGTTTCTGCTTAGCTATGCTGTGTTTATTCCGTTTAGCTATATCTGTGTTTCAGTTATCCTAATAGTCACTGTTACCTGTCATGAGAGTTGCTATTCACTATCATGAGAGCTGCCCTTACTTAATTAAAACAGTCAACTTTAATTGTCATAAATTTTCACAACTTAGCATAAATTCCCATTAATTATAAGTCAGCATTAATAGAGCCATTACTCTGTGCTCAAAATAATCGTAGCATGGATTATTTAATTTCATTGTTACAACAACCATTTGAGATTAGTAATATCATCTCCCTTTTCCAGAGACGAATGTCTGTCAGTAAGTTGCAGATGTGGAGTTCCAACCAAGGTGGCCCAGCTCCGGGGCCAGGTTTGCCGGGCTCCAGCGACGTGTGCAAGGCTCTATGCTTGGTCTCAGGAGTATGAGAGTATCCCAGGCCACTGGTAACTTAAGAATTCCCCTTCTACTACGCTAAATTTTAGTGAGCTATTAAATAGTCATGTGGAGATAGAGAGTAAGTGGGTGGATAAATGAACTGGGCATGCTGGACATAATGATTTGAATTTATTCCCAAAAATTTATACCACTTTCTTCCAGATATTTGACAAATACTCTCATTATTTTCTCTTAACCTCATCCCTGAAGCCTCTAATGGAACTTCTTTAGAGATAAACGCACAACTGGTTTCTTCCTTATACTCACCTCTTCACACAGTTGGTCCAGGCTGAGATTGAGAAGTAGAAGGCAAATTTTGCTGGCTGCCTGAAATGGAAATAATTCTTAATTGTCACTGATGCATTAGTATCAATACCTTGCTGAATCTATTAGTTTACCTTAATTTACTCTTTCCTGTTTTTTACAGCATATTTCTCTTTCCACAGAAAAGTACAGAGGGAAGGTCTTAATAGAACTAAGACACTAGGGTCAAAATAAAGTTAGTCCTATATCATCAATACTTACCATAGGACTTAGAATACATTGAAAATAAAAGAAATATTGGTTGAATTAGTGAATCAATAATATCTATATTTACATGTATTCTGAGATGATTTTTCATTATATAAAATTCAATAATTTCTCAAGGATTTGAGGCATTCCAACTAACATGGGAAGTCAAGTCACACAAATACAAGTGAGGCTACCTAATTAGCTCAATAAGGCCAGAGATGATGAGTTAATTAACCCAAAGTCATTGGCTAAAATCCTATGTCCTGTGACATACATAGTCTATGGCTTAAGTGAGCAAACAGTATTTTCCTCCACAATAATGGTTTTCAAGGCAGTTGAAAGTAGAGATTTCGAACTTAACTGAAAGGTTGGGATGGAAAAACAGACATGGCAATGATTGGAGATTGACTAAAAAACATCAGAACTAGGTCTATGGTGTGCTTACTTTGTGTCATTCATGCTTGTTCCAGACAAACTTGATCAGAATTAACCCACTTAATAGTTCACAGCAAAAAGCAGAGCTAGTGAGTGGAGCACCGGTGACAAGCAAGACTAGCTTCCGGTTGTTCCAGTTGGCAGAGAAAGTGCAATTCACCTCCCTGCCTCTCTGACCACTGCTACGGTGAGTGGGGGCAGTGGGAGGGGAACGTGAGAGATGAAGGCAAGTCTTTGTGAGGTTGATCTGCGTTCAGAAAATAGAGATGGCATCTGGAAAGCCCTTGATGAAGCGCTTGCACTTAAATGGGGGCGGGCGGGTGGGAGTAGATAGTAAGGACAGGACCAGTGGGTTTTCTGGCAAATGGAGGGATTTTGTTCCTTGGGGTAAATTTTCTAATTTGTGTGAGTTGTATTTTCCCAGCTTCTAGATCTAAAGTGATAAGCCAATAGCCCATGAATCTATTAAAATAAGTATTTCATTATTAAACACTATTAGACATTTTTAGTAAAAGGTTTTAGAGGGGAAAAAATCCATTTATAATGATACATCATAAATATACTTTTATGATAATAGGCTTGTAAAAACTCACTGATCTTTTCCATATCCATCTAACAAGACAATGGCTTAGTGACTAGCCATGGTTTTGTCTTCAAAAGAAGCAGTGTCAAGAATATTCACATTCTTTACAAGTTTTCTGATTAAATGGCTCATTAAGCCTGGCTCTCGTATTAAATTTTATATTCAAAGCTGAAGAAAAAAATAAAGGGCTTGAAATATTCTTGTCCATACTTAGTAAAAATGCAGACACTGGGACCCCACCCCAGCAGATTCTGATTCATCAGATCTGGGAAGAGGCCCAGATATCTCATCAACAAGCTCTCTGGACGCTTCTAATGAAGCTGCTTGTCCTTTAGACCACACTTTGAGAAACATTTGTTTTGATTCATGAACTTGGAGTGGCAGGGACCGCAGAGATCATCCTGTAGGGTTTAATCGAGTTGTTATACAAGTGATTGAACAGACGCACAAAATGGTTCAAGGCTTGCCAAGGTCCGTCAGTTACTGCTCGCAAGGTTCTCCTGACTCCAAGGCCAGAGTTCCCGTGTGGGGCTCCTTCCTGCACAGGGCCTGGGACACAGGGGTGAAAAGTGAAATAGGAACCTGTGTTTGATCAATATAAAGTTGTTACGATTAGCAGAGCAAATGGAAATACGTTTCCCTGCTTGCCTGATCATCGCCGCAATAAGTCCAAGTGAAAGGGGAAAGATACAAATATTTGTGACGTTGAAATATGAAAATATAAGAAGAGATTCCCAGTGGAGAGATTTCGTGTCCCTGACCTGATGATAGGAAGGAGTGGGGACTTGAAATCGCCAGTTAAAACCATAGAGCATCTATTAAAGAAAGATTGAGCAAATTAAGTCCAGTGAGATTTGGGGACTTCAAAAGATAAGGATTTCCAAGGCCTCCTAAAGTTAGATTTCTCTATGTCTCTTAGTCTCTAATTCATATTTTCAAATGAGTTTTCCCTCCCTACTGTTTTCTGAATAATTCCTTTGCTGGGTCAAATTAGCTGCTAAGCCTGTCCATTGAGCTCTTAATTTTAATGATACTGTTATTACTTCTACATTTTCTCTTTTTCAAATTTGCTTGCCATTATTGTAGTCTCTTGCTCCTTGTTCATATTTTTAATCCTCTCTTATTTCCTTAAATATATTAATCATACTTCTATTCCAGATTTAAATATATACTTTTTAAAGTATTTTTTGTGAATCTGTTTTTGCTATCTAATTTTTCCTTGTGTATTCTGTATTTTACTTTGCTTTGTTTTTTAAGGGGATGGCATTAGCCCACGCTGCTTCTAAGGGAGTTATCTGAGGCCAATACTCCACTAGAGAGGATTTGTGTTTGCTTCTGCTAGGTACCCAGAGCTAGACCAACCAAACCATTTTAATGTCTATCTTGAGAGTTTTGGACTACTCAAGTAGTTTGAACTTGGATTGCAAACCCACAAGAAGGCCAGTTTGTGTTTACAATTCTCAAGCAAGGTTGTTTTACTTCTATCTAGCAAAGATGTTTGAGATAGGCAGTTTTTTCCCACCCTAATTCACAAAGGGCTATGGATACAAACTGATATCTAGCTCACTTGCACTTAGGAAGCTGCTCTTCAACATCCCAGCTTCATATGTGAAGTCACCTATGTTAAAGAAAAGAAATAGACTGATACAGTCACTGACAAGGAGTTTTTCTTCTTTCTTAATCACCTTCTTTCCACCTCTCATTTTCTCTCTTTTATTGAACTAAAAAGCTTTTATGCAGCAAAGGAAACCATCAGTAAACAAAAAGGCAGCCTACTGAATGGAAGAACTACTTGTTATTGATATATCCAATAAGGGTTTATATCCAAACCATATAAATAACTCACACAACTCAGTAACAAACAAACAAACAACCCTTAAAAAATGGGCAGAGGATCTGAATAGACATTTTTCCAAAGAAGACATACAGATGGCCAACAGGCACATGAAAAGATGCTCAACATTACTGATCATTAGAGAAATCAAATCAAAACCACAGTGAGATTACCCCATACCTATTAGGAATGCTAGTATCAAAAAGACAAGGAATTAGTGTTGGCAAAAAATGGGGACCCTCATGCACTATTGGTGGGAATATAAATTGATTCAGCCACTGTGGAAAACAGTCTTTCCTCAAAAAATTAAAAACAGACTACCATATGATCCAGCAATTCAATTTCTAGGTATTTATCTGAAGAAAATAAAAACACAAATTCAGAAAGATATATGGACCCCTATTTTCACTGCAGCATTATGTACAATAGCTGAGATTTGGAAACACTCGAGTGTCTACTGATAGATGAATGGATAAAGAAGATGTGGTATATTTATATAATAGAATATTTCTCAGCCACGAAAAAGAATGAAATTATGCCATTTGTGAGGTGGACCTAGAGGGTATTATGCTAAGTGAAATAAGTCATACAAAGACAAATATGATCTGTCTTTGATTTTATATATATAACATATATATTAAATTACATATATATGACTTTACTTATATGTGGCATCAAAAAACATATGAACAAACAAAACAAAAGAAAACAAAATTCCTAGATATAGAGAAAAGAATGGAAGGGCACTGGGGGGAAGGAAAATGGGTGAAGAGATCAAGAGGTACAAACTTCTGGTTATGAAATAAGTAAGTCATGGGGATATAATGTACACCATGATGACTAGTCAGTAATACTGTAATGCATATTTGTAAGCTACAGAGAGATAATTATAAAAGAAAAAATTATCTTTCTATAGTGACAGATGGTAACTAGAATGCGGCTGTGATCATTTTGTAGGGTATACAAATATTGAATCATTATGTTCTACACCTAAATCTAATATAATGTTATAAGTCAACTCTACCTCAATTGAAAAAACAAAAAACACCAAAACATAAATTTAAGGACATGTAATTTCAATTGCTTACCTCTCCGCACTCCCACTCTAGTTGGTCTTTACCTTTACAAATTCCCTTATTGCTAACCAGCTCATTGATGCACTTGAAAAGTTGATTTAAAAATATTTAAGTTAGTATTGTTAGCTATTTTCAGTGGAACAGACAATCAGGGTGTCCTGTATGACAAAACTAGAAGTCAAGGAAATACTCTGTAGGTCCTTACTGCTTTGTAGTGGAAATCAAATGTATACCTCATTGCAATAATTCCATTCTGTGTTTACCCAAGTCACACATCCTATGCATGCTGTAATATTACTTGTCCAAAGGCAAACCAATGGGCTTGAGTCTTAATTCAATTGTTAAAAGACTGCTTTTTTTTTTTTAATAATTTATTTTATTTTAGTATCATTAACCTACAATTACATGAGCAATACCGTGATGATTGAACTCCCCCCAACACCAGGTCCCCCCCACCAACCCCACCACAGTCACTGTCCATCAGCGTAGTGAGATGAGAATCGCTACTTGTCTTCTCTGAGCTGTACAGTACCCCCCGTGCCCCCCCACCCTATGTCTGCCAATCGTAATGCCCCTTTTACCCTCTTATCCCTCCCTTCCCATCCATCTCCCCAGTCCCTTTCCCTTTGGTAACTGTTAGTCCATTCGTGGGTTCTGTGAGTCTGCTGCTGTTTTGTTCCTTCATTTTTTTATTTATTTATTTATTTATTTTTTCTTTGTTCTTATACTCCACATATGAGTGAGATCATTTGGTACTTGTCTTTTTCGGCCTGGCTTATTTCACTGAGCATAATACCCTCTAGCTCCATCCATGTTGTTGCAAATGGTAGGATTTGTTTCTTTCTTATTGCTGCGTAATATTCCATTGTGTATATGTACCACATCTTCTTAATCCATTCATCTACTGATGGGCACTTAGGTTGCTTCCATTTCTTGGCTATTGTAAATAGTGCTGCAATAAACATAGGGGTGCAT
>JAQQAC010013566.1:10619834-10771370 GCA_029783875.1 Phataginus tricuspis
CATCTGTATATCTTCTTTGGTGAGGTACCTGTTAAGGTCTTTGGCCCTTTTTTTTTCAGATAGTTTTCTTTTTATTGAATTTCAAAAGTTCTCTGTACGTTTTTTCTATCACTTATTTATCAGATGTGTCTTTGGGAAATATTTTCTCCCAATCTGTGACTTGTGTTCTTATTTTCTTGGCATTGCCCTTTACAGAGCAGAAGTTTTTAAATTTAATGAAGTCCAGCTTATCAATTCTTTCTTTCATGGGTTGTGTCTTTGGTGCTGCGTCTAAAAAGTCATCACCATACCCAAGGACAATTAGACCTTCTTCTATGTTATCTTCTAGGAGTTTTATAATTTAGTATTTTACAGATAGGTCTATGATCCATTTTGAGTTAATTTTTGGAAGTATGGAAGGTCAGCATCCAGATAGATTTTTTTTTTTTGCATGTAGATTCTAGTTGTTCCAGAACCTTTTGTTGAAAGACTATCTTTGCTCCTTTGTCAAATATAAGTTTACTATATTTATGTGAATCTATTTCTGGACTCTATTCTGTTCCATCCATGTATTTGTGCATTTTTTAGTCAATACAATACTGTCTTCATTACCATAGCTTGATGATAAATCTTGAAGTCAGGTAATATCAATCTTGAAACTTGCTTCTCCTTTAACATTTTTTGACTGTTTTTGTATATTGTATGTTTCTCCATACAAATTTAAGAATCAGTTTGCTAAAATCTACAAAATAACTGCTGGGATTTTGATTGGAATTGCATTGAATGTCTACAGATTCAGGAAGAACTGACATCTTGACAATAGTAAGTCTTCCTATCCATAAACAGAACATCTCTATTTAGTTTTTTGATTTTGTTTATCAAAGTTTTGTAGTTTTCCTCCTATAGATATTGTGCATATTTTGTTATATATCACCTAAGCATTTCATCTTTCTGTAGGTGCTAATGTAAATGGTATTAAGTTTTATAATTTCAAGTTACACTCCTTCATTCAGTACTCTTCTTATTTATCTGGTTCCTGAGGAAAAATAAGTCTTATTTTTTTCCTCTATAGATAAGGTGATATTTCCCCTCTGGCTTCTTTCAGGATTTTTTCTTTTTCTTTGATAATCTGTGGTTGAAAATGGCATGCCTAGCTGTAATTTTTTGGTATTTATCCTGCTAGGTGTTCTCGGAGCTTCCTGGATCTGTTGCTTTGTATCTGATGTTAAATTGTAGAAATTCTCCGTCACTACTGCTTCAAATATTTCTTATGTTCTTTCTTCCTTCTTCTTTTGGCATTCACATTATGTATGTTACACCTTTTGTAGTTGCCCCACAGTCTTTGAATATTTCATTGCTTTTTTCAGTCTTTGTTCTCTTTGATTCTCAGTTTTTCTGGTTTTTATTGAAATATCCTCAAACTCACAGATTTTTTTTTCCTCAGCCATGTCCAGTCTACTAATAAATCCATCAAAAGCATGATTCATTTCTATCACAGTATTTCTTATTTCCAGCAGTTCTTTCCGGTTCTTTTTTAGAATTTCCATTTCTCTGCTTACAATGTCCATCTATTGTTTCATGCTCTCTACTTCATCCAATTAAAGCCCCTAACATATTACTTATACCTGTGTTAAATTCCAGCCTGACTCTACCTGGTCCTGATGCTTGCTCTGTCTCTTCAAATTGTTTTCTGCCTTTCGGTATGCCTTGTGATTTTTTCTGGATAGCTACACATGATGTACACGGTAAAAGGAATACCCATAATTAAGCCTTTGGTAATGTGGTGGTGTGGTGTGTGGGTCAGGAAATTGTCCTCTGGTCCTATGATTAGGTTTCAGTCTTTTAGTAATCTATATTCCTGAGATGGGACAGAATGGCTAGAGTAGACTAGAGTTTGCTATTTCCCTTTTCCCACATGGAAGGCTAGAACTGACTAGAGTTTGGTATTTCCTTTGCCCTGGGTCAGTTAGACTCTGACAAAACCCCAGAAGGTTTGGTTCTGCCTAATTAGTTTCTTCTGTGGGTGGGCCTTATTCAGAAGAGCAAAGCACTCTGGGGTATTTCTGAATGGCTCCTTTATCTCTCCTTCTGCCAGAAGAAGAAAGGATTTTTTTCTCCAGTATTTACTGTTTCAAGCTCCTGGAGACAATCTCAAAATATTTCACCCCCACCTCCAAGACTGCAACTCCTTGGAAATTTTAACTCTCAAATATGTCCACACTCAGCTTTCTGCAATTCCTCACAGTTCAGGATTTCTTACCCCAATACATTTTTACCCCCATGTTTCTGCAGCATCCACAGGTCTCTTCTTGATAAGTGGTGATTCCCACTATTGGCCTGTCTGTCTCTTCAGTCTTATTGGCAATGGTTTGCTCTTTGTTTTCCTCTTTCTTGTGGATCCAAAAAGAGTTGATTTTTCAATCTGTTCAGCTTTTTTCTTGCCATTAGATGAAGTGGCAAATTCCAAGCTATTTACATGTGGAACAGGACTAAGCATGTGTCATTGCTTAGTCTTTGTTGAGCTTCTTAAATGTGTGGGTTTATAGTTTCCACCAAATTTTGTCACATATTTCTCAAATACATTTTTGTGCATTCCTCTCCTTTCCTTTTGTCACTTTAGTTACATATATGTTAAGCCAATAGAATTTTTCCAACAACTCACTGATGCTTGGTTCTTTTCTTATTTTTCCTTAATTCTTCTGTGTGTTTCCTTTTGAATAGTTTCTATTGCTTTTTTCATGTTTACTAATTTTTTATAGGCCTAATGATACCATAGCATATTAAAAATGAGGAACATCTTGAACACCAGATATAGGTTCCTATGAAGAATGACTTTAATAGTCATACTTCCAAGAAATTAACAAGATTGAATATCAACCAGAGGTATCTAAAAGCAATCTTAATGTGATGTCCGCTATAAAATTATGATAACATTGGCAATATTAGATATATCTCTATTTTTATGCATTATAAAGAACAGGATATCCTAATGAATCGCTGCTATAAGCTAGGGACCAATCACAGGATCTCTCATGTGGTTCTGGGAAAGGTTTCATGCTTCCGTTCCTCTTTGAAGATAATGAACTTGTCCAGTAGAACAGGATAGAGAGGGTGGTGTTGGTAGAACAGATGACAGTATTGTGATATAAGATGGAGGCCATGAGATTTCTAATTGTTAGCCAAAGCACTAATGAGAGGCATCCCCAGACTTTTGACATGTCTGCCCAAAAGTAAACAGAGATAGTGGTCTCATGGGTAACTACTCTACTGGCAGATTTGTTTCAGGGAAGGGCTAGGCCCCCTGAATTAGGATTTGGCCTACAGTGCCACCCAGGGTTTCTCAATCTCCAGGGGTATTCTTAGGGAGCTTTAGAGAATGCAATATACAGTTACAACCTGGAGGGATGTTTTTAAAAAGCATTTGTTGGACTTCTTCAATTCATGCAGGGTTTGCGGATAAAGCTATAAGGAGGTCAGCTAGCACTCTACGCAACAGACAAGAGTGATTATGGAAGTAGGATCCTCTAGTTGTGACCAGTACCACTGTGGTCACTGCTGTCACTACTCATATTTTTATCATCAGTGTCTTCAGGTTTCTATGCTCCTGTTACAGATTTATGTCACATTTCAAGTTCAGGTAATTGGAAGAAAGCACAATTATTTTAATTTCCAGTTTAGCTGGTGAAGGAGTTGTGTTCCCATCCACCACCAAATTTTACTTCTCATCAAAGAGCTAGAATACATGAACTCAGCCCTGTGGACCCTGTTTTAGGAAGGCTTCGAGGACAGTCTGTATAATGATTAGCTGCTGCTATTCTCCTTCCTGCCCTACCTCTTGCAAAACATGTATTGTTGCTCTGTGAGCATGTATTTTGAGTTCTCATAAGTTGTTTTAAGATATACTTTTCACCCTGATTCTTAATTTTTCTGAGTCTATTTTTATCATCTGTGCCTGTTGCTATAGGAAAATCTAGCTTCATACCACTACGTAATAGTTCCTAGCGGACATTCCCCCTGTTTTAATTATCCATCTACTACCCACTAATGGATTACTTCCAGCTCCCGACTGTCATAAATGCTGCTACGGTGAACATCTGGGAACATGTTTCTTTATGGACCTAAGTGGGAACTTTTCTTTTGGGTCTCATTTTCTGTTAATTGCCTGTTTACTTTCTGTTCTTTCATTCTCAGTGATTTGCAGAAGTTCCTTGTTTAATTTAAATATTATTTCATTTTTGGTTCCGATTTTGTAAATAACATCACCCAATTTGTCCTTTCTCTGTTGCTCTATCCATGGTGTTAGGATTCAGAACCAAATGCAGGTCGTGAGGAAAATCTGGGAAACTTTCATAGCTCTTAACCACAGGATGGAAAAGGAATTTTTAGCGCCTGTCTTAAATTGTTCCCAGGAAAGCTAGTTCCATCAAGATATTGGGTTGAATTATTTGACCTAAACCTACAACCCTAACCTGAAAGGGAAAAGGGAGCCTTCACAATGTTCACAGAGGCAAGAACATAGGGTGTCCTTAGAGGTGCCTTTACTCTAAACGTACCTTGACTTCATTGCCCTTTAAAAAGCTATTCCACCATCATCCCTTGATAATATGCCTATTTAGGCATGTAACCAAGCCATGTGTTATGAGTCATTGAACAACAGAATAAGGTCAAAGCAAAGAAATAAGAATGCTTCAGAGAATGCATTCTCTAAGGTAGGTGTCCAGGAAGTCATTAAGGTGGGTATCCAGAGAAAAAACAACAAGCTGCTGCTTTCAAGAAATGGAAATACTACAAAATAATAAAAAATAGTGTCAGTAAATTTCTTAATGCTAAAAAGACCCTAATTCCTTTGAATACTGATTAAAATGCAACTTAATGGAAGAATTTTACCTGGGAATGTTGAAACATAGATTCGATGCCAGATTATTTCTTTCCTATTAAACCAAAGGAATCATTTAAATCCCTTTTCAAATGGGCTATTCCTAATGCATAAGAAGAGCCACTAACTCAACCATGACCTTGGTCTTTGCCTGTATTATCTTTGATTGAATTAAATTTTAGTGATGGGTCATTCCTCTTGTTTTGTTTCACTTCTCACCAAAGAAGTACATATCAGCCTGAATAAGTTAACACTAGCTCAGACTGGTTCTTAATATAATTCTCTGCTAATATTTCCATTTACTGAAATGTACTATGCCATAGTTCACATATTAAATGGCAGTATGCTATTAATGCTATTTATATATGGAAGATAAGTATAATAGGAAGATCTAGACATAGATACAGGGAAATGTAGGTGGAGATAGGATAAAGATAGAGATGAAGATGGGGAGATGTGTTTCTAACTGCAAAGATATAAAACCATTTTGGAAGCCTGTATCTAATCTGTACATTAAGGCTCAAATAATCAAGAGAAAATTTATTGTTCCTGGACAATAGGCATTGTATCATTCTGTGAGAATGAACTTCTATCATTGTGAAAATGAATCGGTTGAATTAGATTATAATAATAGACAGCTATCAGAGTTAGGCTATTTTTAGTTTAAAAAATGGGACTTAATGCAATATTAAGTAAATTACTGGTAGTTTTTTTTTCTCCCTACCATGACTTCTAAAGATCCCAATTCAGTGAATTATTAAGACTCTTTTTCCAACTTGGAATTAATTTTAAGTCTGTCTTCAGGATTAAAGTCAGAGCTATTAGCATGTATATTTAAATGAATAATAATTTTTCAGTGGACATTATTAGTAAAGAACAATAGTTAACTTGCAGAACACTGGAAAATAGTTTTTAAAATTATGACTTAGGAAAAGCAAAAAACAATTACGAAAGAAATGGGGAAAAAAAATAATGTCTATTGATACCCTACAGTGTGCCGGGCTCTGTGCCAAGAAGTTGCACGTTTATGTTACCACAAAGTCCTACGTGTCATATGCTGTCATTTTAACAGGGACAGATAATATAACATAGATGTCACTGATTCCAAAGCCCATGTATGCTAACTAGTTTTCTCCTCAGCAATAGGTGTTGTACAAGTTTTGGGAAAATAGAGTGGAAATCTCTGGAAACCTCTCTCTGCCTCTTAATCTCCCATCCACCCTTCCTCTTTCTTGTCCAAATAGACTATAGTATGTTACAGTCATTCTTTTTCTTATGTTCTAAATGTCTGGAAATAGAAGAACAGCTTCTACTAGCCATATTTCAAAATATGTAGAGTAAAACATTAGAGCTAAATACAAATTCTCCTAAATCCAGAGTTAGCCCCAAAATATATTACCTTTAAATAAGAACATAAAACAAGAAGTCATTGTAGTTAGGAAGAAATATAACTATAAAATGTATTTCTGACTCATAGCAACTCTTATTTGGTCAGAAAAAGAAGCAGGGAATATTGTTCATGTTTGAATGAGTCCAAAAGAAATTAAAGAATGGTAAATATTGTGAAATTTACCTTTCTGCTAATGTGAAAGTTGAGATGTCTCAAAAATTCATTAAGGAACTATCAACAGAAATTATACAGGTAATTCTACCTTTTCAAGAACCTGCCTTTCTCTCTCCTTTTCTCTCATAAAATTGATGCCACTTTTCAACCGGTAACTCCTTCTCCGTGACTAACAAATACGCCCAAGTATCCCCTCCCCAAACAAACGAATTCTCAGTAGTCTTCCATGAAGATGCTTCTCCCTATGCATCATTTGCTTCATTGCCAAACTTCTCAGAGCAGTGGTCCCATCCATGTAAGAAGAGATTCTCATCTCACTGGGAAGTGACATATTTTCCTGACTCTCCCTCCTTGTCTCCTGAAATGCTTGACCTTTTTGGAATATTTCTTATCTCTCTGTTCCTTCTCACTCACCTTGGATCTGTCTTCCTAATTTTCTAAACCCCTAAATGTAGACTTTCAAGTTTGTGTCCTTGGAAACTGCTATGGCCTGAATGTTTGCATTTCCCCAAAATTCATGTACTGAAACTCTACTGTTTGATGTCAGGGTATCAGGAGGTGGGGCCTTTGGGAGGTGCTTAGGTCATGAATGGGATTAGTTCCCTTATAAAAGGGATCCCGCAGATCTCCCTGTCCCTTCTACCCTGTGAGGACACAATGAGAAGTCTGTGACATGGAAGGGAGCCTCACCCAATAATACTGGCAACATGAGCTCAGCCTTCCAGCCTCCAGAACTGTAAGAAATACATTTATGCCGTTTATAAACCACTCAGTCTGTGAGTGTTGTTGTGGCCGCCTGAAAGGACTATGCAGACACTTTTTCATTGTATTCATTCTTCCTGATCTGAATTTCCAACTGCCTATTGACATCAGAAACACTGAACCAGTAGTTTCCCCAAAAAATCTGCCTTTTCTCCCCCCATGTTATCTAGTGAACTTTCTTTTATATTAAATAGGATCATGCCAACTGCTTTAATAAATAACCTCTCAAAACATTAGCTTGGCACACTAAAACTTATTTCCTGCACATATATAGTCATTTTGCACAAAATAAGTGTTCCTGAATACTAGGCCACACTCTGCCATCAGAGATTCAAGGATTCAGGCACCTGCCATATTACAGACTTTAACATTTTTAACACTTGGTTTTCAAAGTCTTTGAGCATGTCTTCATTGAGCCATTAGAAGGAAAAAGAGCAAAAGTGATTTTGTGGCCATTTCTGAAAATGATGTACATCACTTCTGTTCACATTCCATTAGCTAGAATTCCATAAGACCATACCATACCATAAGACCACATGCAAGGGGGGTGTATTAATCTGCTTGGGCTTCCATAACAAAATACCATAGACAGGGAGGTTTAAACAGCAGAAATTTATTTCTCACAGTTCTGAAGGCTGGGAGTCCAAGATTAAGATGTCTGGTGAGCACTGCCTTCCTAGCTTACAGATGGCTACCTTCTTACTGTGTCCTCACACGGTAGAGAGTGAGAATGAGGAAAAAGGAGGGAGAGATCCTTTTCATATAAGGCCACAAAATTAGTCTTGTCAGAATAAAGCCCAATCGTTATGACCTCACTTAACCTTAAGTATCTCCTAAAGACTCTATCTCCAGACACAGTCATGCTGGGGGTTAAGGCTTCAACATATGAATCTGAGAAGGTCACAATACAATCCATAGCAGGAGGCCAGGAAATGTAATATAAATGCATTACCAGGAAGAGGAAATCAGTTTGGTAAATGGTTAGGCAGACTCTACCACAGTCTACTCTTCCGTTTATCAAATATCCTTTCCATCTTTCCACACAAAGAATACATTTACCACTCCCTAGGATGGAAGCCAAATTCCCATCCAGTTACTGCAACCAGCTCGGAGTCCAGGGTCTCTAGGTGAAGCATCTTCCTCTCTAAGTGAATTTACAATTACCTCAATTAAAGAAAAGAAAAAAAAATTAGGTTAAAAAAAATGCTTCTCATTGCAAATCACTGTTGTTGGAGAGGAAAAAGTTTCCTTTACCCCTCAAGGTTCTTTTAATTGGTCTAAGAATCAAATTTACATGAGACATATTAACTGGAGGCAAAATCACCAGGAGGCTCAATAATCAAATCGAGACCCAAAGAAATGACCAAGGCAGGCAATTTTCATACATTTTAGGAAAAAAGACAATAAATCTGTGAGGAATGGACAGGACAAAGAAAATTTGTTTGGGAGCTTCAGTTAGTAAAGAATTCTAATCAGCATTTGGGCTGGCGTAGTCATTTAGTAAAAAATAAACAAAATTTGTTTATAAGGCCTCTGGGCTCTACATGTCCTATCTCTGGTGACAAGGATACCTACTTTTCACATGGGAAATTTATTTCCTGGTTTCAGGTGGGACAGAGGAGGGTCAAAGTGTCCCTCGCACTCTGTTTCTCCAGCTGCTTTAACTCAGAGTAATCAATATGTCGTTGTGGCAGATCTTGGGGCAGCCTGCCCTGAGCCCCCGCACTGTACTAGGAACATTAGTAGGTAACAGCTCTCAAAAATGAATGTGATTCAGTTTTTATTTTCAAGAAATTTATAATATATTGCACATGGTGAGAGGGAAAAGAGCTAGATTCATTCTACATGAATAAATTCTTAACACTGCATGCAAGGTTCTCCATGCCTGATTCCAAAATACTTTCCCATTCTCTTTTTTCCTCCCTTTTTCCATGCCTCTTACTCTCCAGCCATGTCTATTTCCTAAACATTCCAAGCATTCTCAAGACCCATGAATTTTGTTCACGTGGTTCTGTTAAGCTGAAATTAAATACCTTTTCACATTCTCCACTGAAATGATTTTTATCCTTTAATCCCTATTCAGATGCCACTGCCTCATTGGAAGCTCTTGTTGGCCTGCCTAATCTGACTCACTAATTCCTTATTCTGCATTCTCATAGCAGTTCAATTGGGGCAAGGGGTGAGATCCTGGAAATTCTGTCATTTGTCCCACAAGTATCTCCATAAGTTATGAATCTGATGCACAGAAGGTTTAAATGTTAGGTAGAAAGGTAAACATGAGCAGCGAGAGAGGAAGAAGATAAGGCTCAAAGAAGAAGCCACCAAGATAGGGTTCAAGGAAATAAACTTTCCAAACTGCCCAGGGATGTGCCCCATGTGAAGACAACAAAGGCTTTGCAGGGAGATAACTTCTTGCCTATCAGGACCAGATGAAATGGTCTTGACCAGGTCCAATGCTAGCACACTCAAACCAAACTAAGGACTGCCTAAATCACACCTCACCTTAATCTCATAAAAATAAAATTGTTTTTTTTTTTGCCCCCCCCCCCCCCCCCGGCGTGGTCTTTTCTTTGTGCATTTTGGGAAAAGACATTCTCACCAAGAGGAATGGGTGTATAACTAGAGCTGTCAATCAAATGACCTCCCTGTCAATCAGAAGTGCCCCCCAGCTTGGATAAATAGACCAACCCATAAACTTTGTCTACTTTGACCCTGGCCTTCTCCTCTCTTGGACTGTATTCAAATGAAACTTTCACTCTGCTTTGCTATTGTGTCTATGCCTTTCAATTCTTTGTTGCAGTGGAGACAAGAATGGAGGAGAACAAACTCAATCTGTTACGTAAGTACTTTGTCCAAGGTCATAGGTACTACTGCGTGGATGTGATCAAGTTCAAGCTCTTCATCTTGTAAACCTGCCTCTAATTAACATACAATCATTGATTGTCTGATAGAATTTAACGAAAGCTCTCTGAATAAATTGTTTCAGCTTGTTTCCCAGAAGATAAATATTGTTGACTGCTAGTTATGTGCCAGGAACAGCGCTCGCTGTTTTCACATATATTAGCACATGGAATAAGGGTGTTCCCATTTTATAAATGTGGGAAGTGAAACCTAAACATATTAAGTAATTTAGCCTACATGGCCCAGCTGCTAAGTATTAGGGCTGTTTTTGTTTGTTAATTTTTCATTATATCAAGCTACAAGTAGAAACAATACAGTCATTTATTAAATTAGGTAAAACAAATTAAATCTCTGAAAAAGCAATTGAACCCCACAGTAACTGCCTCTTGAAAAAACCTACTCTCCATTTGTGTTTTTTAGAAATTCTATTATATGAAACTATTTTTTGACCTGGCTCTATTTTTGTAGCTCTAGGACAGAGGAGGTTTTTGAGCTCTGGGCAAGTTCTCTCTGGATTTGATGAGACCAAAAAATGGCAACAGAATGTTTAGGGGAGTATAAAGGTCTTATGCCAAGCTTTTATTCTTGTGATGGCAGGTTGAGCACAGAAATCACAGCCACCTCAGGGCAAGTCTGTGTGCAGCATGTCTGTCTCCATCTCTGCCTCCACAGCCTCTACACCAAACACTGGGTAGAGCTCTTTATACAGCAACACAGACAATAACGGCTTATAGCCAATACGTGTGCAAGCCAAGTATTACATCACTGCATGTGCACAGTGGGTGAATAGATTAGGATCACGTGAGGATCCTGGCCATGGAACTTCCATTTTCTCTACACTCCATCCCTTGAGGATTCTCACCTTACAATCTGCACACCTTTCATCTCTCACAATGGTTCCTGTACAAGAAAGACATACAAATAACAACAGATAATATTTGTCCTCAAGCCTGAGGTGACTGATTGCCACCAAGTGGTCATTCCAGCCATGTTCAAACCAGGTCTCAGATGAATTCATGACTAGCACTTTCCACAGGAGGCCAATAGCAGAACTAGTAGGGAGGTCCACACACACCCAGAAAACAGTTTTTGCTGGGGTGTGTGCCCAATCCATGAAAGACATTAGAAGAGATTAGCCTTAAGGGTGATAAGACACGTTTTAATGACACAAACATAGGCAAATCTTGTCCATCATATAAGATGCATGCAAGAGAATGGTCCTGTAATAGGACTGTGGCAGGAAGGGGTTCCTGTCTGTGTCTAGTATACCATAACTTTACCCCTTACTTTGTGGGGGTTACTGAGGGGTCTGTGTATAGTGCTACTGGATTTGCATGCACTGGCCATAAAGATAAAATAAAACTCCCCAGTAAGATGCTCTTATCTTCCAGCCATTGAGAGTACATTATCATGATACATGGGGACCACTCTGCATTACTCCGGGAATACATAGGAAACCAGCCTCCAGCTGGTCCATGTGTCAAAATGTCCAAGGCCACATCTCCAGGGATGGAGTCTCCAGGGATTATTGCAGTCAGTGCTGAAAACAAAATATTATTCTGGTGGCCAAACTCCAACTGCAACGATTTCTTCTTGGTTTGTACCTGCAGTTGTATAGGCTAGGCAGCAATGTGTGCTAGCTATCATCCCAGACTGTTGTGGGACTCAGTATAAGTCCCTTTTAGAGCATATAGTGCAGTTCTACTGGCCTCTGTTCACTTCCTCAAAAGATAAAGGCAGGTCCCACCAATGGGCAGTACCATACGATGTCTTCTACCAGGCATGCAACAAACGTTGATGTAACCATTGGGCCACAACAGAGACAGGCTTTCCTTCTGGCCAAAAACCTGAGCCAATTCATCTGTTTCATCATTTCCTGGGCAAGCCAAAAGCAGATGGCCTGTCACATGATACACAGTAACTGTTTTAGTCTGACCAGAGGCCCATAACTTCCTATGACTCTTGCCCCCAAAAAGGTTGAGGACCTACCAGCTGGCATGGTACCATGTCAGTAGCCACAGAGTAAAGCCTCGATAGATGGCTGAGCTCCAGGGAAAACAAATAGTGGGAGGGCTCCTGGGTGATCATGAACCGCACAGCCCGCAACTCTGCCCACTGACTGCTTTTCCCCTCTCCATCCTCCATCCGTATTGTCTCAGTCTTAGGATAGAGAGCTACAGCCCTCCGCTTTGGGGGCTGCCCATGGCTGGAGCCATCTGTGTTCCATGCATCTTCGGGTATAGGGGCTCTTCCCTCCCGATAAGGGCTCTCTGCTACCAATGGCTTCAAAGCAAATCATTCCTGCCTTTCACTGGCATATGTCACTGGCCCAAGTATTAGAGTTCTTTAATCAAGGGGCTAGTAGCGAGAGCACTGTGCTGCTGTAGGTGTGTGTCCTATTTGGCCAGTGCAGATGTCTGTGCCACACCACTCCACAGCTTTTGAATCCAGTCTCATACCCACCCAATGATGGGATACGTGATTCTAACCTGTATTGGGGGCCATTCCAGTGATGGACTCCATAGCCAAACAAGGCAGCCAATTGTTTCTCTTTTAAGGTGTACTGTACTTCTGCTCCTTTCCAGAATTGTGACCAGAGTCTAATAGGTTGGCTAATTTGTTCAAGCTGCTGCCAGAGGCCATAACCATCTTCGGTCACATGGACATCCAGCTCATAGGGCCTTGACAGGTCTATCATACTCAAGGCCTACCTTGACTGCCTGTTTAGCAGCAGCAAAACCAAATTCCCATGTCTCATCCCTGTCCCACCTGATGCCCTTTCATATCAAATGGTATAAGGGCTTCAGAATTTGTGCCAACTGTGGGATAAACACCTTCAGTAGCCTAAAAGACCCCAAAACTCTTGTAGTAGTGTTACAGTTGTCTGTCAGAAATAAGCATAACATCATACACAGTATTAGACAGCCTATTCCCAATAGGATTTGGTCTTGTTTCAGTCTGATAGCCTTACCTCCATATCCATCTATAACAGCAAGGGTCCCAGGAAACCGCTCAGGGTTGCCATAAATCAGTGAGCATTCAGCTCCTGTGTCTACCAAAGCCATGACATGTTGTACATTCACGGGGACCAATGGATTTATATTTCAACGTGTAGCCTCTGGTCCCCACCTGGGCCCTTAAGGCAGGTTCCACAGCAGCTGTGCCAATTTACATTCCCACCAAGAGTGTAGGAGTTCTTTGAAAAGACATATAATAATTAAAATGGCAAAGATCAAAGATAAGGACAGAGTATTAAAAGCAGCCACAGAGAGATAAAAGATCACCTACAAAGGAAAACCCATCAGGCTATCATCAGACTTCTCAGCAGAAACCTTACAGACCAGAAGGGAGTGGCATGATATATTAATGGAAAGAAACAGAAAGGCATCCAACCAAGAATATTCTACCCAGCAAGATTATCATTTAAATTTGAAGGAGGGATTAAACAATTTCCAGATAAGCAAAAGTTGAGGGAATTTACCTCCAACAAACCATCTCTACAGTGTATTTTCAAGGGAACGCTACAGATGGAAGTGTTCCTAAGCCTAATGAGCTGTCACCAGAGAAAATAAAACCACACTAAAAGAAGTAGACAAATTAATTACCAAGTGAATGCAAAATTAAATCAACTACCCACAAAGTCAGTCAAAGGATTCAGAGTACAGAATATGACACCTAATATATAAAGAGTCGAGGAGGAAGAAAAAGAAGGGAGGAAAAAAAGAACCTTTAAATTGTGTTTGAAATAGTGTAATAAGCAAGTTAGGTTAGACTGTTAGATAGTAAAGAAAATGCCCTTGAACTTTTGGTAACCATGAATCTAAAGCCTGCAATGGCAATAAGTACATATCTAGCGATAATTACTCTAAAGGTAAATGGACTGAATGCACCAATCAAAAGACATAGAGTTACAGAATTGATAAAAAAAAACAAGACCTATCTCTGTGAGGCCTACAAGAGACTCACTTCAAACCCAAGGATATACACAGACTAAAAGTGAAGGGATGGGAAAAATATTTCATGCAAACAATAGGGAGAAAAAAGCAGCAGTTGCAGTACTTGTTTCAGACAAAAGAGATTTGAAAACAAAGAAAGTAACAACAGACAGAGAAGGACATTACATAATGATAAAGGAGTCAGTCCAAAAAGAGGATATAAGCATTATAAATGTCTATGCACAAATATAGGAGCACCCAAACGTGAAACAAATAAGAACAGAATTAAAAGTGGAAGTAGAATGCAATGCACTCATTTTAGGAGACTTCAACATACCACTGATTCCAAAGGACAGATCAACCAGACAGAAAATAAGTAAGGAGATAGAGGCACTGAACATCTTAGAACAGATGCACCTAACAGACATCTACAGAACACTCCACCCAAAAGCAGTAGGATACACATTCTTCTCAAGTGCAAATGGAATATTTTCCAAATTAGATCACATACTAGGCCACAAAAAGAGCCTCAGTAAAGTCAGAAGGACTGATATTGTACCAACCATCTTCTCAGACCTCAAAGGTATAAAACTAAAAATAAATTGTGCAAAGAAAAAAAAAGCCCACAAACACATGGAAGCTTAACAACATGCTCCTAAATAATCAATGGATCAATGACCAAATAAAAACAGAGATCAAGCAAGGTGTGTAGACAAATGAAAACAATAACTCAACACCCCAAAACCTGTGGGAAATAGCAAAGTCAATTCTGAGAGGAATGTACATTGCAATACAGGCCTACCTCAGGAAAGAAGAACAATCCCAAATGAACAGTCTAAACTCGCAATTAATAAAACTAGAAGAACAACAAATGAAGCCCAAAGTCAGTAGAAAGAGGGACATAATAAAGATCAGAGCAGAAATTAATAAAATTGGGAAGAACAAAATAGAAAGAATCAATGAAGCAAGTAGCTGGTTCTTTGAGAAAATTAACAAATAGATAAAGCCTTAGCCAGACTTATCAAGAAAAAAAGAGAGTCTACAAACATAAACAGAATCAGAAATGAGAAAGGAAAAATCACTACAGACACCACAGGAATACAAAGAATTATTAGAGAGTACTATGAAAGATTATATGTTAACAAATTGGATAACCTAGAAGAAATGGACAACTTCCTAGAAAAATACAACCTTCCAAGGCTGATCCAGGAAGAAAGAGGAAATCTGAACAGACCTTTAAAGGTATTTTAATTGGTATTCAAAAAACTACCTAAGAACAAAACCCCCAAACCAGATGGCTTCACCCCTGAAATTTATCAAACATGTAGGGAAGACTTAATACCCACCCTCCTTATAGTTTTCAAAAAGTAGAAGAGGAGGGAATTCTTCCAAACTCATTCTATGATGCCAGCATCACTCTAATAACAAAACCAGGCAAAGACACCATAAAAAAAGAAAATTACAGATGAATATCCCTGATGAACATAGATGCAAAAATACTCAACAAAATATTAGCAAACCAAATTCAAAAATACATCAAAAGAATCATCCATCATGATCAAGTGGGGTTTATTCCAGAGATGCCAGGATGGTACAATATTAAAAAATCCATCAATATCATACTCCACATCAAAAAAAGAAGGACAAAAGTCACATAATCATCTCAATAGATGCTGAAAAAGCATTTGACAAAATTCAACACCCATTCATGATAAAGACTCTCAACAAAATAGGTTTAAAAGGCAAGTATCTCAATATACTAAAGGCCATATATGACAAAGCCATAGCTGACATCATTCTTAACAGCAAAAAGCTGAAAGCTTTCCTCTAAGATCAGGAACAAGACAAGGCTGCCCACTCTCACCACTTTTATTTAACATAGTACTAGAGGTCCTAGCTACAGCAATCAGACAACACAAAGAAATAAAAGGCATCCAAATTGGTAAGAAAGAATTTAAACTGTCCCTGTTTGCAGATGACATGATGTACATAAAAAACCCTAAAGGATCCACTCCAAAACTACTAGAACTAATATCTGAATTCAGCAAAGTGGCAGGATACAAAATTAATACACAGAAATCTGTTTCATTCCTTTGTATTAATGATGAACTAGCAGAAAGAAAAATCAAGAAAACAATTCCATTTACAATTGCATGAAAAAGAATAAAATACCTAGGAATAATCCTAACCAGGGACGTGAAAGACCTATACCCTGAAAACTACAAGACACTTATGAGAGAAATTAAAGAAGATACCAATAAGTCAAAATATAACCTGTGCTCATGGATAGGAAGATTTAATATTGTCGAAATGGCCATCTTGCCTAAAGCAATCTACAGATTCAATGCAATCCCTATCAAAATACCAACAGCATTCTTGAATGAACTAGAACAAATAGTTCTAAAATTCACACAGAACCACAAAATACCAAGAATAGCCAAAGCAATCCTGAGAAGGAAGAATAAAGCTGGGGGGATTACACTCCCCAACTTCAAGCTCTACTACAAAGCCACAGTAATCATGATAATTTGGTACTGGCACAAGAACAGACCCATCGATCAATGGAATAGAAGAGAGCCCAGATATAAACCCACATATATATGGCCGATTAATATATAGTAAAGTAACTATGGATATACAATGGGGAGATGACAGCCTCTTCAACAACTGGTGTTGGCAAAACTGAACAGCTACATGCAAAAGAATGAAACTGGATTATTATTTAACCCTATACACAAAAGTAAACTTGAAATAGATCAAAGACATGAATATAAGTCATGAAATCATAAAACTTTTAGAAGAAAACATAGGCAAAAATCTCTTGAATACAAACATGAGCAACTTTTTCCTAAACACATCTCTTCAGGCAAGGAAAACAAAAGCAAAAATGAACAAATGGGACTACATCAAACTAAAAGGCTTCTGTACAGCAAAGGACACCATCACTAGAACAAAAACACACCCTACAGTATGCGAGAACGTATTTGTAAATGACATATATGATAAGGGGTTAACATCCAAAATATATAAAGAACTCACATGTCTCAACACCCAAAAAGCAAATAACCCAATTAAAAAATGGGCAGAGGATCTGAACAGACACTTTCCAAAGAAGAAATTCAGATGGCCAACAGGCACCTGAAAAGATGCTCCACATCACTAATCATCAGGGAAATGCAAATTAAAACACAATAAGATATCACCTCACACCACATAGGATGGCCAACATCGAAAAGACAAGGAACAACAAATGCTGGCGAGGATGTCGAGAAAGGGAAATTCTCCTACATTGTTGGTGGGAATGTAAATTAGTTCAACCATTTGTGGAAAGCAATATGGAGGTTCCTCAAAAAACAAAATAGAAATACTGTTTGACCCAGGAATCCCACTCCTAGGAATTTACCTGAGGAAAACAAGATCCCACATTAAAAAAGACATATGCATGCTTATGTTTATCACAGTTCTATTTACAGTAGCCAGGACATGGAAGCAACCTAAGTGTCCATCAGTAGATGAATGGATAAAGAAGATGTGGTACATATACACAATGGAATATTACTCAGCCATAAGAAGAAAACAAATCCTACCATTTGCAACAACATGGAAGTTACTGGAGGGTATTATGCTCAGTGAAATAAGCCAGATGGCGAAAGACAAGTATCAGATGATTTCACTCATTTGTGGAGTATAAGAACAAAGGAAAAACTGAAGGAACAAAACAGCAGCAGAATCACAGAACCCAAAAAGGGACTAGTGGTTACCAAAGGGGAGGGGTGAGGGAGGGCAGGTGGGGAGGAAGAAGGAGATTGAGGGGTATTATGATTAGTACACATGGTGTGGGGGGGTCACGGGGAAGACAGTGTGGCACAGAGAAGACAAGTAGTGACCCTGTGGCATCTTACTACACTGCTGGACAGTGACTGCAATGGGATGTTTGGGGGGGTTTGTTAATATGGGTGAGTATAGTAACCACAGTGTTGCTCATGTGAAAACTTCATAAGATTGTATATCAATGATACCTTAATTAAAAAAAAGTTTCCAATGTCCTATCCTCCAGGTTGCTGATTTTTTCTCCTGCATGGTCATTTACTTTTGAATATCTCTATTGAATTCTTCAATTCAGCTATTGCATTGTTTTGTTTTGTTTTGTTTTGTTTTGATGGTTACTATTTCCTTGTCACACTTCTCATTTTGTTTATGCATTGTTTTCCCATTTTGTTTAGTTGTCTGTTTTCTTATAGTTTGCTAAACATCCTTAAGAAGATTATTCAGAATTCTTTGTCTGACGGTTCATAGATCTTTATTTCCTTATGGTTAGTTATTGGAGCTTTACTAGTTTCCTTTGGTGGTATCACATTTCCTTGAATTGTTTTGTGATCCATAATTCCTTATGTTGGTGTCTGTATGTCTGAGTAATCAGCCTCCTCTTTGAGACTTTACAGATTTGTTTTGGCCTATACAGTTTTTCTCCAGTCAGCTCAGTTTGGATTTCTGGGTGTGTCTTCTGGTAATGTCCTTGAGCAGGTGGGCCCTGCTATTATGGTCTGCTTTTGGGTGAAGCAACTGTTTGAGCTCTAAGGATGAGGAAAGGGGCTGTGCCACTGGATAACAGCTGGGTAGGACTGCTGGCTTGGTTTTCGACCCAAGTGGGGCTGCCTGGGTTCTCTGGTCAGGCTTACTAGACAGTCAGGACCAGGTGCCATATTTCGTGGTTGATGCATCTATGAATTAGCTTCCCTGCCCTGGCAAAGCAGAAGGATGGGACCCAGGGCTTATATAGTTGTTTAGGAACTCAAATTAGTATAGAGTGTGCAAAGAATTCCCTGGCCAAAAAGGCCACCAGTTTTTCTCTGCAAACAGGGGAAGACACAGGCTGTGCTGTTCTAGTGCCACTGTGCAGTTTCCCATGTGCTCTGATTAGGGTCACTGGTCAGTCTGAAAGCTGTGTACAGCTCTGAGTGGGGCTACGAGTTAGATTCCCTGACCAGGTGCAGTGGAGAAGCAGCTCTGAAGCTGGTAAAGCTCGTTGTTGTCTTACATCAAGCCCACATGCACCCCGACTTCCCTGGCCAAACAGAACCACTGGTGTTGCTCTGCAGACTGTTTGCTGTGCCCACCTCTCAGCTCGAGTGCTGCTAGGCTGCACAGCTCCCAGGAGCTGTCTCCAGCCATTTTGATCAGATGGGACTGGAAGAGACTCTCCACACTGGGTGGGGCTATGTCACAGCTCTCTTGCCTGACTGGGTAGGAGAGATTTTGCTCTAGGCTACTCTTAATTTCCTAAACAGGTTATCTGGTTGGGAGGAGTCAGAAGCTACTCTCGGCCTTGGCAATGAATTAATCCCCCTGCTTGTGCATAGCATGGCAAAGCTCCATGGCTGGCCCTAGCTTTCCTTTGGGTATGATCAGCTCTGCACTCACCTCTCAACTCTAGTGCCTCTCAGTTGCACTGCTTTCCGTTGTCATCGCCATCCTTTCTGGTGATATGGGGCCAGAAGACACTCTCCTTGCTTGGGGATGGGCAAGTCAGGGTCTAGATCTGGCAAAACTCACTTGGATCCAGTTCAGGCAGATTTCCACCTGGCTGAGTTCCCTAGTCAGAGTGCACCCCTGCTTGGTTCTGCAGAAGAGCAAAGTCTCTGGTTGGGATTACTTCTTGGGCACTACATATATAAACTCGGTCTGCCAGATCCATGTGCTGGTTGTTGCAAGCCCCTTCCTACTTCTTCACGATGGTTGAACCCCGCAGACTCCCCTGAAATCCCTATGATTTAAGATCAGAATAGGGGTCCCCACAAAGTGACCCAGGGTGTGTACGTGGGGGTGCTGCCGGTTGTCTCCTCTGGATTCTCTTTTCCCACCAGAGGAACTGGAGGTTCAGGGAAGACCTCCACATGGTGCTGTGCTGGCCTGGAGGAAGGGCAATGCCGTCACTGTGCAGCTACGGCTCTCACCCTTCTAATGCAGTCTGTCTTGGTCTCTGTGGTGCAGGGCTGGGCTTCAGCCTCACCCCTGTGTTCTAGGTTCTGTCACTGGTGTCTTCTTGAATAGTTGTTAGTTGTTCTTCTTGTGAGAAGCAAAGTCAGCAAAAAAGTTACTGTCTTGGTATGTCACTCCCCAAACTCATCTTATCACTTGCTTTCTCTGCAAAGTCTTGTCACCCATTGCCACGGATAGGAGGCTCCCTCTGTAAAGCAGACTCTGAGGTAGGGTTTCGTGTTCAGAATATTCGGTAGGGTATGCCCACAGGATCAATGCCAATGAAAGGAGGGGGAAGGTAGCAGGGAGAAATTGACATGTGATGTAGGCATGCTATCCTCAGCTGACGCTCTGGCAATCCGGCTAAACTGGCCCCTTGGTATCATCCTTCACTGGGCTGAAACAGCTGTGCCTCTTATACTCCTGCCTTGATCAGTCACGGAGTCTCAGTACTGCCTTACTCAATTTTCTTCTCGAAGTCACCCTGCCCCCTGTATTAGATAGCCCTTCAGTGGCTTTTCCTTATCCCTTTATTCTTCATAGCACTTATCTGACAGTGTATTTTTATTGTTGTCAGTCATCTCTCTCCCCAGCTAGAACATCAGCTCCATGAAGGCAAGGGCTTTCACCGTTTGTGCCTGTCTAGGAGAGTGTGGAACAAAACACAGCATGTAGTATCACTCTGTAGGCATTAACTGAATTCATTAATTAATGAAAGCAAACCTACGGAGACAGTAAGGAATAAAGAAGAAACCAAAAGAAAAGCACAGATGAGGGACCATGAGAGAGATGGTACCCTGACATCAGCTAGGCTTCTGCCCTACTCCTTATAATCGTTTATGAGGCCAGATTGTACTCTATGCCCTTGCATGTTGCAAGGTGCATACATCTGTATCCTTCAAAAATAAATATTTCTTTTTAATTTATGCTGGTTTTCACAAATTTCAGTGTCTTACAACCAAAGAAACCTTCAAAGGCACCTGAAAAAATAGGTGTAGGCCAGACAGTGACAATGGAGTTTAGACATGAGTGGGCCATGGAAGCTTTGAGGCAAAGGTGATATAATCAGAAATGGGCTTTGAGAAGATTACTATAGCACCTTTCATCAATCTAATATTTATTATTATTATAGCATTTATATTAGTTATATTCCTTAAATGTATTACAAAATTATATAACAATATTATAACATTATTAGTTATTGAGAAATTTCAATATATTATTCTAAGTGTTATATATACTTGGGTCCTTCACTCAAGGAAATAGACAATAAAGAAGTACTCACCAGAAATAAATCTATGAGAAGTCTAAAAAAAAGAAGTACTCATGCTGATAATATAATTCAAACTTTGTTCATGGGAGAAAGTCTTCAATAAAGAGCTCAATTTGAAGGTTACTGTAATGGCCCAGACAAGAAAAAACTTAGTTCAGGCTCTAAGAATTGTCAATGGCAGGTGAGCAGGATAGAAATAAAGTACAAGGAGAAGACTGTGTGATCAATGGGAGTAGGAGGGTAAGGGTTTTAAACCACAATGACCTGAAGAAGGAAGATATTCCACAGTGATAAACAAGTGTGGAAAAATGATAATCAGCTTAGGAAATAAGAGATGCGGTTAGCTGAATTATAGATATGTTGAATTTTAGATATCTGTATGGTATCTGGAAGGAGATTATGAAGAAAACCATCTAAACAATAATAATAAAGCATTTCATAACACTCAGCTGTGGGGAGAAAGAAAAGATTCTATCAATTCACCTAATTTCGCTGTAGCTCAGCTTCATTGTACTGCTGATATTACAGGGCTTGAGTGAGGATTAAAGAAAATAATATGTGTGAAGAAACCACAAATCATACAGAATTAAAGCTTTCTAACAAATGGCATCAAATGACACAGGAAATCAAAGAAGGTCAAGATTTGACCACAGGCCTCTGAATGTCACCACTAGGTGGTTAAGGGCCTGGTAAAATATCATAAAGAGGATGAAAGTGACCTCTCCTCTCTATGCCCTACAATAAAGTGAGATGACAAAAATATGCCCCATTTATCTCTCTGAAAAATGAGTATTTTAAAGATCAGATTGGAAGAATGTGATTAAAATGTTTGGCCATTAATTTTTTTCTTTCACCTCAAAGTCCAAAAAAAATCACATATCTCACTTTTGTATCACTAGCACACAGCACAGTATTTACACAGAGGTAGTCAGTACATTGTGATTGACGGAATGTATGAGGAATGATGATCCCCTTTCCACTTCCTGAATATCTCATTTATTCCTCCAGCCTCTCCCTGTGTCCGAGTAGCTCTTCCTAGCTCTGAAGACATACAAATTATAGTAGTTGGCTAGCTATACTTTCAGATTATGTGGGCCATCTAAAAACTGTATAATTCAATAATTATACATATGGTCAACTAAAATTGACAACATATTTTTAAAGTCTTCCTTATTAAAAATATTAGAATTATCCTTCATCCAAGAAAAATATCTTAGAAATCAAGCAGACACATTTGCAACTTTCATTTTTAAAAGCATTGACAGTCTTTACCAACCCAGGCTGTTGATATTGCAGGGGGTTTTTTTTCTCATAAACTGGAGGATGTTGCCCCCTGCAGGAAACCTCAGGTAATTTCACCAACTGTCATAGAAAAATAATCTGCTGCAGTCACTACTTTTGCTGGGGAGAAAACATTGGCCAAACCTGAAAAGGGCTTCTGGGAAAACGCAACTTGAAGGAAGTGACCACTGAAGTGCATTCTTTTGCATAAATCTTGACAAATCTCAATGAAGTGGATATACCCACTCTTACCTCCTTACCATATGCCTTAAACAATAAGCATAGCATGAAAATGTCCTCTTTCTGGTCTGCACTTACAATAGTCATGAGTTCCCTGGTCACAAAGGGATATATAAAGAGTTGACTGAGATGGTGAGGTAGCTTGGACTGTTCCTATAATGCTGTAATGACTGGAGGCTCATTTTATGCCCAGGACTATTCTCCCATCTCACAGTGCACATGTTAAAGAATTGATCTTTGAATATTTTATTTGTTCATCCCTCTGCGTGTTTTTTGTTTTGATGGATCATGCCACGTAAGGATATAAGAGTATTTCTTTCCCAAACTTTAAGCATTTTTTGCAGAGCTATTTGGCATCTCATCTACATTGACCTACATGAGTTTCAATCTTAAAGCTCACATCTCTACGAAGATTAAAATTTCAAATATTCAGTGAGTAATGAAGGTAACCAGCTGCTTGGTAGAGATGGCTACCCTATACCAGACAACAAGGAACACACTTGTCTTCCCTTTCGGTGCTGGAAACAAGAACCACTCTAGGTAATTCAAGCAGAAAAGGGATTTAATATAGAAACTGAGTGCTTATAAAAGCTGCTGGATGAAACCTAAGACAGAAGCCTACCATTGGACAATTTAGATTTCAGAGTCACACTCCCTCCACTGCAATTCAGAGATTAGGTAGGTGGTGGCGTTACTCTTACCACAACTGCCTGACACCTGCAACGCTGACAACTAAGGTGGCATCAGCCACAGAAAACACATCTATACAACTTTCTTCACCAGCGAGCACGATAGCAGGGAAGTGGCCCTATTATCCTCACCTCCAAATTCCAAAGCTCATTTGAGTATATCTCATTAGCAGAATCTTAAATCAGATCCAGAACCACAGCTGCAAAAGAACCTGGAAAAATGTAGTTTCCAGCTTCCAGCCCTTACAAGACAGGAGAGAATAAAGAGCACAAAATAAGCTAATTGCCAATGTATCATCATTCTACCCAGTCTCACAAGCAAGCAAAGCAAGGCTCCCCCCAATCCTTCCTTCTTCCCCAACTTCTACATCTAATCACTTTCCATGCATCTTCTAAGTTCATCCACTTCCCTGTGGCTCAAATGCCTTATCATACATACTTCAGGCTGTTGGTATCCATCACCTGGCTTACTGGTATGGCTTCCTAACTGGGCTCTCTTTCGCAAGGTCTCCCCCATCACCAACTTGTTTTCTAAACCGCCACTAAAAGTGACTTTCTGAAATTTGAATAATCTTTCTTTCCTGTTTCAGGCTATTACCTGGTTTCCCATGAGCACAGAACAAAGCACAAGCTCCTTAGTTTGGTCCACAAGGCCCCTCCCTGACCCAACCCCTACCTTTCTCTGCAGGTTTATGACAGATTCCCTCATTCTCATTCCTCTGCCAACCCTGCAATTTATGCTCTATCCACTACAAACTTCTAATTCTATACATGTGGTATGCTGCCTCACAGTGCCATCTTTGCATATATTGTTTTTCCTAACTGGAATACCATGACCCTTCTCTGCTTAAGGAACAATTTTTCCAAGTTCAAGCAGCATGTTTTCCAGAATTATTTATGTAATGCTCAAGATCATTTAATCACTATGCACTGCCTCAGTGACTATACTGGGGAGTTTAAAAGGCCAGAGTGTGAGTACTCAAGTAGAAATGGCGTGAGATAGACTAGGTACCTAGTTCAAGGGTCAGTGATCCTTTAGCGGATGACAATTTGGTTTGCATCCCTCTCTCCAATGTTTTCTAAAGATTACCTTTTAAGCATTACCTATTATTGAAGAACGTTCTAAACAGCCCTTTAAAATGAGCATGTAAGTTTCCATAATCAGAGCTGTGGACATTTTACCTTCACATTTGCATCAAGAGCTCAAAAAAATAATTCTTGTGGAGTTTGATGCCTGTATCTACTTTTACTTACCGGGAGCTTGGAAACTGTAGTGTTCTCTAATTACACTGAAGGTGTGGACCACGTGCAGCTTTATAAATTGCTTTTGTTATTGTTCTAGAGTTTCTAGAAGATATGTGAGATTTTTATTTTGGTGACTTCATTATTATCCTTAGAATAGTAGGTTTCAAATTTTTCCCCTTGGCCAACTGATCTTAGGAGCCCTATGTGGTAGAAGAGATAGAGGGTTGGCAGTCTGCGTGTCCTCTGGACTGTCATACACCATTTCCACTTGATAGTAGCCCTGCTGGTCATGTTCAACTTTATGAATCTGGTGGTCAAGTAACACCCAAGTCATGGCGGTCAGTCACTTTTAAGGCCTGTCACTAAAAGCTGTTGCTCAGAAAGAGGCAAATTATTTACCTCAGGGAACATGGCTTTGTTCCAGATCTCAGGTGCTTCACTATCTTTTTCCTGTCAGAGATCATATACACGTGCCATACACACACCACCTTAGTGACGGAGTTCCAGTACATGGGACCCAGGGTCAAAGCGGTGCAGAGCAGGGCTGCGGCCCTTACTGCATTTCCCACCTGGGTTTATTCTGCCTCTGATTCCTACTCAAAACCCACTGACTTCTGGTCACTCAGTAACCAGATGCCCTCATTCTCATTCCTCTGATCAGTGTAGCTCTTCCTAGTATGTTTCTGTTCAGGATATGGTTCACTAAACATCTTCATTTTGTTTCTGAGAGTTTTATGTAACTTTTTACTTAAAAAATTTAGATAGGCACATATGATCATTGCACTGGGTCTAGAGTAAAGGGAATATTTAAAGTGTGATCTTATCCACCTTCCTAATAATCACTTAGCTTTGTGTGCAAAAAAAGCACATACAAGTGTTTTCTCCCTCTTGACCCACAATATAGCATATATGTTATTTCTGAACCTTGCTCTTTTTCACTTAACATTATCTCTATTTAAGAATAGTTTCCTTATTTTCTTTTGCACTTCTTAGTATGCACCAAAACATGTATTATTTGATCAGTCCCCTAATGATGGGTATTTGGGTTAGTTTCAATAGGTAGCCTTTTACATGTATCATTTTTCACATAGGACAGCTGGCTCAGATTTAAGGATCTGTAATTTTGGATGACAGCTGCCAAATTGCTCTCTACATGATTTATACCAATTTATAATCCCAATGGCAATGTATGATCTTTTTTTTTTTAAGGCATACCCAAACTTTATCAAACGGGAATTTCTGCAGATCTAAACTTTTCATTTGCATTTCTGAGGTAAAACGGCTTTTTATATGCTTCAGGACCATCTGCCTATTCTTTCATTTTACCCATTTTTCTTGAGTGGATGGTTTTTCTTATTGATATCTAGAAATATTAGGTGGGCCTTTGGTGAAATTATCTGCAATTGTTGGTCAACTTTATCATTTATCTTTTGACAAACAGTACTTTCTTTTTATCATGCAGGCTTTACTTTTTAAAGTGGACTTATCAACCTTTTCTATTATGGCTTCTAGTTTCTGAGTCATAATTCTTCCCACTTTTAACACTGTGAAAGCACTAGAGAGATGAGGTTAAAGTTTCTGCAGAACCATTTTTCTGCTTAACAAGAGATTTTATGCAAGATGGATCATGGCTACATAATAGGACATATCCACATTTCAGCCATGGTCCCCTGCACAAAGTTGCACAGAGAATTTGATGACGGGCTTTCTTTACAATTTCTCCCCTGCCCAATGAGCTGTCATAGAGCTTAGACACTTAATAATAGCTTGTGATCAACTGAGTAAGGAAGGCCTCATTTGAATCAAAGGCCTTCCTTATTAAAGCTGCAAATAATTAGTAGCTTTGTTCACAAGCTGAATGAAATTTCATATGCAGTATGAAAAAATTAACTGCTCATCTGTAACATCATAGAAAGTGAAAGTGTTTGACATAAATGTGATTTCTCTATCTCTGGTTGAAGGGAGCAAAAGGAATAAAAACTGGTACAAACACTATATTCTATATAGAATTATCACCAATGAATATCAGCTACCATTTGAATGCCTTCTGTTTGCCAGATGTTTTTTCCTTTAACGTATTTATCACCATTGTACAGATGTGAAACGTATGGCTCCAAGAGATAAAGTGTGTCCAAGCTCAAAGAGCTGTTCCTTGGCAGACATGTGTTAACTGAAATCTGACCAAAACTTCTGTGTTTCCTATCATATTACTGTGAATCTCCAAATACACCATGTTCGTATAAGCTCTCTCAACTGTTTTGAGGTATTTTTTTTCCCAGTGTGAAAAAGCCATGTGGGAACTTGTAATTATTATGATTTGGGCCATTCCAAACATTTCTGTGAAAAACTATATTAATGTGTCTGTTTTTCTTCTGGTTTGTAACCTGACTCACCTCTGTATGCCAAAGGTATTACCACAGTAGCTGACAAAATAAACTGAATACTCATATGTTTAATGAAGACAGGAACCCATGAGTCATGGAAATTAAACTGCAAAATCTGTACAATTCACACACAGGTATGTCAGGGAGAAAAAAAAAATCAGTCCTGGTCAAGTATAGTGTCCATGCTCATTTGAATTAGAAAAACGAAGCAGTAACCTGGAAAGTTAAGTGCTGCATATGGTTATATGGAATGAACCTTATTTAGAGGATGAAAAAGAGAGAGACCGATTGTCCTCCATATAACTTCTGCTAGAAACTTTAGCAGTATTTGCAACCATTTCAGTTTATGTATGCAAATCCTATGTACTACACAGTTACACGATGAGCTAATCAATGAAGTTATTAACATCTTGTAGCTGAGAGCAGAAAGACTTTTATTACTTAAATCATTAGAAATTCATTATAAATGTGCACTACTAAGCAGTTCAAATGACTGATTTCATTAGTTATTCTTAAGTAAAAGGGGAAAAGAGTTCATCAACAAAATATTTCTATCAGCTCCAGAAAGGGAGTTTTGTTAACTATGTTTCACAAAACTAAGTTTTCTCTCTGCAATATCCTTTGCTAAGGCACAGAGCCCATGACTGCAAACCCAAGTAAGGGAAGCTATTCTCAAGAAAAGGTCAAGGTAATTGTTGAGAGCTAATTTTTTTGTACATACTAATAAAAACAGAACACATGTATATTAGAAGCATCACATATTTAATGTCAAAGAAGTTGAATTCAAGTATTAAAATTAAACAACACATGATTTCAACATTAGAAAAACATTAACACTTATTATCCAAACAACTATACAGTGAATATCAAAAACATAAATGAAGCATAACTATAAAAACCTGAAATACATTAACAGCAAAATTTTATTTATTTCTATAACAAATAATTATTAACTAAAATATTTATAGTTATTTTCAAGGACCACAATGTAGATTGTTTTTTCTTTAGTACTGCATAAAATTTGCATCTTAATCTTTTTTGCCCTTCATTTCTTTCTACGTAATAGATGCTTCTGGTTATATAACTGTTCTAATCTCTAAAACAGATAGTGATCCTTGACAGTCAAATCTAGTGTAACCACTGTCTGCAAGTGCTTTAATAGTCATGAAATGCAATATTTAGCAAAGTTATTATGCAAAAATTTAACATAAACTACTGGGCTCTATTGCCCACCCAGGAATTATAAGTATTTAAAATCCCAAAAGTTTAAAAGGAATAGTTTGTTATACCTTTATCAAGAGAAACCACTGAACAATTTTAATTTATCATTTTTACAAGTTTTACAACTGTAAGTTATCCTGAATTACGACCCATGTTTACTATGTTGAAATAAATATGTATTTATCATGTTAAAACTGAACGTGCGAACCTGATTAAAAAATAAAACAGTATTTTAATTTGCATGCTTTACAAAGAAACTTTCATACTCATGTTTACAGTATTTTCTTCAGAAGAATGAGGAGGCCTGATTCAAGATATATAGTTGCTGTCCAACATGGCTGCCATTAGCAAGTGATACTGTTGGTGACAAGGGGTAGCTTGGATAGGAATAAGGCCTTGAAGTATAAGGAAGCACGCTGGGAGTTCCAGAAGAGAGGGTAGCACTAACAGGGGAAAGACTATTTATTGAGTAGCGATGAAAATTGTAGTCTGCAAATAAATACATGAACAATTATTCTGCACATCTTTATGGATATGAATTTAATTCAAAGAGACAAAGCATTAAAACTATAATCACAGTTTAACATAATGTCTAACATTCAAAATCCTAATACTATTTTGCTGGTAAAGACTGTTTAACATTCTCTGTATGCAAATCCTTATGGTTTTCTCAGTCAGTATTATTATGTTTCTTTCACTCACACAATGCTTCAGAAATCTTACTAGAATGCATTCTTGGATATATATTTCTTGCATATCTATTAATTGTTTTGTGTCTTTTTTTGATCACAGAAAAAGAGAACTTCTGATTTCTCTTGCTCTGCAATGAAGCTCTTTTTAAATTTGTTTCTGATATTTAAGGGGAAGTCCATGAAGAAAAGATAAAAAAGAGGCAATTCAAATTTGCTTTTTTTCTGAAACTGTACTGGGCATCAAACTAGAAGTAACACTCACCCCTGGATCGCAAAAATATTTGATGTAAATGAACTGTTCAATATTTCATTATTAATACTAATACAAACATTTATACAATTCAACACACCAATCTAACATTAGAGTCCTACTGGCACCATAGAATAGCAAAATGAATCATCTTTATAAAATGAACTTCAAGAAACCATTATCAACTTAAAGAAACACCCAAAAATTTAAGCCAAATTAATTTTTAAAAGACAATTATACTTTAACTATTTGTTCCACAATACACATTCATCTTATGCACCAGTAATTCCCTGCTTCATCAACTGCAATGTTTATATATGTGTGTGAATATTAAAGACCAAATTTGCAAATCCTGTACTTTCCAAAAACTCAACTATGTTCTTTAGGGTAGAATAAACCAAGGGTGTAACAATGACTATAAAATGATTATTTATAAAAGTTATGGTGTTTCTAGGAATGGAAAAAAAGGAATATTTAGGTCATCTAATGTACAGGTAAGGTTTTTTTTCTATTTTCCTGGTACTATAAATGAGGCCTAAAACATTTAAACATTAACTTAATGTTGTCATGGGACAATATTTAGCCAACAGGAATGAGATCAACTGCAGGGCAGTAAGCTCAAGCAACATCAGTGAGGACCTAGTTAAGAAAAAAATAAAAATCAGTTAAATATAGGTTTAATTTCTAGCACTGTAAAGTTCTAATTAGAATCATTTTATAATCTTTTTATTTTTATTAATGGCATCATAAGATCAATAAAAGCATGTTATTTAAAGAAGATATAAATAATTTTAAAGTATCCAGTTCAAAATATTTTCAGTATTTTCAAATTGGGCAAGGAATTTTTTTGATATCATTTGCTTTTGTAATATCCAAAGTAGGATAACTCCATAGAATTGTTTTTCTTCTCTTAAAAGGATCCACTTTTTCTGAAGGGTTATGTTACTGAGAATAAATAGAAACCTTAATGCTCCTATAATTCAAATAACTGCTTTAAAAAAATTCTGATTCCTCCTAAAGATTATTACATAAATACAGTCAAATCCTTATTAGCCATGTATCTATGATACAACGAGCTCTTTCAATTTTTAACAGTGTTTTTAGAAGAGTAGATCTTTATATGGTTACACTTTAAGTTGAGGAAAATGTACTTTTCGGAGAGATCACTCTCACTTTGGGCTTACATCTTCTCCAGAGCTAATGCAGCTCACTGACAGATGCGGACAGAAGAGGCATCGTCAGAGGGAGGCACCACAAAGACGACAGGCAGAAAACTGGCTATTGGCATAGTGCTTCGGTTTGAAAATATGCATTTCTGATAGTCTCCCATTATCAACCTTTATTTTAAAAATACACAAATCTACTGTTGTCTTCTCAATTTTTAAGGAGACTAAGTTAAAATACAAAATTAAAAGCTGACTTTGATGATTTTATTCATACAGGGTAAATCAAGAGAAAAAAAATTCCCCCAAATACTACAAAGATTAGGAAATGAAAAGCTTCAGGTGTTTATATGATTTTTACAAGCATTTCAAAAATAAACTGTATTACAATCTAAGAATCTAAAATGTACTCAGAAAACCAACTGAGTGATTAAAAAATACAATACATATCAAACTGAAGCTAGTAACTAGTGGGGCAAACCTAAATGAAGCATGTTTTCTTTAGATCTAACATACAATATATATCATGGAAAATAAGCATAAAGTACCGCTAATTTTTATGAAATAAAAAATCACTAAATGAGTTAAAAATTTCTAGCATCCACTTACTTTTACCTGGTTTTTCTTTCAATCCCATTGTTTCTGCCTCAAACTAGTAACTATACTGCCCCTTCCCCTTCTTAAGGGAATAACACAGAGCCAATTTCAGAATTTAAGTTTCACACTGAAAATTATTCAACTGGATTAATACTTTTTAAGATGAGGTACAATTTCTATAAACCTATGTGTTCATTTCAATGAGTTTTGGTAATTGTATAAACACAGGTAACCAACACCCAAAACAAGATATATATCTATCAATCCAGAAGGTCCCTGTGTTCCTTTCCAGTCATCAGCCCTTTTGTTCTACCTTTCTTCTCTCAATATAATTTCTAAGATTCATTCATGATGTACATGTCAGTAGTTTGTTCCTTTTTATTTATCCATTGTATGAATACACCATCATTTTTTTATCCACTCATCTGTTGATAGGTATTTGAGTTGTTTCTAAACTATTCTGAATGAAGTTGTTAATGAACACTCTTATACAAGTCTTTTTGTGGATAAATGTTTTCATTTCTTTTGGGTAAATAACTGCTGCGTCATAGGGTCGATAGAAACACCTGAACAGTTTTCCAACGTCACCATTTTACAGGCACACCAGTAAAATCTGAGAGCTCCAGTTGCTCCACATCCCCCCCGACATGTTGTATTGCCAGTGTTCTTAATTATAGCTATTCCAGTGATATCTCACTTTGGTTTTAATTTGGATTTCCCTTGTGGCTATAATGTGTCTAGTGCCCATCTGAACATCTCCTTTAGTGAAATATCTGTTCTAGCCTTTTGCTCATTTTTATTTGTTTTCTCTCTTTATTGTTGATATTAACAAAGCTTTTGACTAATCAAATTCTATAATTCAAAATCATAAAGCAGGAATAGATTGAGTCCTCAGAAATCTCTAATTCAAACCATCTTTTTCACTGAAGAATGACACAGACAAAAGATGGTTTAGAAGTGATTGCTCCATATTCCCACCGTTAAATGAAGAAAGAACAAGGTAAAAACTAGGCCTCCTAATTCCTAGGGAAATATTATTTCACTTGACCAAGCTTTTCTACTCTGGCAATAGTCTTCTCAAAACTGAGTTGAAAGAAGGTGTTTCAAGAGGTAGTTGTGGGCAGGGAGAGAGAAATACAGTAGATGGTGCTCTAAGCTACCTGTCCTATGCTTGCACCTACCCACCCACACATGTCCCATTTCAACCCACACATCTCTGCATTCCCTTGTTTTATATGCTAAACTTGTATGTAATATTTTGTTTCAAGGTAAGGCCCTTTTACAAAATAAATGAAAAATTTTAAGGATGACCTGCTCTAATATAATGGATTATTACAGATAGGATTTTGATAAAATCCTCTATAATATCACATTTATATCTTGAAGGAATACAAACATTTTTGTACAATAACTCTCATCTCCACAAATACTAGGAAACAGGCTTAACCTTAAGCACCAATTCCAATCAAGTAGTAATGGGTAAAAGGATGCTGAATTTCAAGATTCTGATGCTGCATCTGGGATGAGCAGGAAAGAGAGTAATAACTGCTATGTCACATCTGACAAAGGAGCATATTCACCACCTATTTATAGGTCCTGCTTCTTCAGCAATTATAATTTGGTCCACAACCAGTCTCTGCCCAGCACTAAAGACAAGTATCACCAGCATGTTTCTCAGTGAAAATCTAAGCAATGGATATATACTGATTTACTCGTGTTTCCTCTGTTTCTAATTTTCTTACACATCTTCACCAAACACCACAAATTCTCTAGCTGCTTTTCTACTTCATATAAAGGAAGGGACCCTTAATAGAGACTTTAAATTGAGTTCAGTGAAAAGTCTTCTCTTCATTTTGGCTTATCCTTTTCTTTTAGTCTGTTTCTGACCACTCTTTAAACTAATTTTCCATTAAAAAGTACATTCATAATTGTTTTTTCTTCTCCTTGCTAATGATTTGAGTTCTTTTTCACATTCACCCCTTCTTTTGATGCACCATTTTTTAAAGTACACAATTCAGTGGCTTTTATTACATTCCTAAAGCTTGTACAACAATGCCACTGTCCAGAACATTTTCATCAATCTACACGGAGACTGTGGAACTGTCAGTAGTCATTCCCCATACCCCACTCTCCAAGCCCCAGAAACCACTAATTTTTCTGTCTCTATAGATTTGCCTGTTCTTTTATATAAATGGAATCATACACTTTATGTGGTCTTTTTTAACTGGCTGCTTAACATAATGTTTTCATTTTCATGTTGTAGTTCATTTATCAAAACTTCATTGCGTTTTTTATATCCATTGTATGGATATACTGCATTTTGTTTATCCTTTCATCAATTAATGGACATTTAAGTTGTTTCCATCTTTTGGCTATTGTGAATAACGTCATAAAGAATAACGTGTACAAAGTTTGTGTGGACATATGTTTTCAATTCTCTTGAGTAAATAACTACGAATGAAAATACTGGGTCATATGGTAACTCTATATTTAACATTTTGAGGTACTGCCAACTATTTTCAAGGCAGCTACACCATTTTACACTCCCAACAAAAATGTATGAGGGTGAAGCATATGATATTCTGATCTTTGAAATACATTTCTCATAGCTTTACTGCATATTTTAAGCACTTTTCAGATTTCTATGGGATCTTTATTATTTGTAACATTCAAATAGGCATATCTGAAGTGACTTATTCATTTTCTTTCACTGGACCACTGAATTTCATCTTACAAAACAGTTTCTTTAACATACCCAGAACATAAATTATGGCTCTGTCAAACAGAGATCAAAAAATATATATTAGAATATAAATAAGATTTGCCATTTACTATTTTGTACTTTGCATCCTACTATAGGAAATCAGGAGCTAACTACAAAAAAGAGAAAAGAATTTTCAGAATTGCTAATTTAGCAATTTATAACCTATGAAATATTTAAAAATCATTAACTAAAAATTTTGAAATGATACCTTGGGCTCTACCACATTAGTATTGTAAAATTTACTGGCATTTTACCTCATTTACTTATTCCCTATTGCAATTAAATTTTGACAGTAAAAGAGCTATTTTTCTTCTTCAATTTTTCATTTAGGTGACTAGACAGCAAAGGGCAAGCAGCACACATGAAAATGACCAATGTCTTTTTCTAAGATTAGGCCCATAGAGTAGCTTAGGTCAATATTTCTGTTTAAAATGATTTACAGGAAGCTTTGAGTATACTAATCTTAGTAATTGGATGACTGGGCATAAAATAAGCTTTTGTCTTTAACTGCTTCTTTTTAAAGTTCTAGTTGGTTAGTTTTCTATTTTTACTGGAGTAATTATTTTTCAGATTCAATTTTGGGGGAGACATTTGTTTTTATTTTTAACTTTCAATTTACAAAATATTTCCAATAGAAATTTTGAAAGCATGATTTGGGTTTTAAATTCTTACTGTGAAACTTTGATAGTATATAACAATTATCATAAATACATAATCTTTCAGTTATATCTATACACTTATTTTTAATAAATTATAACTATCTCATTTTAAATTATCTAAATATAATAATCCAAACCTTCAAAGTAAGGGTTTGAAATTCTGGAAAATGCAAAATAATCTAATGACAGCAAACAGATCAGTGGTTGCCTGAGAAAGAGGGTAGAAGGAGGAATGGATTACATTAGGGGTGATGGAAATACTTGTTTTCTTGATTGTGGTGTCATCTCACAGATGTACACATAAACCAAAACTGACCAATGTGTAATGTACATTTTATTGTATTTTAATTATACCTCAATAAAGCTATAAAAATAAAACCCAAATGTATCTTTAGGTTAATTTCAGTGTTTCCCAGTCTATATCCCATACAATTCAAGTACTTCAAAACAAGAATTCCTCTGCCAAAGAAAAAAAAACAAACACTTGGGAAACATTTAGGAAAGATGGAATTATCAGTTAAATCAGATGCTACTACAATGATTTCATATGCTGATATGTATTAGGATTTTCCAAGAAGAAAATATAGTACACAGTTTTCCCCAAAATTGTTTGATTTTAGAAACAATTATTTCACTGAACAACTTTGCAAATCAGTTTGGGAAGAACTTTTAATGGGAATAATATATAATGGAAAGACATTTAAAACAAAACAGAAAAATCCTTGATATATATTAAACACTGTGATTACAAACTCAAATGCCTCCTGCAAGATGTGACACACAAACATAAAAGAACTCAGAGGACCAAATGTAAACCAGTAGGTGTCTAGCTATTTGAAGTGAAGTCTAGCTGCTTTCCTTTCAAAAACTGAAGAGAACAAACCATATCTAGAGCTTCCAGTTTGCTAACTTTGTGTTAAGAGATTAACTATGTCAAATTCCTGTTAATGCTAGTTTCTGAATCATTCAGGAGGACAGTAGTAAAAAAGAATCCTATGAGCGGTAAAGTCGTGATCTGAGCGGCAGTAATCTAAGCTTCAGTATTGCTCAAAAATTGTAAATCATTAGAAAGAATGGGCAAAACTAAAGAAAACATAAACACCTTGGAAAAGACAGCAACTCTTTTCAAGTTTCATTTCTATCAGAAAATTATGGCCCTCACAATTCAAAATGTGAACTATAAAAACTCATAGGAAAAGACAGTTCTGAGAATAGCATCACTATAAAAATAAGTCTAAAATGTAATCTATTTCTTTGTATCTGATATATGAGTTATATTAATAACAGCTAACATTTATTGAGCACTTACTAAAATGCCAAAATGACTATGTAAGATCAGCACTATTTAATCCTTATATAGCCTTACAAGATAAGTACTATTGTTTTCCTCTTTAACAAGGAAACTGAGGCACAGAAAGATGAATCCAGAACTGCTCAAGAATACAGAACCAGTACATGGATTGCTACCCAGGGAACCACAACATTGTTTTTGTCTCTACATGTAAAAAGGAGTTTAGATAGTAATAATCTTTACTCAAACTGGAAAATAACTTTAACTTCTGACCAAAATTTACCTTTCTCAGTACCATGTTGGAAAAACTAAACAGTGAATCCTAGTTTACATAACTTTTATTGTAAATTGTACCAATGATAATTTCATTTTATTAAGTTTGAAAATAAAATGAGTTTTTCAGATGTCTGAGAAATGCTGGATAATTTACATATAACACACTCTAACGATATTACCTTAAAATACTGTTTACTATCTTGGTTCACAATGATACTAGCATGTTATTTAAGAAGACCTGAAATATGGAAACCAGTTTAACTTTTTAAAACTTTGCTTAATGAGTCTATAATTAACAAAGCTATTAATAATCAAAATATTTCATAAAGCTTCATTGGATGATTTTATTATCTCTTCTTATAACCATAAGAAGGATAATTTATAACTGGCTTTCTGACAGCTGAACATATCCCTTACTATTATTCCTAAGAGACTTTTTCTTACCTGATTACTTTCTCCAAATTCTTCTACACATATCCAGGCTGAAGAGATTGTGTTCCCTGTCTGTAAGCAGGGAAGACAGAAAATAATTGAGTCTTTAGATCGATGTTATCCCTATTTTGGAAGTGCATGGAATCCTTGATAACTTTAGTTTTAATTTAAAACATTTTGTTCAGTAAACAGGAAAATAAATTTAGGGAAAAAGAAACAAGTGACAAATAGTTATTATTTCTGAAGTTCTGCAAAGATGAACAAAGGGAACAGTATTTTGATATTTGAATGAAAATCATGAGTTAATAAAGTATCAGAAAAAATATATTTTCCTTTATAAATTAAATCCTTATTGGTTTTTCCAAAAGGTACTACTCTACTAATAAAATAAAGATAGGGTTCTAAAAATAAACAAAATTGCCCAGTATCTACTAAGCAGATAGCTGAAGAATCTGAATTTGAAAAATACCAATATTCTTTCCTTCTGTCTTGAAAAGATATAGATGGCTATACAAAGCTTAAAAAAACATTTTGCTTATTAACAGCTAAACTTTATCTACCCGAAGCCTAGTTTAATCATACATAGTACAACTTTGGACATTGATCCATTTTAGTGGTTATCTCTTTATATGCCTTAAAGCTCTCTGGTAGGGATATGCATCCAACTCTGGGCTAAGACATGCTGGGCATAAAAGTATGAAAAAATGAAAAATGTTTGATGAGCTACACAAAGCTAGATTTTTAAATGGCCATCTTAAAGATCATTAACAGTAGGAAAAAAAGTCAAAATATTTTCTTATTCTAACATGGTTAGGTGACTTTAATCAATCTTCCCAGTGAAAACTAGAAAATGTAGATAATTACTAAAAGCAAAAATATCTATCTGAAAGTGTTGAGGAAGACCAAGACAGTGAGGAATTATGGGAGTGTGACCTTAGACAAAGAGGAAACCCAAGAAGCGTGCACATCTTTTGGAGCTAATGTTTCCCTAAAAAAGATTAGCCAACTCCTGAAGAGGGATCTGAGAAGCAAGGGAAAATGTCAAGAAACAAGAAACTTCCGAGGATAGGAGGACAAAAATTAGAGCTCAGGAGCTACTGATGAGGAATTCTGGAACTCTGAGTAAAACTGAACTAGAAGCAGACCAACTTTAACAGAGACCAAATTCAACTTCAAATCTTCTTGATCCCTGCCTGGATTACAATCTGGAATTGTCAATCTCTTCACCATCTTTCTGAAGCAGCATGCTAGTTTTCCAGTTATCTCTACATATTTTTTCTTTTGCTATTATTAATGTACAACCACATGAGCAATATTATGGTTACTAGACTCTCCCTACTATTAAGTCCCCACCACATTCCCCATTACAGTCACTGTCCATCAGCGTAGAAAGATGCTATAGAATCACTACTTGTCTTCTCTGTGTTATACAGCCTTCCCTGTATCCACCCCCCACTACATTATGTGTGCTAATCGGAATACCCCTTTTTACCCCTTATCCCTCTCTTCCCTAGTCCCTTTCCCTTTGGTAACTGTTAGTCCATTATTGGGTCTGTGAGTCTGCTGCTGTTTTGTTTCTTCAGTTTTTGCTTTGTTCTTATACTACACAGATAAGTGAAATCATTTGATACTTGTCTTTCTCCACCTGGCTTATTTCACTGAGCATAATACCCTCTAACCCCATTCATGTTGTTGCAAATGGTAGGATTTGTTTTCTTCTTATGGTTGAATAATATTCCATTGTGTATATTTACCATATCATGTTTATCCATTCATCTACTGATGGACACTTAGGTTGCTTCTGTTTCTTGACTATTGTAAATAGTGCTGCGATAAACATATGGGTGCATATGTCTTTTTCAAACTGGGCTGCTGCATTCTTAGGGTAAATTCCTAGGAGTGGAATTCCTGGGTCAAATGGTATTTCTATTTTTAGTTTTTTGAAGAATCTCCATACTGCTTTCCACAATGGTTTAACTAATTTGCATTCCCACCAGCTGTGTAGGAGGGTTCCCCTTTCTCCACATCCTCGCCAACATTTGCTGTTTTTTGTATTTTGGATGGCAGCCATCCTAACTGGTGTGAGGTAATATCTCATTGTGGTTTTAATTTGCATTTCTCTGATGATCAGCGATGTGGAGCATCTTTACATGTGCCTGTTGGCCATCTGAATTTCTTCTTTGGAGAAGTTTCTGTTCAGCTCCTCTGCCCATTTTTTAATTGGCTCATTTGCTTTTTGTTTGTTGAGGTATGTGAGCTCTTTATATAATTTGGATGTCAACCCCTTATCGGATATGTAATTTATGAATATATTCTCCCATACTGTAGGATGTCTTTTTGTTCTTTTGATGGTGTCCTTTGTTGTTCAGAAGCTTTTTAGTTTGATATAGTCCCACTTGTTCATTTTTGCTTTTGTTTTCCTTGCCTGGGGAGATACATTCATGAAGAAGTTGCTCATATTTCTGTCCAAGAGATTTTTACCTTTCTTGTCTTCTAAGAGTTTTATGGTTTCATGACTTACATTCAGGTCTTTGATCCACCTTGAGTTTACTTTTGTGTATGGGGTTAGACAATAATCGAGTTTCATTCTCTGACATGTAGCTGTCCGGTTTTGCCAACACCAGCTGTTGAAGAGGCTGTCATTTCCCCATTGTATATCCATGGCTCCTTTATCATATAATTGACCATATATGCTTGGGTTTATATCTGGGCTGTCTAGTCTGTTCCATTGGTCTATGGGTCTGTTCTTGTGCAAATACCAAATTATCTTGATTACTGTGGCTTTGTAATACAGCTAGAAGTCAGGGAGCATAATTCCCACTTTATTCTTCCTTCTCAGGATTGGTTTGTCTATTCAGGGTCTTTTGTGGTTCCATATGAATTTTAGAACTATTTGCTCTAGTTCATTGAAGAATGCTGTTGGTATTTTGATAGAGATTGCATTGAATCTGTAGATTGCTTTAGGCAGGATGGCCATTTTGACAATATTAATTCTTCCTATCCATGAGCACAGGATGTGTTTCTATTTATTGGTATCTTCTTTAATTTCTCTCATGAGTGTCTTGTAGTTTTCAGAGTAAAAGTCTTTCACTTCCTTGGTTAGGTTTATTCCTAGGTGTTTTATTCTTTTGGATGCGATTGTGAATGGAATTGTTTTCCTGATTTCTCTTTCTGCTAGTTCACCGTTAGTGTATAGGAATGCAACAGATTTCTGTGTATTAATTTTGTATCCTGCAACTTTAATGAATTCAGATATTAGATCTAGTAGTTTTGGAGTGCATTCTTTAGGATTTTTTTATGTACAATATCATGTCATTTGCAAACAGGGAGTTTGACTTCTTCCTTACCAATCTGGATGCCTTTTATTTCTTTGTTTTGTCTGATTGCCATGGTTACAACCTGAAGAACTATGTTGAGTAAAAGTGGGGAGAGTGGGCATCTTTATCTTGCTCCCAATCTTAAAGGAAAAGCTTTAAGCTTTTCGCTGTTAAGTATAATGTTGGCTGTGGGTTTGTCATATATGACCTTTATTATGTTGAGGTACTTACCCTCTATACCCATTTTGTTGAGAGTTTTTATCATGAATAGATGTTGAATTTTGTCAAATGCTTTTTCAGCACCTATAGAGATGATCATGTGGTTTTTGGGCTTCTTTTTGTTGACATAGTGGATGATGTTGATAGATTTTCGAATGTTATACCATCCTTGCATCCCTGGGATCCCACTTGATCATGATGGATGATCTTTTTGATGTATTTTTGAATTCGGTTTGCTAACATTTTGTTGAGTATTTTTGCATCTATGTTCATCAGGGATATTGGTCTGTAATTTTTTTTGTGGTGTCTTTCCCTGGTTTTGGTATGAGTGATGTTGGCCTCATAGAATGAGTTTGGGAGTATTCCCTCCTCTTCTATTTTTTAGAGAACTTTGAGGAGGATGGGTATTAGGTCTTCACTAAATGTTTGATAAAATTCAGCAGTGAAACCATCTGGTACAGTAATTTTGTTCTTAGGTAGTTTTTTGATTACCAATTCAATTTCTTTGCTGGTAATTGGTCTTTTCAGATTTTCTGTTTCTTTCTGGGTCAGTCTTGGAAGGTTGTATTTTTCTAGCAAGTCGTCCATTTCTTCTAGGTTATCCAGTATTTAGCATATAATTTTTCATAATATTCTCTCATAATTCTTTGTATTTCTTTGCTGTCCATGGTGATTTTCCCTTTCTCATTTCTGATTCTGTTTATGTGTGTAGACTCTCTTTTTTTCTTGAGAAGTCTGGCTAGGGGGTTATCAATTTTTTTATGTTCTCGAAGAACCAGCTTCTCCTTTCATTGATTCTTTCTGTTGTTTTATTCTTTTCAATTTTATTTGTTTCTGGTTTAATCTTTATTATGTCCCTCCTTCTACTGACTTTGGGTGTCATTTGTTCTTCCTTTTCTAGTTCCATTAATTGTGTGTTTAGACTGTTCATTTGGGATTGTTCTTCTTTCCTAAGGGAGGCATGTATTGCAATACATTTCCCTCTTAGCACAGCCTTCGCTGCATCCTACAGATTTTGCGGTGTTGAATTATTGTCATTTGTGTCCATATATTGCTTGATCTGTTTTTATTTGGTCATTGATCCATTGATTATGCATGTTATGAAGCCATGTGTTTGTGGGCTTTTTCATCTTCTTTTGAGTAATTTATTTCTAATTTCATACCTTTGTGATCTGAGAGACTGCTTGGTACAATTTCAATCATTTTGAATTTACTGAGGCTCTTTGTGTGGCCTAGTATATGATCTATTCTTGAAAATGTTCCATGTGCACTGGAGAAGAATGTGTAACCTGTTGCTTTTGGATGGAGTGTTCTGTAGATGTCCATTAGGTCCATGTGTTCTAGTATGTTGTTCAGTGCCTCTGTCTCTCTATTTACTTTCTGTGTGGTTGATCTGTCCTTTGGAGTGAGTGGTGTGTTGAAGTCTCCCATAATGAATGCATTGGATTCTATTTCCCCCTTTAATTCTGTTAGTATTTGTTTCACATATGTAGGTGATCCTGTGTTGGGTGCATAGATATTTATAATAGTTATATCCTCTTCTTGGACTGACCCCTTTATCATTATGTAAGTCATTCTTTGTCTCTTGGGACTTTCTTTGTTTTGAAGTCTACTTTGTCTGATACAAGTACTGCAACTCCTGCTTTTTTCTCCCTATTAGTTGCATGAAATATCTTTTTCCATCCCTTTACTTTCAGTCTGTGTATGTCCTTGGGTTTGAAGTGAGTCTCTTGTAGGCAACATATAGATGGGTCTTGTTTTTTTATCCATTCAGTGACTCTACATCTTTTGATTGGTGCATTCAGACCATTTACATTTAGGGTGATTATCGATAGGTATGTACTTATTGCCATTTCAGGCTTTAGATTTGTGGCTACCAAAAGTTCAAGGGTAATTCCCTTACTATCTAACAGTCTAAATGAACTCACTTCATATGCTATTACATACACAACCTAAAGATTCTTTTTTTTCCTCCTTTTTCTTCCTCCTCCATTCTTTGTATGTTATGAATCATATTCTGTACTCTTTGTCTATTCCTAGGGTGACATCTATTTAGTCTTAGGAATACTTCCATCTATAGGAGTCCCTCCAAAATGCACTGTGGAGGTGGGTTTGTGGGAGGTAACTTCTCTCAGCTTTTGCTTATCTGGAAATTGTTTAATCCCGTCCTCAAATTTAAATAACCTTGCCAGGTAGAGTATTCTTCATTAGAGGCCCTTCTGCTTCATTGCATTAAATATGTCATGCCACTCCCTTCTGGCCTGTAAGGTTTCTGTTGAGAAATCTGATGGTAGCCTGATAGGTTTTCCTTTGTATGTGATCTTTTTTCTCTCTCTAGCTGCTTTTAAAATTGTCTTTATCCTTGATCTTTGCCATTTTAATTATTATATGTCTTGATGTTGTCTTCCTTGGGTACCTTGTGTTAGGAGATCTGTGCATCTCGATAGCTTGAGAGACTATCTCCTTCCCCAGATTGGGGAATTTTTCAGCAATTACCTTCTCAATGACACTTTCTATCCCTTTTTCTCTCTCTTCTTCTTCTGGTACCCTTATTATGCAAATATTGTTCCGTTTGTATTGGTCACACAGTTCTCTCAATATTCTTTTATTCTTAGAGATTCTTTTTTCTCTCTGTGCCTCAGCTTCTTTGTATTCCTCTTCTCTAATTTCTATTTCATTTCCTGTCTCTTCTACTACATCTAATCTGCTTTTAAATCCTCTCTCTACATATTTTTATATACATTATCAGTCATTCAATCCAAAATAACCAGTCATACAAAGAGATAAAACAGTATTACCTAAAACCAACTCACATAACAATCAACAGTAGCAGACCACAAGGATGGAGTTTTCAAAACTGCATATAATCATAACCATGCCTAATATGCTCAAGGAAATAAAAGACAAGAATGAAAAGTTTGGAAGAAAAATTAAAATCATAAAACAGTCAAATGAACTGAGAAGTAAGTGGTTTTACTAGCATGTTTAGTTAAATGGTTTTATTAGCATTAGTGCAAGTTGAATTGTGAACCCCTAATGTTGAAGTCCTAACCCCTAGTACTGCTGAATGTGACCTTATTTGAATATACAGTCATTGCAAATATAATCAGTTAAGAGGAGGTCATAGTGGAGTAGGGTGGGAACTTAATCTAATACCAATCTAATTGGTATCCTTTTACCTGTAGAGAGAAAAGAGGAGAATGACATGTGAAGACACAGAAACACATAGGGAGAAGATAACCATGTTACAACAGTCAGTGATCAGAGCAATGCATCTACGAAGCCAACAACTCAAAGACTGCTGGCAAACACTAAAAGCTAAAAGAGGTAGGAAAAATCTTCCCTACTGGCTTCAGAGGGAACATGGCCCTGCCAATTACTGATTTCTGACTTTTAGCTTCCCAAACTTTGGGAGACTAAATTTCTGTTGCTGAAGCACCCAGACTGTGATACTTTGCTACAGCAACCTTGGCAAATTAAAAGACCACAATTAATAACTGCAAATGTTCTTTTTAGGCAGGCAAGGAATATTTACTTTATTTAATTGGTCATTAGAAAACAGAAAAGGACTGAAATGATACATAATATGCTTTCTGTTCATAGTAAAATAAAAATATAACTATACAAATGTCCACGTTTCGAAATTTATACTAAAGAACAAGACCAAAACAGAAAATTTTGAAATGATAAAAACAAAATATACCAAAATGTGAGATGCAGCTATAACTATACTTAAGAAGGAAATCTGTAGTCTAAAATGCATATATTGTAATAAAAGGTTGAAAACCCTAAGCTGATCTCTTAAATGATATTTCACATATTAAAGAATATATACACACACACACACACACACACATATATATATATATATATATATAAAATATCAATCATATACAGATTCCCATGGGACAGTGGAAGAGACAAACTTCCCAACTCTTTTTATGAGGGAAAGTATGGGCCAGTCTCACTAATGAACACAGATGTTAACAATCCTAAAGAAAATACCATAAACCAAATTTAGCAGTATATAAAAAGAGTCATGTACACAGACCAAACGGGTTCACTCCAGAAATACAAGGTAGATGTCATATTTAAATATCAATCAATGTAATTCACCACATTAACAGAATAACAGAAAAAAATATTACTTAAATAGATGCAGAAAAGCATTTAATCAAAATTCATCACCCATTCATTATAAAAACTTTTAGCAAACTAGAACAGAAGGGAATATCCTTAATGTGGCAAAGGGCTTCTACAATAAAAGCTACATCAAGCATCATATGAAAGGTTGAAAGTTTACATGGATGCCTTCTATCATTTGTATTCAGTGCTGGACAAGCAGTTCTAGGCATTGCATAAGGTAAGAGAAAATATAAAAGTATAAAGGACAGAAAGGAAGAAAAAAGCTCATTATTTTTAGTTAACATGACTGTGTATGTAGAAATTTTAAATGATGTAGAGCCAAACCATTAGAATCAAAGTTTTATTCATTAAATAAAAAATATATTTATATAAACAATTAGAAACTCAAAATTAAAAGGCAGCTTTTACGATGGTATTAAAAAACATTAAATATCTATGAATAAATCAGTTGAAAGCTGTAGGAGATATTTACACAGTAAGCTACTGGATAATTAGAGAAAGAAAGCCTAAATAAATGAAGATCTATAATGCTCATAGATCAGGAGGCCCAGTACTATAAAAATGTTATTTCCTTGCAAATCGATCTAAATTCAATTCAAATCCAATAAAATTCCTAGTACCACCTTTTTCTGGCATAAAATCACAATCTGACTCTAAAATTCATATGGAAAGATAAGGAATGAGAAGAGCCAAGATAAACCTGAGGGGAAGTGTGAAGGCACGCTCTGACCAAGTATGAAGACTTTTCATAAAGTTATGTGATTAATACTATGTAGAAGAACAGATCAATGGAACAGAGGATCTGGAATACAGCATACATGTATGTATGTGTATACAGGTCTGCATGTGTGTATATACACACACATACATATATATTTGATTTATGCTAAAGATGGCACTGCAGAGCTATGGGAAAAGGGCAGTCTTTTCAGTAAGTAGTGCTAGATAAATGATTATACTTACTGGAGATAAAAAAAAACTTTGATATGTACACTGAACTGAAAAGGTAAAAGAATTTTATAAAACATGGGAGAATATTTCATGACCTCAAGGTAAGCAAAGGTTCCTTAAGCAGGACACAAACAATACTAACTCTAAAAGACTGATAAACTGAACCACAGAAAAAATAAAACCTTTTTATTTTCAAAGGGTATCAAGAAGACAGTAGAAAGGTAAGCCATACAATGAAAGAAGGCATTTATAAAATACATATTGAATAAAGGGCTTATAAATTAAGTAGTAAAGAAAAAGACAACACGGTAAGGTGAACAAGACAATTAAAAACAGGACACTTTATCAAGAGAGTATCTTAATGCCCTATAATCCCACTGAAAGGTGCTCAATTATTACTAAACAGTGATGTAAAAGTTATAATCTTGTTGCTAAGTAGATATATATAAATACTAAGTAGAACATTCAAAATTTTAAAAAACTGAAAATCCCCAAGTGTTGGCTGGAATGTGGAAGAACAGAAGCCTATATACTCTTAGTAAAGTGTAAAATGCTATATTTACTTTGGAAAACTGTTTAGCACTATCTGCTAAAGTTTTAAAAATATGACCTGTTACTTTTACTCCTATGTATTCAACAGAAATGCATGCAAATAAGCACCAAAAAAATAATTCACAAGAACCTTCATAGTGCTGTTATTTGAACAGTCCAAACTGAAAGTACCTCAAATTTCTATCAAAAATAGAAAGAGCAAATAAACTATCATTTTGATGGAATATTTATGTCAATGAGAGCAAATGAAAAGAACTTCTACATACACAACATGGACTAATCCCATAAACATAATGCTGGGAAGCCAGACAAAAGTATATAAAATGCTGCATAAAAATCAAATGCACAGGGAATTCTGGGAAGATGGTGGCATGAGCAGGGCGGTGGAAATCTCCTCCCAAAATCATATATATTCGTGAAAATACAACAAGTACAACTATTCCTAAAAGAGAGACCAGAAGATACAGTACAACAGCCAGGCTACAGCTACATCTGCAAGAACTCAGCGCCTCACGAAGCGGGTAAGATACAAAGCTGCAACGCAGTGGGGCCTGAGCACTCCCCCACCCCAGCTCACTGGTGGGAGGAAAAGAATCAGAGTGCAGAGGGAGTGGAAGCACAGGACTGCTAAATAACCAGCCCTGGTGATCTGCTTCAGGAGCACAGACACACATCACATGGTGTACTGGAGATTAGAGAAACGGAAGGGCAGGATCTGAGATGGAGACTGCAAGCAGGCCTCACAACCAGCTCCCCTGGGACAAAAGAAAAGCAGGCGCTTTTTTTAAAAGTCTTAAAGAGAAAAGGGCCCAATAGGGGAACAAAATCGTCCCAGCGCACTCAGCCCAGCAGGCTGGGAATCTTGAGGAATTCCTGGCCCCCTAACTGGGTGCCGGGTAAAGCAACCCCGCCAAAGCCCCTTACAGCAATAAGCAGCCTGCCATTCATTTCCTGCGGCCGGGGCCACAAACGGTCCGGCAGATCCGCCACAGATGCGGATCAGTGGGAGAGCGGCCCCGCCCACAGCAACCACACATTATCTTCTCCTGGTGGGTGCGTAGCTAACCGGGAAGGGCCACGGAAGCCAGAGCAAGGTCTGGAAGGCACCAAGGGGCACAGAACACACCCGGCATGCCTGCAAACCCCCACAGTGCTCTAGGCTAGCCTGAGGGCGGCCCCGCACACAGCAGCTCAGGGGATTATCCCAGAGACTGCCTCCCAGTGTGCGGGTAACCAGCACAGGCTCCGGAGAAGGGCAAGGAGAACAACAAACAGGAAGGGACTTTGTTCTTCCAGCTGACACACGTGGCACCTGCCTGCGACCACTTCTACCGCCATGAAAAGACAGAAGAATATGGTCGAGTCAAAGATCACCCAGACAACCCCAGAGAGAGGGCCTGGTGGGATAGATTTAAACAATCTTCCTGAGAAAGAATTCAGAATAAAAGTCATAACCATGCTGATGGACCTACAGAGAAATATGCAAGAACTAAGAGAGGGGGCTCTCTTGTCCCCTCCTGGCATGAGCCAGGAGCTCTTTCCTCTCACTTTATTTCTAAATAAAAGCCTGTACCTTGCTCTCCTACCTTGAGTGTTTGTGAACCTCATTCTTCAGCTTCGTGAACAAGAACCCCAGCATCATTGTTACATTACTCTGACCGTAATTATCTTGCCTTGCTTTTTCCGGAGGCCCTCACCCATTCTGTCTAAACCCACAGTCCGTCTTAAGGTCGCCCTCACCTTCTCTAAGTGTGTAACTTTAAATAAAACTTTGACTCTGCTTCCCAAAAAGAAAAAAAAAAAAAGAACTAAGGGAGGAAGTCAGGCGAGACATTACAGAAATTAAACAATTGATTGACGGACTTAAGAGCAGACTGGACGAGGTGCAAGAGACTGTTAATGGAATACAAATCAGAGAACAGGATACAGAGAAGCTGAGGCAGAGAGAGATAAAAGGATCTCTAGGAATGAAAGAATATTAAGAGAACGTGTGACCAATCCAAACGGAACAATATTCGCATTATAGGAGTACCAGAAGAAGAGAGAAAAAAAGGGATAAAAAGTGTCTTTGAAGACATAATTGGGGAAAACTTCCCCAAGCTGGGAAAGGAAACAGTTTCTCAGACCATGGAAGGCCACACATCCCCCAACAGAAGCGACCCAAGGAAGACAACACCAAGACATATAATAATTAAAATGGCAAAGATGAAAGACAAGGACAGAGTACTAAAGGCAACCAGAAAGAGAAAAAAGATCACCTACAAAGGAAAACCCATCAGACTATCATCAGACTTCTCAACAGAAACCTTACAGGCCAGAAGAGAATGGGATGATATATTTAACACAATGAAACAGAATGGCCTTGAACCAAGAATACTGTATCCAGCACAATTATCATTTAAATTTGAGGGAGGGATTAAACAATTCCAGACAAGTGAAAATTCAGGGAATTTGCCTCCCACAAACTACCTCTACAGGATATCTTACAGGGACTGCTCTAGATGGAAGCACTCCTAAGGCTAAAAAGATGTCACCAGAGAAAATAAAATCATACCAAAGAAAGCAGACCATCCAAATACTAACTAAAGGTAACAAATAAAATTAACTATCCACAACAGTTAAAGGAAATCTAAAAGAGTACAGAATAAAACACCTAGCATGTAAAGAATGGAGGACGAAGAATAAGAAGGAAGAGAAATAAAGAATCAGAAGACTGTGTTTATAATAGCTTAACAAGAGAGTTAAGTTACACTGTTAGATACTAAAGAAGCTACCCTTGAACCTTTGGTAACCACAAATCTAAAGCTGGCAAGGGCAATAAGTACATATCTATCAATAATCACCCTAAATGCAAATGGACTGAATGCACCAATCAAAAGACACAGAGCAACAGAATGGATAAAAAAGCAAGACCCATCTATATGCTGTTTACAAGAGACACACCTCAAACGCAAAGATATACATAGACTAAAAGTGAAGGCATGGAAAAAGATATTTCATGCAAACAACAGGGAGAAAAAAGCAGGTGTTGCAGTACTTGTATCCCACAAGACAGACTTCAAAACAAAGAAAGCAGCAAGAGATAAAGAAGGACATTACATAATGATAAAGGGGTCAGTCCAACAAGAGGATATAATCATTATAAACATATATGCACCCAACACAGGAGCGCAGACATATATGAAAGAAATACTAACAGAACTAAAGGAAGAAATAGAAAGCAATGCATTCACCTTAGGAGACTTCAACACACCACTCACTCCAAAAGACAGATCAACCAGACAGAAAATAAGTAAACACACAGAGGCACTGAACAACACACTAGAACAGATGGACCTAACAGACATCTACAGAACTCTACACCCAAAAGCAGCAGGATATACGTTCCTCTCAAGTGCACATGGAATATTTCCCAGAATAGACCACATACTGGCCACAAAAAGAACCTCAGTAAATTCAAAAATACTGAAATCCTACCAACTTCTCAGATCACAAAGGAATAAAACTAGAAATAAATTGTACAAAGAAAACAAAGAGGCTCACAAATACATGGAGGCTTAACATGCTCCTAAATAATCAATGGATCAACGACCAAGTTAAAACAGAGATCAAACAATATATGGAGACCAATGAAAACAACAGCACAAAGCCCCAACTTCTGTGGGACACAGCAAAGGCAGTTCTAAGAGGAAAGTATATTGCAATCCAGGCCTATTTAAAGAAGGAAGAACAATCCCAAATGAATAGTCTAAAGTCACAATTATTGAAATTGGAAAAAGAAGAACAAATGAGGCCCAAAGTCACCAGAAGGAGGGACATAATAAAGATCAGAAAAGAAATAAATAAAATTGAGAAGAATAAAACAATAGAAAAAAATCAATGAAACCAAGAGCTGGTTCTTTGAAAAAATAAACAAAATAGATAAACCCCTAGCCAGACTTATTAAGAGAAAAAGAGAATCTACACACATAAACAGAATCAGAAATGAGAAAGAAAAAATCACGACGGACCCCACAGAAATACAAAGAATTATTAGAGAATACTATGAAAATCTATATGCTAACAAGTTGGAAAATCTAGAAGAAATGGACAACTTCTTAGAAAAATACAACCTTCCAAGACTGACCAAGGAAGTAACAGAAAACCTAAACAGACCAATTACCAGCAACGAAATTGAATCAGTAATCAGAAAACTACCCAAGAACAAAACCCCCAGGCCAGATGGATTCACTGCTGAATTTTATCAGACATATAGAGAAGACATAATACCCATTCTCCTTAAAGTTTTCCAAAAAATAGAAGAGGAGGGAATACTTCCAAACTCATTCTATGAAGCCAGCATCGCTCTAATACCAAAACCAGGCAAAGACCCCACAAAAAGAGAAAATTACAGACCAATATCTCTGATGAACATAGATGCACAAGTACTCAACAAAATACTAACAAACCGAATTCAAAAATACATCAAGAGGATCATGCACCATGATCAAGTGGGATTCATCTCAAGGATGCAAGGATGGTACAACATTCAAAAATCCATCAACCTCATCCACCACATCAACAAAAAGGACAAAAACCACATGATCATCTCCATAGATGCTGAGAAAGCATTTGACAAAATTCAACATCCATTCATGATAAAAACTCTCAACAAAATGGGTATAGAGGGCAAGTACCTCAACATAATAAAGGCCATATATGACATATCATACCACAGCCATCATAGTTAACAGCAAGAAACTGAAAGCTTTTCATCTAAGATTGGGAACAAGACAGGGATGCCCACTCTCCCCACTGTTACTCAACATAGTACTGGAGGTCCTAGCCACGGCAATCAGACAAAACAAAGAAATACAAGGCATCCAGATTGGTAAAGAAAAAGTCAAATTGTCACTATTTGCAGATGACATGATATTGTACATAAAAAACCCTAAAGACTCCACTCCAAAACTACTAGAACTAAAACCTGAATTCAGCAAAGTTGCAGGATACAAAATTAATACACAGAAATCTGCTGCTCTACTATACACTAACGATGAGCTAACAGAGAAATCAGGAAAACAATTCCATTCACAATTGCATCAAAAAGAATAAAATACCTAGGAGTAAACCTAATTAAGGAAGTGAAAGACCTATACCCTGAGAACTACAAGATACTCCTAAGAGAAATTAAAGAGGACACTAACAAATGGAAATTCATCCCATGCTCTTGGCTAGGAAGAATAAATACTGTCAAAATGTCTATACTACCTAAAGCAATCTACAGATTCAATGCAATCCCTATCAAAATACCAACAGCTTTCTTCAATGAACTGGAACAAATAGTTCTAAAATTCATATGGAACCACAAAAGACCCCGAATAGCCAAAGCAATCCTGAGAAGGAAGAATAAAATGGGTAATTATGCTCCCAGACTTCAAGCTCTACTACAAAGCCACAGTCATCAAGACAATCTGGTACTGACACAAGAACAGACCCACAGACCAGTGGAACAGAACTGAAAATCCAAACATTAACCCAAACATATACAGTTAATTAATATATGATAAAGGAGCCTTGGATATACAATGGGGAGATGACAGCCTCTTCAGCAGCTGGTGTTGGAAAAACTGGACAGCTACATGTAAGAGAATGAAACTGGACTACTGTCTAACCCCATACACAAAGGTAAACTCAAGGTGGATCAAAGACCTGAATGTAAGTCATGAAACCATAAAACTCTTAGAAAAAAACATAGGCAAAAATCTCTTGGACATAAACATGAGTGACTTCTTCATGAACATATCTCCCCAGGCAAGGGAAACAAAAGCAAAAATGAACAAGTGGGACTATATCAAGCTGAAAAGCTTCTGTACAGCAAAGGACACCATCAGTAGAACAATAAGAGATCCTACAGTATGGGAGAATATATTCATAAATGATGTATCCGATAAGAGGTTCCAATTAAGAAATAGGCAGAGGACATGAATAGACACATCTCTAAAGAAGGAATTCAGATGGCCAACAGGCACATGAAAAGATGCTCCACATCGCTAATCATCAGAGAAATGCAGATTAAAACCACAATGAGATATCACCTCACACCAGTGAGGATGGCCAACATCCAAAACACAAACAACAACAAATATTGGTGAGGATGCGGAGAAAGGGGAACCCTTCTACACTGCTGGTAGGAATGCAAATTAGTTCAACCATTGTGGAAAGCAGTATGGAGGTTCCTCAAAAAACTCAAAATAGAAATACCATTTGACCCAGGAATTCCACTCCTAGGAATTTACCCCAAGAATGCAGCAGCCCCGTTTGAAAAAGACATATGCACCCCTATGTTTATTGCAGCACTATTTACAATAGCCAGGAAATGGAAGCAATCTAAGTGTCCATCAGTAGATGAATGGATAAAGAAGATGTGGTACATATATACAATGGAATATTATTCGGCCACAGAAGAAAACAAATCCTACCGTTTGCAACAACATGGATGGAGCTAGAGGGTATTATGCTCAGTGAAATAAGCCAAGCCAAAAAAAGACAAGTATCAAATGATTTCACTCATATGTGGAGCACAAGAGGAAAGAAAAATACTGAAAGAAAAATACAGTAGCAGACTCACAGAACCCAAGAATGGACTAATAGTTACGAAAGGGAAAGGGACTGGGGAGGATGGGCAGGAAGGGAGGGACAAGGGGGAAAAAGGGGCATTACGATTAGCAGATGTAATGTTGGGGAGGCACAGGGAGGGCTGTACAACTCAGAGAAGACAAGTAGTGATTCTATAGCATCTCACTAAGCTTATGGACAGTGACTGTAGTGGGGCTGGTGCGGGGGACCTGATGAAATGGGTAGTTTAATAACCATAATATTGCACATGTAATTGTAGATTAATGATACCAAAATAAATTTTAAAAAGGGGGAGGATTACAACTGCTACCATAGTGATACACACAAATTAGAAATTGTTCATTTACAATTATGATTAAAAAAAACACTGATTACAATAAGGTTATTACCAAAATTGAGTAACATATAAAAGAAAAATGATTCAGGGTAATTTAAAGACTATAATGGTGACTTTCAGAAGAGATGCTAAATGGAATGACTATTAAATATAGAGCCAGTCTTCCTTCCCTAAGGCCTTCATCTACTGCCACCTGGAATTTTAGAATTAGTTCATTAGTTTAACAGGAAAATGCTGGGACTTAAATTATCAATTTGGAACAATTACATTTGTTAGTATATAGAAGAGATGGTTAATGATTCTCAAAAATATCTTTTAATGAGTCAAAAGTTAAAATATTAACAGAATCCCTATTTAATGTCAAACACAAGATTACTACTGGTGCTGTAGTCCCGTTTAATTTGCCATTTTTAATGTCATTCCCTTAAAAACATGCACTGATGGTTAATGAATATATTCTAAAAAATTATTTCAATAGGGATTATTCACTGATTAAGACACAAGAAAGAGACTATGGAAAAGAAAAGGCATGTCTAAAGGTCAGGAAAGAATAATGGAATACATTAAACCTCAAAGATTAGAGAAAGAATCTTATTTTCTGTAAAACTGGAATCATTAGGTGTGTCACTTTTAGCCCTTTAAGAATAAGAGCCTAAAGAAAGATAAGCTAAGTAAAATTCCCACTAATTTTCATTATATTCATTAGGATATAACATTGTAGATATGTAGCTTGTTTTATAAAGATGTGGTAAAAATTTTGAAAGCCACTTAAAACTAATCATCCAAGTATATTGTGTATCTTTGAAGATTTTACCTGTTTTCAATTTGAAGGATAATTCCATGTAAATTTTAAAGTAACTGATATGGAAAAGAAACTTTCTCAGACTCACCGATATGTCAGACTGCCATTTCTTTTCTTGAAAACAGAAAATAACTTAATGCATTCTAGCATATTAATAAAGGATTCTAGCATATTCCAAATAAGACTGTTATATTAGCATCCTGAATTTTCAGGACTTTTCCTACCGTTAGGAAACTAAACTGAAAGAAAGAACACCATCTTCTCCGTCTATAGCTGTGTAATATAATGAAGAAGAAATGCAATGCCAGTATAACCTATGTTTAGAAATAGCATACAATAAGCTATTGCCAATTATTTTCCACTTGTGAAGTCTTAACAAATATTATAAATGGCATTAAATGTAACTGTGGCTTATGTAATAAACTAAAGAAGCTGTCATAATGGTCTGTAAAATTCTAAAATTGTATATAATATAATCTATTATATCCTATATACATATAGTATATAATATATATCCATTATAACCATAATCTTCTGTTCTTTCACTATCCAAATTTTACTTATACACACATACATATATGATATAAAATAACCCATATGACTCAGTCTGTAGTTCAAGAATTTCACTATTTTGAGACACTTGTTTCAATCAGCATTTAAAAACTTATATGCTAATTTCTACCTCAGTGAAATATAAGCATATGTTAATACTGTTGACCAACATTAACAATTTAATCATTCTGTGTCTACACATACCAACTCTGTAATTTCAGATATTTGTTTCCCAATCCTTTTTTCTTTATGCTCAAAGCACAGGCAAACTTTATCTTTCTTCAGAATATTTTTGTCTTTTAACCTTCCAGCATGTAGGTCACTTTCAATTACATGAAAAGCACCTCATGCCCAGTACTAAAGGACACAGTACTGACCTATATAATGCAGGACATAGTAACAAAAAACCAAATGTGTACAAAGTCCCTTTGTTTTATATTCCTGATGGATCAAAAATTTTTAATAGTAATAAAATCTTATAAAACAAAATTATTCAGTAATACTATAAAAAACAAGTCATTCTCAGTTACTGTAGCCAAGAAAAGCTTAGTATAATTTAAAGTAGATGAGAGTAAGTACAAGAAATTTCAAGCAGTGAGCCGCTCTAGGGAAAGTACCAATGAACGTGGCAAACTCAGATGATCGAGCCAAGAGGTATTTTTCACATGGAAGGTTAAGATGGGGCCAAAGACAGCATTCTGAACAGCAGGATGTAGAGTTGAAGGGACTTGATCATACTACAACAGAAGCCATTTTTAGGTTCCTGAGCAAATAATGAAAAAGCACAGGCAGAAGAGTGAAAAATTATATGGTTGAATTATGTACTATGATGTTTTGAGTATAATCGAGAGTAAAGTGAGATTGCCAAGGAACAAAGGACAATGAAATAGATGTAAACAAACAAACTGCCTATTTGAAATTCTGTCTAGCAACTGATAGAGAAAAAAGCACATATCATCTGCCACCATGACACACATGTCATTGGTTGGCAATGCTTACCCTAGAGTAAACTTAAAAATTTCAAATCTTCTTTGTAAATAAGCAACATGAAAAAAATATACTTAGGTAATACCATGTGGCAAAATTATGAATTGCTGCTGACATCTAAGAATGGAACATATATGCTAAATTTACTATGGCATTTGATACAAGAGGGAATTTTATAAGCCATTTTTTTTAAATATTAAATGACAAAATAAGATGTTAAATGTAATTTAATAAAGCCATAGCTAGTGTTAAAACGTGTATTAAAACAAGTATTTCACTAATGTATTAACCAAAGATAATACAAAATTATAGGATAAAGGATAAAGGATGATTAAATAAATGTATACAGTAAATGAAGCCACATGATCATATTAGCCAGTTAATAACATAACTATGAAACTAGTCACATGATGTTTTAATACACATCATCATTTTCCTAGACTTTCTCCACAAAAAGAAAACTAATTTCCAAGCTTTCAAGCAATTAAGCTTTTTATAAAATCTTGTTTTTGATTATAAATTGACACATTCAGGGAAGGAAATAACCAAAAAAGCAATTACTTGTCATGCAAACAAAACAGGTGACTGACCAAATTTTTCCTTTCTTTAATTCAGTTTTTCTGCTGTGAAGTAGACAGATATGTTTTGAATTGTATAAAGGAAGGGATATTAAGCTGATATTTAATTCTTGTAAAAGGAGCTCTTGGTTTTAAGCTATTTGAGCTCAAATATGTATCTTAGACATAAAAAAATGTCAAGTATTATTTTTGGTCTTCATAAGGTTTTTTTAACTATTTTTGCAAAAGCTGTAAGTTTCAGGGATAAAAGAATCTCGAGGGGTCACCAAGTGAAACCTTGGTATTTTGGAGGTGAAAGCGCTGAGGCCCACACAGAGTAAATGACTCATTTGGCTTCCGAGGTCAGTTTGTTGGTGTTTTGGATTACAGGTTCTCGTACTTTCACTCAGATACTCAATATCATTTTAAGCTGCTTTGCTCACAGTACTAACTCCACAAAAATTATGGTCTTGGCCCACTACAAGTATTAGTAAGACAAGAATTATGAGTAATATCAGATGATGGTCTTTCAGAAAAAGTAAGTTTCAAGAACAGAAATACATTTTTATGAGCACTGTGCCCTCTCAGAGGTAAAGACACATAGTTGAGTTAATGGAATTTTTGTCTCACCACTTGGTCATATGATACAAATTAATATATAAAATGTTGATACTGATTGTGCTTATCTAGGTGAATCTTAAAGCAAATTCACCTGGTTATTTTTATTCTTTAAAATTTCATTTGAAATAGTATCATCAAAGATTTAATTAAAACTGGAAATTAAAATTGGAAAGAATAACCTTCTAAAAGTATTATTTTCTCCTAATTATTTATAATGGAAGTGTCATTACAATATGATATAACAATTATAATGTATTAAGCTTAAGTGTCTTCTAAAATTATATCTTAAATTTTAAAAATACTGAAGCTTTCTCTGTTTCAAACCAATTTACTGACAAACTTTTTAAATTGAAATGTTGTATTTACATTTTTGCCCTTCAATCTGAAAATAATGATAGCTCATAAGAATAAAAGCACCAATTATTTTTCAGGTTAAAACTAAGAATAGTATACCTTCATCCTGTTGTGTCTTCTATTTCACAACTTTCAACAAAGTTGCAAGTGATAACAGAAATCAAACCTAATTTAAGTGATAGCAAATCTAATGGTTATCATGCTTAGAATATATATTAAGTATTTTACCACTCAATAACCAGAAAATATTAAAGATTCTAAGGATGTAATTACAAAGTCACATATAAGGAGCAATATGCAAGTCAGCCACAAAATGAAATCTGAAAAAAAAAAGACATTTTAAAAAGATGAATATTTACACATAACGGTCCACACAAATCAGGATGGATTCATCTAGAAAAACATGGCTCAGAGAAAAAGCAAGTAAAGTCAACACAGTTGTACTAAAAAAAATACTTGCCACATTTTAACAAGCAGTACTGATGAAATTTCAATTAACTAAAGTCTACATCTCAATTTCTAATTCTTAGAATCTAACTGAAATCACCAAGGTAAACACTATACAGAACAATTTGCCATTAACTCACCACCATGCAATTTTTGTAATAGGCGTTTGCTCATGTTGTGCCCCTCTCTGCACATAAACTGTCCTCTTGACTGATTCACAACTAAGATCAGGTGGGAGGTATACTCTTCCTTTGTACTCCCAAAATAACCTATGCATAAAGTTTGTGTCTCTGCCTTCTTCAGTACACTGAGGCTCCTTAAGAGCAAAAACGTTTTATTTATCTTTAGCTCTCAATTGCACTGGAAAGTACACTTAGCATATAAGAGGCACTCAAAAAAAAAAGATTTGTTCTTTAATTAAATTTCATCAATATGGCCAAAGCAACAGTACACAAATCAGATGAAATTAAATCATTGGCACAGGCTGGTTTGGGACAGAAGTTCTTCACCCCTGTTTTAAAGCTTTAGTTGGTCACATAAGTAAAAAATTACCACTTGCATTAATATCACACAAACATAGAAACAAGAAATGCCTTACCTACAATTATTTGTTAATAAATTATTTAGCAAGGTGAATTGTCAACACACACTGAGCCTACCTCCCTCCTTCCAGTAAGTTTATTCTCCATGACTTTCTTCTTCAAAACCATAACTCTCTGGGACTTCCCTTAATCTCCTGATTTTGCTTATTCCATGCCTAGATGGCGAAGAATGCCTCAGGAGAAAGCAGGAGCAATATTGAAAAGCCCAGATTCAAAACAGAGGCAAAGTTTTAGGCAAAGCAGGATTACTCAGACTAATAGTCTGATCCATTAATAAACAGATACAAAGTTATAAAATAGAAAAGGATTATTTAAAAAGATACGATAATGAATGATCAAAGATGTCAATATTTAGTATAGAACCTATCTCCTAGTTCCCAAGTCTTGTATTCACCCATTTACACCCATTTAGTATTACACTGATTATAAGTCCATAAATATAACTAGGTAACACACAATTTATTTTCCTGCTGGCTGGGTGATCAATTTCCAGTAGGGTTAAGGAGGTTATTCTTTGACATTATGAAGCGAAGATGGTCTCTAAATTTGAAATAAAAAAAATGAGGGTTCAATTGTGGCATTAACACCACCTTTCAAATTTCCTTCTGTAGGGGTATTTTGCTTAAAATAGAGATCACTTTAAATGAGACCAAGAAACTCAAAGTATTTTTAAGATTGATTTTAAGATACTATACACCAAGAACTTTTGGAATTCTAATAAGAGCACTAAATGGTCAGCAGAAGTAAACTGATTTATAGTACTCGTTTAGGTGCCTGTTATCCCTTTAAGAAACTTCTGTTTTCTTCATAACATCAATGATAGTCATTTAACTAAGGTCAAACTGTTTTCCCTTTAATTTTCAGACTTGAAAAACAGGCATGGTAATGCCAAAACCATGTGGATATTAAAGTACATTCTAAGAGCTCTAAAATAAAAAGGTAAATGACTTTATATCACATATAATAGTGAAGATCATCCAAAGAAAGACAGCTACAACATGATTTCACTCATTTGTGGAGTATAAAAACTAGGCAAAACTGAAAGAACAAAATAGCAACAGGCTCACAGACTCCAAGAAGGGACTAGCGGTTACCAAGGGCAAGGGTTGGGGAGGGTGGGTGCAGAGGGAGGAAGAAGGGGATTAAGAGGCACTATAATTCACAATCACAATATAGGTAGGTCACAGGGAAGGTGATACAGCATGGAGAGGACAAGTAATGACTCTATAGCATCTTGCCATGCTGATGGACAGTGACTGCAATGAGGGGGTGAGGACTTGATAATATGTGGAAGTGCTGAAACCACACTGTTGTTCATGTGAAACCTTCATAAGATTGTATATTAATGATAATTTAATTAAAAAATAAAATATCAAAATAAGACTGAATAATAATGGCTCAAAAAAGCATTAAATGAAATGGTTAATAGAAGAGTATCAAAGCAATTTAAAAAAAGAATTACTCTACCCAAACAAAACATCTTAAAATAGTAGTTAAATTCACTATCTAGGAAATCAGACTCAAATATTTTAAGAAAAATCCAAAAGATTATTTAATATTTAATGAATTCCATTTGAGGGATCACAGGAACTAATAACCACCTCTCAAGATCTCAGAAATATGCAATGCATAAAACAAGTAAATATTTAGCAGGTATCAACAATTCATCATCCCTTGTCCTCTAAGGACACACCACTACCACCAACTGATCTCATTCTTGAACCATACGATCAAACATTGCAACGCTTATCTGAAGAACTGCACCTAAAACGACATCAACTCTTTAAAGCCTACAGGCTGGAGAAGCAGCGAGGAGAAAGCAGGCCAGAACATTGCCACAACAGTACTTAATCAATTCTTAACCTGCCATGTGGTAACATGTAGCCTCCTGTCTACACCTCCTGCCTCTACTTTAATGAACTCTGAAGGTCTGATATTTGTTTTCTGATCAGGGATTTCTAGACTTCTGAACTCTTATTCTTTCACTTCCCTGAATTCTCTCATTCTATCAGTTGCCTGTAACTCAACCTCACTCATATTTCTAAAAAATCACAATAAGGATTTTTGTGTTACTGTCTGTTGACAAGGACTCAGGCCTTGTGTACTACATTCAAACAAGCTCTAGAGTTTAACTGAATTTTTTGGCTTATATTTGAATCTTAGCTTTTCTCCCTGATGGTGATTAGAAATTGAGACTATATGTAAACACAAAGTGTCCAATTTTTCTTTATAAGGGACACTGAATAAGGTTAATATCTGAAATAAATGACTAAAGAAACTGCATGTGCTCTCTAAGGATTTCATTTATTGAAGCTAATTATTCCTAATTAACATAATCAAGTTGGGAATACTGTACCTAAACAGGGGTTTTCTTGGGAACTGTAGGTCAGTATGAGTCAGCTATGGCCCTGAGACTCAAGTAACAAGCATCTTAATAATGGAATTAAAAGCTGATGAAAAACTTCTGGTTCCATTAACATCTGATCTTCTTTATGGGATAACAAAATGGGCAAACCATGCCTAAATGGAAAGTCTGACATAAAATAAATGAAGAAGACTATGTTTTGAAAATCTTGAGAATTTAGTAAGTTAAATTTGTAAGGGAAATGAGTGGGGATAGAAATAAAATATGTTTTAGCATTACTATGTTAGATCAGACATAAGTACCCTGGGAAATCTTGCTCTAATACAATTAATCACATATATTCCTCTCCAAAAGAATAATTTGATCCATTTCTAAGGATCCTAATTTGATACTTGCTATCCCACCTCATTTTATCTTTAACTTAGATTGTCTTTATTTAAAAAAATGCAAGCCTTCTATTTTGTACATTAATGGAAGTCATACCTAAGAATTTATTAGCTTAGATAATTGCAAACAAAATTCCCAAGTACTTCCAAACTAATAATTGAGGACACTATGGGAAAGTTTCTTTGAAGGGAACACTACCTTCTTCATCCCTAAAGTTCTGATGAGATCTCCAAATCAGAATCTCATAAAAATATTCACACCATGGGAATGCTATGATGGATAAATTCATATAATGCATAGAAATTACTCTCCCTCTGACAATGGTTTTCATTTTTGACTGCCTTCACTTAACAAATTTGAGAATATCAATTTTAAGTAGATAGAAGCTTCAGTAGTATGGTACTCCAACTATATAACAAATCAATTTTAAGCCAAGAGTTTGACAATTATATCAAGAAGCAACTACTATCCCTTAGAGACCTTTCCTTTCTACTGCTGATTTTCAAGGAACCACTATTATTCTATTAAATATTATTCTGAGCACAAAGTAATCACCAATTGAAATCTATAGATGCACTACAAAAATTCGACAAAGTGGTAGGAGGAAGTTAGTAGTAAAAAGAGGAAGTAGGAAAATACCAGAGTGATATCACATATCTTCTTTCCCAAAGCCGAGTATTTAATTAGCATATGGCCCAAAGCCTTTCTTAATTATCCCTCAAATCCTTTGGAGAAACTTACTTATTTTTAAAAAGTATGAAATTAAGAGAATGGTCATAAACATCTCTTAATGCTTTTTGTCTTTGATGAGTAATAATGACTAATTTCCAGATCAGTGAGCATAAGGCTGTCTATACATGACCCACCTGAAATGCCTCTGATTTTACCAACTCCCTACTCTTTGTCTGCAAAAAAAAAGATTATTATGTAGGCTTCACCAAAGAGTCAGAGACACTCTTTTAAATTTTGGTTTAAGGAACAAATCCTGCAGCTTATATAGAAATTATTTCAAATGAGGATTGGTCATTACAAAAGCATTAAATTAATGACACAGGATCATGAACCCTGAAGTAAATCAAAACCAATTTTCCCCTGGTAAGTAAGATTTAAAAAGCTAAATATAGGAACATTACAGAGGAGAAAAGTCTCAGCAAAATCTACCATGAATTCAAAAAATTGAGTTAAAATTTATGTTAAATAACACTCAAGTTCAAAATAAATTAATTTAGAAATAAGCTATAATAATATTTCTCAACTTCATATTCAACAATGTTATCTGAAGTATTTTTAAACTTACCCAAATGGAGTAATGTAAATTGGGCTGCCAGTTCCTTTGCATCTTCTAATGTAGCACAGAGTTTGTCTGGCATGAAGTAACTCTGGGATCCATTTGGAATAGCAGGAATAACAATTTTATATACCAAGAGTACTTTCCCATCTTGACTTGTTGTTGAATATAAGTAATATTCTGGTGGTGCCCAATTATTTTTATTGCAGTAGTAATCCAAATGCATTACTGCAGAATTGAAATGACTGGATTTTAAAGAATACATACTAATTGGGGTAAGCTTTGTTCCAGGAAAAAATGGGTAAGTGCATCTTTCCATTTCAGGGGGGCTTGGGCTATGCTGACCATTGAGACAAACTGGAAAACTGGGTGACTTGCCTAGAGTTTTTGGGTGGCTTTCTTCCTTGTTAGCAAACACAATCAAGTTTTCAGAACTGGGGCTAATCTGACCATTATTATGTCTCCAAGTGGATTCTTTAGCTACTGGTTTTGCTAGTGTTACCTCAATACTTGCTCCATCAATGCATTTTCCATTCATAACAGACATAGCAGCCACCGCATCTTCTCGGTTGAAGAAGTGAACAAAAGCATAATCTCTAAGTTTCTTTACTCGTTCAACTGCACCAAGTTTGAATTTATTGAATTCTGCTTTAATTGTTTCCTCTGTAGTTGAAATCATTAAATTTCTTACATACAGAATTTTAACTCTCTGCATGGTTTCCTCATCAACCTCTTTCTCTGGGTCAGCCCAATCTACCTGAATGGTATGGCCCCATAATTGGAATGTTCCTGTAAAAAAGAATAAATTAACCTAAATACATATAAACAAATAAAGTCAAAAATTATTAAGAACAACTGTTTCTCCAAAGAAAGAGAAACTCAGGTACAAATAAATATATTTAGTTAAGCATTAGTTTCCTAAGCATATGAACATTTTTACTTAAGCAAGCCTAGCCAGAACTTATGGTGGAACTAATTTTAAAAGTGAATAGAACAAAGTACACTTCAAAGATAGACATTTATTAGAAGAATCAGGTATTGTCATCTGGATTTTTATTCAACAACCATTAACAGCTCAATACAAGTATATACATTCATTAAATTAGTAAATTATAAATAATTACTCCTTTTAGAGGAACAACATTTTGCCTTTTAGAATCATTTCATTTATCTTCCTTACTCAAATAATCCTTATTCCTCTTTAAGGGCATTATATATTTTCATAATATTGATCTATGAGATACTATAATTTTTCCATATTTATAATAAGGTTAATTTGGAAAAATAAAATAAAAAGATAAGTTTACCTGGAATTAGTTTTCTCCTAGCCATAGCTGCAGCTCTGTGAGATTCATATTCAACAAATGCAAAACCACGATTTTTAGTCTTATCAGTTGCACTCGGATAAACAATGACATCTACAACTCCTTCTGTAACTTTCTTCATTTCATCCAAAATTTCTTCTTTATTCTTTTCCTTGGGAATAGCTCCAATAAATAATCTGCAATTATCCAAACTTACACACACACCAATAAACTTTCCTGGTCGAATCTCGTAATTATTAAGAATTCTGATGGCTAACTGGGCTTCTTCTCTTGTAGTGTACATCACAAATGCATAGCCTCGATTCTCACCACTAAACTCCATCATTAGTCGAAACTCATATATCTTCCCAGCTCTTTCAAATACAGGAACTAACTCATCTTCATACATATCACGAGGTATTTTTCCTACAAAAACTTCACAGCCTCTAGGTGGAGGTGGACCTTCCCAACCTGGAAGAGAAAAACATAGTCTAACAGGACATTTATATTCACCCGTCAGTCATTTACTCATGCCACAAATTTACTGTAAGCCTTCTATGTGCCATGCACTATTCTAGGCATTCAGGATACAACATGAACAAAACAGAAGCCCCTTCCCTCAAAAAAGTTATATCCTTGGCAAAGGAGATGACAGTAAGTGCTTTGAAAAAACAAAACCACAGAAGGGTTGATATTTTTGGTAGTCAGGTATATCTTCTCTGAGCACATGAGCTTTAAGCAGAATTTGAATGAAATGAAGGATAGAGCCTGAGGATATATCAGGACAAGGAAAAATCCAAATGCTTTATGTTAGAACAATGTAGAGCAGCAGGGGGCCTGTGTAGCTAGGATGTACCTGAGGGAGGAATAAAGCCATAGGCAATGTAGCCATCCATGGTAGCTGGAGGCCAAGGTTTTAAGTCTGACAGAACATTAATTGAAGGGTTTTGAACCAAGAAATTTCAGTGGCTATTGTACCTATTCACTTGCTTGCATGGGGCCTGCATCTAATACAAACACCACTCCTCTACTCACTGCTCTTTCAAATTCCTCTCCAGATGACCTCCTCTTTTAATCGCTACAGTAACCTTTTCTTGACTTCTTTCTAAACCCACCCCAGCTTCTTTCTCAATTGCTTCTTAAACCAAGAGTAGAGTCAAAAAAAATGTAACCATAAGACATGTATAACATAAGTAATATACTTCTTTTCCCTTACAACAGTGAAAATGATTGCTAGGGTACTTAAGCAGTTACAAGAAAAGAGTTGTTATTCAGGGTACTTGGGGATAGATACACCTGATGTAAATGACTACATTAAAGATTCGATTTTGTTTTAACATAAACAAATTCACACCTGGAGGAGGACCACCAAATTTCCTTTGCCCATTTTCTTGAACCATGCTGTAACCAGTCTTTTCCATCAAAGCAAGTAATGCTGCTTCATTCTGAATACCAGTCCGGACTTTACTGCACCCACTTGTTCTACCTATATTTTCTTCATTCATGGCTGCAGCTCCTAAAACAAAATTTAAAAACAGTGTTTATGACATGGAGCACCAGGAACCTATGAGGCTTTTCTTTGGGTTGAAAGAAACCGAAGATAGTGTAGTTGGCACATTTGGTGATCACTGTAGTCCTGCCTGCAAAGTTCTCTACAGTGGAAGCTGGAAATTTCTTTTAATGTCACTAGTCCTTTAAGCAGTACCTTTAGAAGGCCTAAAAGGGAGGCGAAAGTGAAAAAGTGGAAGAAACAAAAAAACAAGAGTAGGAAAACAAAAGTAAGTGAAACGGAGTTGGAGAAGAAATAAGCAGAAGTAACAAAATACACTGCCACCAATGAATACACGATCACTGCCGATCTACACAGTCCAAGGTTTAAGTTATTTTATCATACATTTTTCTGTCTTATACTTGTAAGACAAATGTAGCCTAACGCCAATACTGCTCATGCTGCCAGCAATCCTCCACAACTCCACCAATTACTGCAGACTGAACAGCTGTATGGAATTAGTAATCAGCTTCAAATCAGCCCCTGTTCCTATCTACTAGAAGCTACTAGGGAGAACAAGGATCACAACACCTTGTCCTCTAAGCAGAAACAGGAACTACTGTGATCTCCGGCCAGCAGTGGCTTAAGAAACTTACATTAATGGGTAGACAGGAACTAGAGAAGTGGAGCTGAGATCTATGTTGACCACTATATATAAAAATGTGGAGTTTTTTTAATGGACTTAATTACCATATCCTTAGGTTATCAGAAAAATCACTGATCCTAAAGATCAATACTGTGATTAATCCTGTTTTCTAATTTTATGTCTCATTCATGGTGTTGCCATTAACAAATATAAATATTAAAATCCACAGTATGAGAAATGCACTGGGAAGCTATTTTCACTTTCAAAGGAACTTTCCTAATTATGAATGGAAACCAAGTCGCTGTATCACAGCATTTCAAAAAGAATGGAATTTTCAGCTACAGCACCTCAGTTTCAGACTTAGCTTTGCCACTCTGTACACCTTTGCCACCTAGCTGTACAACTTTGGACAACTTCTTCAGTCTCTTCACACCTAGTCTCTTCATTTGTAAAATGGGAGTCCTCTAAAAGTTATCACAACTTTTGCTGTAAGGATTAAATGAGGCAACGAATTGAAAAGGCTTTCTGAAATTACATAAGGCCAAATAAAGATTAATTTTGATAAATACCAGAGAGCAGTGCATCTCAATTTTTCATAGTTGACACAATTGTTTTCAATTTGGCACTGTTGACACAGGCGTGTTTTGTCTTTTTTTTTATAAATACCTTTCATTTTTACAAAGGTCGAGAAGGGGGTGTGGTGTGATAGATATTTACCAAGGGAAGACGGTCAGCGTCTTCCTACTGGACAGAGGGTGGGCATGAGTGGAGAGGACATTACCAAGGTTGTTGCAGTCCCGGCACTAGTACTAGTGCAGCACAGCGGCTCTGAAGCTGGACTGCTGGATTCACATCCTTCCTTTATGCTTACTTGTTATTTAATTTTGAGTTAAGTTACTTAGCCCCTCAACTTCCTCATCTGTAAAATATAGATAATAATACTGCCTATCTCCCAGTTTTTCTGAATGTCAAATCAGTTAACTGTTCCAAGAAAACAAAAACCCTCTAAGACTTTCTTTTTGGCCTTGAACACAAACACAAATTTTTATGCATATAATGAAAACTTTCAAATCATTAAACACCTGCAAATAACTATAACTTAGAATTCCATTTCTTTTACAGTAATTGCCTTCAAAACAAAACTATGACACTAGATAGAAATAGGCTGAGAATAACAATCATAAGTTTGGTTTATTTATAGTAATTAATAAATAATTCATAATATTTATAATAATACAAATGCCAGGGAATTTCTACACATTATCTCTAATCTCTACAACTACTAGAAGGGAGACCCGACTTTGCTAAAAGAAAATTATTATTTTTTCCAAAGATGAAAAAATTGAGTCTAAGAAAGATAAATTATCTAAGATCACAAGGCTAATAAGTAGCACAGACTGAATTGAAATCCAGGTCTGCTTGATCTCAAATTATCTCCTGTCAAGAAAATCATTTTGACAAACCTTTGGCCACAACTTTAACAGTTCCTCAAGGAACAAGGAAGCCCCCAAACTGACTTTTATACAAATGGAATCCTCAGAAATTATAAATTGTTATAGCTAAACATTAGGTGACCTCTAAAGTCCTTCCTAGTTTTAAAGTATCTGAGTTTTTCTGAGTGATAATGAATAAAGATACAAACACATATTAACACCACACACAATCTTTTTACAGTCTTTAAAGGTCCTTCTAGCTATTATATTGCATCCAATGGAGTCATTCTGAAGAAAAGATGGCAGGAAAGTAGCTCACACACCCATAGTTTCTACCTGCCTTCCACCTCATTTCCTTAAACTTAGCAGCCCAGTTTTTATTAAGCTAAGATTCACTTATCAAACTTACTAATAAATGTGTATTGAGAATGAAATGTTCTACAGGCATCTTGAATTCAATGTATTGAAACCTGAATGGCATTTTATCTACCCAAACCTGTTCCTTCCTGTTTTAACCTCATCTCTATAAATGCATCCATCCAATCAATAATTGACACCACAATAAACTTATTCTCCCCTCTCCTCCAAAACTGTCAAAACCAAAAACCTGGAAGTTAACTCAGAGCCCTTCTTTGACTCACAGCTAGTAAGTCACAAAGACCTGCATGTTTTACCTTCTGAATTATCTCTTCAAATCAATTACTTCCTGTCCCTCCTCACAGCCTGTTCTCAGACAATTCTTTCTTCCTTGAATTAGTACTAGGTTCCTAACTGTTTTCCAGGGTTTAGTCTTGTCTCCTTTAAACAAAATCTCCACAATGCTGTCAAAGTGATAGAAAATATATACCTGATTATCTTAAGCTTCTGCTACAAATCAAAACTAGGGAAAACGAGTAAATTTGTTTATTTTTAATATTAGAATCATGATGGTCCTTCTAAAAAATCTTTTAATATCTTAAAGGAAAATATTACTAGGTTATTTTTACTACCTATTTTTACTACCTAAATATTAACTATTTTGGAAGACAAAAAAATACAAGACCAAGAGAGAAATTTACAAACAGGGAAAAATGAACTGCAATACACATAAAAAAAGGCTCACTTTCTTAAAATAAAAAGAGCAGCATGGCGTCATAACTGAAAGAGCAAACTCAGGTACCTAAACTATTGTTTAAATGTGAATCCTGGTTCTCCCCCTTACTGTGACTTTGGCCAAGTTTGGTCTCAGTTTACATGTCTCTAAAAAGTGGAAAATAATAGTTCCAACTCACAAGGTTGTTGTCAGGATAAGCCTAAAGGGTTTAAAGTAGTAATTTGCATATAAGCATTATAAATGTATTTACTATGTACCTAATATATAATAAAACAATATATAATACTAATTTCTAATAAAATAATGGTATTGTCTAATAAATTGGTTAATAAATGCTAAGGAAAATACAAACTGCAGCCAGGGACTGCAATCTCAAATTCACTCATTTGTTTAACAAATGTTTATTAAGCACCGATTGTGTAAACAGGCACTATGTCTACCATAAAGGACCAAAATTCCTCCCTTGCATAGCTTATATGCCAGTAGGAAAAACAAATGATAATAAAATAATTAAATAATGTATGTTGCAATTTTAAATAGAATAACTAGTACAGACCTCACTAGAAGGAACATTTGAGCAAAGAATTAAGGAACCTAGCCATGTAGTTATTTGGGAAGAGCATTTTACAAAAGTGGAAAAACCAGGACAAAGGCCTAAAGGAGATGTGTGCATGGCCCGTACATGGTACGGCAAGGGGACCGGTATGGTAAAGCCAGAGGAAGAATAACAATAGTAGGAGATGATGTCAGTGAGGTGACAAGCTGCCAAATCTCACAGACCTTTAAGGCAAGTAATGAAGGACCTTAATTTTTATTCTGAGTTAAATGAGTCACTGTAGATTTTGAGCACAGGAGTAATATGATCTTGCATTTTTTAAAGTTATCATCTGGCTATTGCATTGAAAAGCCAGTAGACGAGCCAAGGTGGAAGCAGGGAGACCAATTAGAAGACTACAACTAAAACTCAGGTGCAGGATAATGGTGTCATGGAGCAGAGATGTTCTAAGGTGGAGAGGAAAACCAATAGGCTCTGATATGAGACAGACTTTGAAGATATATCCAACATAATTTTCTGAGAGACTGGATGTAGACAGCAAAATAAACAGAGAAATCAAGGATAACAATAAAGTTTTGGCATGAGCAATGAGAAGCAGAGAGGTGAGGAAGGCTGAGATAAAACAGATTTTAGGGATAAGATCTGAGTTCAAATTTTGGACATGTTAAGTTTGAGTATGCACTAAATGATCAATTCAAATGCCTACAAGCAAGACCCTAGAAAGAAATATTAAACGCATAGAAGGGCCAGGTACAAGGCTCTAAAGAGTACTATGGACTGTGCTTACCAGAAAGTCTATGTGCCCCCTGAAAAGGGCAGTTTGGCTACTGAATTCTAGCAAATGGTTACCATAAGGAAATCCAGTTGGCCCAGTTATGTCAAATTTTCCAATTTTTCAAGAGCAGCCAGAAATCTGCAGATTTATATGTGAAACCTCTCAATTTTTAAAAATTGAGAGCCAAAGAGCCACATTTATGTACCAAAACTGCAAAGCTACATAAATGTCATTTCCACTTTCATGGGCAGACAGACACATGACTAAAGTAATCTAACGGAAAATCATGTTCAAACTTAGTCCCAGGTGTATCTTAATTCCAAATCCCAGTTCTAAAACTTAATGGTCAAATCCTCTAAATTCAGTTAAATTCTCTAACAATTATTGAATGTTTTCTATTTCCAAGTGAAATATGTCTAGCCCATTTTTTATTTGATATTTGTATATACTAGAAAATGATCAACACAATAATTCTAGTTAACATCCATCACCATACAGTTAAAAATATTTTTGTGATAAGAACTTGTAAGATCTCCTCTTAGCAAGTTTCAAATATATAGTAGAGTATGACTAACTATAGTCACTATGCTGGACATGACAAGCCCAGGAATTCTTTATTGCATAACTCGAAGTTTGTATCTTTTGACATCCTTCACCCATTTTTTCCACATTCTATCTAATTGGCTACAGTGCCCTCCACTCCCTATTATTCTACTGTTGCTCTATCAGAAAGGTTTCCCATGACATCTATGGTTTTATGACCAGTGACCTCAGGCTACTGAATTTTGGACATTAGGGCAACATGGCTCTTTGTAAGATCTGAGGAAGAGATGCCCCTCAACAGCACTGGCAGGCCCTATGATATCTTTCCCCATGAATAAGAGAAACAATTCCTGCTGCTCCCAGAAGCACTGCACTTGAGGTAGTCATATATGACCCCTCCTCAGGGTAATCTCAGCCTCCTGAAACTAATAGTGTCCAGGCCTCAAATGAGGACCACAAAGCCCAGCACTCTTTCCTATGCATGGGGGCCATGGACAGCCATGCAAACTTGACCAAACAGACAAGCTATTTCCACCATCAAAACAGTTTCTCTGAGGCAGAGAAAGTTTGTGGTTCACATAAAAGGTGTTCATCATTCATCCTTGTAGATCACAAATCTGTTTAAATATAGTATCCCATACAACAAAAAGAATGCCCCAAATTAAAGACAACATAAACAATACAGCCTTCATTATACAAACCAAAGCAACATAGGGCTGGCAGTTCTGTTGCATGAACTAGAAGCTGAAAAAACTCATCACAAGCATCATGTGAGGAAAAAAATGTCCCTAAAAAGATGGTCCTTCTAAAATCCTTCTAAAAATTCAGAAGTCCTTAACTTCACATACTGTTGGCAGGTATGCTTTAAATTGGAATTATATTTTCAGAGGGAAATTTGTCAATATTTATCAAAATCTAAAATGCATATGAACTTAGTAACTCAATTACTAAGAAAGTAACCCACAGACATAGTACACAAAATATAGGCACAAAAAGCATATGCACTGAAACATGGTATGTAAAAGCAAAAATCCAGAAAACATCTAGTTGTCTACTAATAGGGCACTGATTGAAAAATTATGATACAGCTACACAACAGAATAATGCAGTTTTTAAAGAACATCATAGATTTCTGTGTGCTGATATGGCAAACTATTCAAGAAATAACAAGAGAAAAAGCAAAATGGAGAACAATACATTTACTGTAATGCCAACTTTGTATTTTGTTTAAAGATACACATATATACATTCATAGATGCCTGTATAGGCATACAAAAATTTTGGAAAAATTTACAAGGAACTTTAATACTAGTTCTCATTGGTGAATACAGGAATGAGGAATCAAAGGCTCTTAACTTCTCACTTTTCTGTGCATATCAAGGGCGTGTGCTACTTAAAAGCCTTTACAGCAGATTCCCAATGTTTCTTAAAGATAAAATCCAAACTCAAAAAAAGTCATAAAGGTCCTTTCATAACCTGGCCCAGCCTACCTGTACAACTTCATTTCTTACTGTATATCAAAAACAATACTTAGATCTATTTGCCATTTCTCAAATGCACCATGTTCTCATAAACCAGTCTTTGCAAAGATTGTTCACGCAGTCCTTCCTCAGTTTCTCTGAGAAAATATTCTCAAGAAATTCTCCAGGAGCCACACCCAATCCCCCACATCCCCTGCCAGTCCTCCCTTCTCAGTGTTAAATTAAGTATTCCTTCGTTTGTATTACTACCACAGAACCCGTTGCAGAGTGCTAGACTGTCAATCTTCACCTCCTCTTCCCCAGCCCCTGCCAGGTATAAAGAAAGGTCTACTTTGTTATTTCCAAATCTCTGCCACCACGTACACTCCCTGGCATATGATAAATGTTCAATGAATGAGATAAGGGAGGGACATTGTAATTTAACTAAAAATAATGGACTTGGATGAGAGAAGACCTGAGTTCTAGTTCTTAGTCATAGGTCTTTGACAAATCACTCTACAACTTTTACCTTTACTTTCCTAATATGAGAAATTCCATTTTATGCTTATTTCTGCATTCATTTATTGAGAAGATTATATGTCCTGCATGATGACAGGCTCTTTACATTTTCTCATTTAGTACTTATAATAACCCTGTAAGTTAAGTAGTACTATTTTCCATCTTAAAAATAAATAAACTGAGACTAAGAGAGATAAAATCATAGTGCTACTAAATTGGTAGTGTAGATATTCAAATCTGAGATCTGTCTGCCTACATACTGGGCTCCTAAATCCCTACTTTATATTATCTTCATTTTAGTTATTTAATAATCTGAGCTCTCCAAAAAGTGATGTAATATGTCTGAGATCATAAAACTTACAAATTGCAACACCAGTACCTAAATCTAGATTTTTTTTCAGAAGTTTTTTTAACAAGATTTTAACCAATTATTAATGCCTTCTTTGAAAAACTGTAGCATATTTTTAAACAAAACACTGTGTTAAGAAAAATTCACCAGCAAAACTTTTTGGAAAACCCCTAATAATATAATTTCAGATTTATTAGGAGCCTTAAAAACTCTGTAATTCAACCACCCACCTGATGTTTACATCCTCTTTTTAATATTGGTGCAAATCAGTCATCCATTATATTCTTAAATTCTTACAAGAAACTCACTGTCCCCCAGAGCAACTTAACTTTAACTCTTTAATCAAGTTCTTCCTTATAATGGATCATGACCTCTTTCTCTGTCACATTTACATACAGATCCTGACATCATCCTTTGGTTAAACTCAATATGGCTCTTTCATATAACTGCATTTGAAAAATGATTCTCCAACCTAAGTATTACCAGTTCTTTTCACCCAATATTTCCTAAAACTGATGTCCCTTAGAATATTATTCCAGGACTTATTTATTAACAGATAGTCTTCAAAAATGTGTTCCTTTCCTAAATACATCTGAAAATCTCTATACCTCCCTCCTAAGAGTATCACAATGAACATCAGTATATTTAAGGCCATGAAAAGTTTCAGTTAATTCAAACCTTTCAGCTTTGTTTAACTCAGTGTTTTCCAAACATTTCAGCATGATACCCTAATATTCCTTGCTATACTTTCTATAGAACCATTTGGAAAATGCTTAATTAACTATTTCTTATATGATATGCTTTCAGGTTTTCTCACTATCCTGTTTTTCCTTTAAAAGCATGATGGGAAAAATTGCAAAGTCCAACAGTACAGAGAAAGATTACATTAGTGTTCTATACAGCTGCTTGACACTGATAGCTCAAATTTAGCACACACTGTCAACAAAAAAACCCAGATTAGCCTATATTAAGTAACCAGATTTTAGAGTCATACTGAATTTTACCTTATCAGATTTAATCCACCAGTTCCTCCCACTCTCCCCTCTGATCTTTTACCCACTTGTGTCCCATCCACGAAATGGCCTAACTTACCCCTTATGCAAGACATACCTTTCATATTTACAAGTTAATTAGAAGTTATCTTTCCAAATATAACCAAAAAATACCTTAAAACTGCCCCAGTCTGATCAATGAATAGTAATACACTGTCTTAAATTGCCTACATTGTCTTAAATAGTCAACATTTTGTCATCATTGTAATAAGATAGAACATCTACCCATTAATATTATTTGGGCCCTTATACTTTATTTTAAATATGTATTTGCATTTGAAGAACTATAGATGATATTCTGAACATTTTTTTTAAATAAAGCTATACTGTAAAGGCCTATCTCCAGAAAAGGTAAAATGCTGTTCAACTTTTCCTCAATTCCTTCTTCCATGTTCATTTCATCATGGCAAGTATTTTCTCATTTCTCTTCATCTACATCATTTTTAGATTCTTCTAATTTACTGGCCTCACACATTTATTAAACAGCAGAATCAGAAAGTAGAAAAGAAGTCTTCTCAAGAGAAAAGTCTTAAGTCTGTATTAACAGCTGTGTACCTTACACTATACTTCAGAAACATATTTTACTTATGTGACATCAAATTCATTAAATAAATCAATGTATTATTAAGATTCTGATAAGAGACATAAGTTACACTCTCTGAAGATCAGAATCATTAATGAAATAAACATTAAATACCAGACTGACTTTCAGGCTTTTGTCTTCAAAAAAATGCAGTGCTTTTCTACTATCATTCTTTTATTAAAAGCATTTTAAAAGATATAACTACTTTTCTCCATTTAAGATTGTTTTTACTCTAGGTTTTGCCATTACACCATCACTGACGATTCTGTAGGAAGAAAATATTAGAACTGCAAGTGTAGAACTTAAACAACCTCTGATTTTATACACAGGAAAAACTAAGAGCAAATAAGTTATACAGACCTGCTTAAGGTCACAAAACTAGAAATTAAAGACCTGAGCTTCTAACCCTCAGAGATTTATAAACTCTGGCTCTCTTCCATAATTCAGTTCAGAGAAACCTTAATGGCCTAAACATCCCACAGGACATCATCCTGACCCAATACATGAAAGACATCATGTTGGTAAAATGTAGAGAATAAAGTTTGAGATTTTTACTTTTAAAACATGGTGGAAAAAGAATGAGAAAAAGAAATTAAGACTCTACATGTAATATGCTACCTTACATATAATATTTGTAAAATTCAAGTTGTAAAATTTAACTAATAAAAAGCACTTAAAAAAAAACCTGTAATTTGAACCCACGAATGGACTAACAGTTACCAAAGGGAAAGGGACTGGGGAGATGGGTGGGAAGGGAGGGATAAGAGGGTAAAAGGGGCATTACGATTGGCAGACATAGGGTGGGGGGGCATGGGGGGGACTGTACAGCTCAGAGAAGTAGTGATTCTCATCTCACTACGCTGATGGACAGTGACTGTGGTGGGGTTGGTGGGGGGGACCTGGTGAAGGGGGGAGTTCAATCATCACGGTATTGCTCATGTAATTGTAGGTTAATGATACTAAAATAAAATAAATTATTAAAAAAAAAAACCTGTAATTCAGTTTGCTCTAAATGGCTGATTTCTGCAACCCAACCCACCCCACAATTACCTCACACCCCATATATTCAAGGTCAATCCACGTCTCTAAAGCATCCACATTAAAGCATCTTTTTACAATAAAAAGACTGGAAACATATGTTAGACTTAGCACTCGAGAAATCTCAATCAAAATATTATAAAAGCTTAAAATTACAGAGGACACTCTACAGAGTCATCAATCTCATCCTCTCTTTAGAAAGGAATGTGCTATCTTAAAGCACCCAAAAGTAATAAGAATGCTTAAAAATATCTAACTTTAGCACCATATTTAACATTATTTAAAATTTTTTAAAAGAACCAGAATTCAAGAATATCAACCAGAGAATTATAAACCAAATCTAAAACAGGCATACAATATCTTTATATTCATTCCAAAATATTCCACAATCAATCTGAGAATTACCAAAATTCCAAGGAAGCACAGCAGTCCTACATATTTTGACAAAGTCAACATACCACCTGATACTTCCAGACTCAGTCCTCTGCCACTCTCAGCTGGGTATTCACACTGCAAATGTTCTACAAACTTTTTTCCTTACCCTGCTGCTCCAAGGAATCTGAGTAAGGGAAAATGGGTCCTGGCAAGAGAATGACATATGTGATTTATGCAAAAAAAAAAAAAAAAAAAAAAAGGGAGAGAGGGTAGATGTACTATATACATAAACTTTAGCTTTCACAGATAAATCATTTTTCCTAAACTTTGGACTTTCAAAGATTCTGTTACAGCTCAGTTTCAAAAGTAAAAGGAAAAACTCCCACTAAACTATAGAGGGGCCAAGACAACATACCCAATCACAGGATAGATATTTTGAGTACTCTGAATCAAGCCTTTAGCTTGAAACTCTAACTATATCTTAATTTTAAGTATCTTAATAAATTAACAAAATATAAATCTTCAAATCTGTACTGCCTTTCAAAGTCAAAATATATTAATGAAGACAAGTTTGGCAAAATAGACGTGAAAATTATCATTTATCTAATTTGTGTCAGTTGTGTTCAAACTATTCAAACTGAAATCACATCTTCTGAATTACTGTAAAAATTTATGAAGTAAAAATAACCATTTTATAAATTCTATGATTTTTAAAAACTGAATGTAAGAGTGAAAAGAACACTAATTTTTAAATTATCAAAATACTTTTATAGAAAGCGCATTAGATCTTTATATATATACACACACATAAATACATATACAGATTTGTAAGAGAAGCCAAGTCTTAAAAAAGCTCCAGTTGATACTCCTATAAATGGCCAAATTATAATCACCATATATTCAAAGGCTATCGATTATCTACCAAGAATGTAAAGGGAAAGCTTAAAGAAACCTCAACATTAAACTAAATTCACATAGGAGCAAAATGGTGCCCAAATAAATAAAGGGACTTCATAAGGATCTCAGAATTGATTATCAACGGCAGGATCAAGTCTCAGGTCTCCTGACTGCAGGTTCACTGGGCTCCCCAGTACGCCAAAGAAAATATTTTAAAAATTAGTAGTTAAAATTATCTGGTGTTAGGAAATAAAGATGGTGCTACTGCGTGCATTACCGTCCAGGGCTGCCAGCCGCGCGTTGCGGGTGACCCGGGGTGAGTTAGCTTTCCCGGACACCACAGCCTTCCATGGCTCAAAATCCAACACACAAATAAGCACTCGGGGAAGAAACAAGAGAGTCAAAAGCAGAGAAAAGGTGGAGGCTTATCTCCACTTAGAATTCAGTGAAAACGACACGATCGCCAAAACTCTCACCCAGCAGGCGGAACGCCCAGGACGTCAACCCCAAGGCCTCCAGAGAGGACGTAGGGGCGCAACGTTGGCCGGACGGCTGGTGGGGGCGGGCAGCCAGCCTCGCCCTGCGGCGCTCGACGGAGACACGCGTGTTAGCAGAGAAACATGGAGGGCTGCAGGTGGAAAACGCCGGAAGGCGGCGGGGAGAGCGGAAATAAGGTCGGGAGAGGGCTGGGCGCCGCGGGGCGGAAGGAGATGCCCAGGGACCCCGACGGGACCCGGAGCTGGAAGTCAGACGGCCGGGACCGCGGGGCGTAGGGGGCGAGGTCAGGGACTGAGTTGTCAAAAGATACCGCCTGGGGCTGGGAAGCCGTGTCTAGGAGCCTTGCCCTCCCGCGGCCCGACGGGGCTGGGGATGAGCGCGAATGCCGAAGAAACCGCCTCCAGCAGGGCGCGGGTCCCTACTGCGCAACTGGCGGGAGAGTGTGCGGGGCGGGGCTTTCGGCGGCGGGAAGGCAGGTCTCCAGCCGTTACCAGTAGTTTGGCAGTGACCCCGCTGCCCCGAGTCCCTCCTCACCCCGACGGGTCTTCAAATGTTGGTCCTAAATCCCTGGAACCAACGACCACAAACCGCCGCATCCGTTTCAGGGACCAGTCGGTCGGCGCGGGGGGAGGGGTCGCCGGAGGGGGAAGGGCGGCCGGCGGTGATTGGCTCGCGCCGACCTCGCGCCTAAGTTGGGCTCCCAGCGGGCGCCGCGCGCGGTGGCTTAGGCAGCCCCACGTGGAGTGGTGCTTCGAACGATCATTGGCCTCTGGGAGGAGCGAAGTGGAAGTGGGCGGAACCAAGGCTTAAATTTGAAGGAAGCTCTGGGGAGAAGAGTAAAAGTGCTTGGAGTGACAGGCACTTAAGCCGATGGAGGAGAGGAGAAGGAATTTTCCGGGCAGGTGGACGGAGTGATTATCAAAAGAAGATACTGTGTGTTTTGTTAAGGCGTTTGAAAACAAGGGCTATTATTTGAACTACCGCACTCCTCTTATTAAGAGGAAAAATATAGATGCGTTGTAGTGGTCCTTTTAATTGTTTGACAGGGTTTTCAATTTATTGCAGTCATGTTTAACACACTAATGAATGTCTTTTAAATTTTCTTTGTTAACAAGCAAGTGTGTCTGTTGTGTATTTTTTTTTTAACATACTCCAGCGCGGAATTGGCAAGGACTTTGGAGTCAGACAGATCTGGGTTCAAATACCCACATATCTATTTTGTGGTTGTCAAACCTTGGGCAAATTATTTCTTTGAGCCCCAGTTTAAAATGGGGATTGTGAGGATTAAATGGTAAATATCGTTAGCAAATATCAAGCACTTATTATGCCAGAAGCAACTGTAAGGCATTTTCATATATTCATTTAATTTCACAGTAACTTTGGCAAAGGTTCTAGCTAGCCCCATGCAGCCCCATGTTGCATGTGGGGAAACAGAGACACAGCTTAAGTAGTTACCTGAAGTTCAGACAGCAAGTGAGTGGCCCCAGTTTGTCTCTGACCCTGGGCACCTAATCACTATGCTGTAATGTCTCAGAATGTGTCCAGATAGGTGGCATGACACCCGGTATACAATGGAAGCTTAACAAATATTCTTTCCTAAACTCTCTGCCCTTCAGTCAATGAATATCAGTCTCATTTATTTAGGCTGTATGTGTTCAAAATATATCAACTAGAAAATCTAGGATAATGGAATGTACCTACTTGGCTTTTTTTTCTGTTTTTCCCCCCCAGCGTGTCAGTTCTCTACTTCAAAAACTGAGAGGGCGATAATTGTTCCATCATATTGATTACTTCTTCTTGCTGCTTTTTTATTTCTTCAGAAAAACATTCCCACATCCTTTATTTTCATGTTGGTGCCATCTCAATTCCCAGTAATTAAACCTAAATACATGTGTTTAAGGTTAAACTACCTGAAATCATGTTAGATATGTTCGTCTGAAAAGTTTAAATAACCAATTTCTAGATGTTGCTGTAGGATCCTTAAAACATCACTAGGTGGAGATGTTATCTTGTGAGGAGCAAAAGATAGGTCCTGGAAGTAGCATGAAGGGTTGTTTTACATTTCCAGTTTTCTTTTTCCTCTTCCCCTTACCCCTCTTCTTCCCCTTTCCACGGGGCTCCCAAGCATAAAGGAAACCGAATAAATAAAGGTTTCTTAATAGACATTAGAGTCAGGCCATAGAACCTTACTTTAAATAAAGAAGTAGTATTTAAAGACCCTTCCAGGACTCACATTGTATGTCCTTTTGGTCAGATTCCTTCTAAAGCGTTTATTATCCAAAGTCTGTTAATAGACATACTTTCCAAATGCTATATAAACTAGATTCTCTGCATGTAAAATTAGAGGAATGGCCTTTAAGTTTATTTCTCCGGACTCCTAGAAAAAAAAGATCTAACCCACCTTACCAACTAGAATTCTTTTTCAGAAATAAATCCCAAATTAGGGTTTGTTATAAGTTTGTTTGCAAGTTTATGGGAAAAGGTGATCCAAATGAACAGAAGAACAAAAATAAGTGATATAGAAGTATTTTTGAGTGAAAAGAAGCTGAAAGTTGGAAGATACTCGTTAGTGAGGGAGAAAATAGAAGGGAACTCTGCGAACACCGCACTGAGTAATCCTGACTGGGACATGGGAAGAAAAGTTACCACTAAAATTTGGAAGCCGTATGTGAAATATGATGGATAAAGTAGTTTGGATACCATGTAAATTTTTTTTTTCCCATATAAAATGCTTTTGGAATAAGGCTATCTTCACATCCTTTCTGTAAAATACAAACCCTCAAAAAGGAAGAAAAGCAATGAGACATCTGTATAAGCGTTTAGAATTCCACTTAGTCCTAATAAAATAAATGAAAGATGGGTGGTTTCATAAAAAAGAGCATTGTGCAATGTTCTGGGTTGGTTTCTGCGTGTTGGACCTTCTTCCTTCCACATCTGGCAGTGATGGCACAGATCCACCAAAAATATGGCAATCACTTGCATGTTTATAGAATTAATGACCTACAGGACACAGCTTGGGAGCTAAGGACCAATCTGGTGACTCTCCATCTAAAGGATATCTCAAAACCCTTTCAGAAGTATGGGGCCTTTTTTTACTCTAATAGTAAATATATTTATTCCAGTTCACTGACCCTGGTTTGGTACTTTCTGCCTGATAGATTAATTTGAACTTTTCATGACTCTGGAATGTGAGAATCAGCACCAAGATGATTATAAGCTAGGATAGGTGCTTTCTCCAGTTATGGTGATAGGTTACCCTGAGCCATCATATGCACACATCCCTCCCATGACTAACAACCTGTCCTTCCAAAACAGACATAGAGCTCTTTGTACATAATTCAATGACTACAGAGGGAACAAACCCATAACTAAACCTTGGTTAATACAGGTGTGAACTAAAAGAAGTAGTAATAAAGCCAACCTTTGTAGGGTTGGTATTGTTAGTTAACATCAAGATCCAGACATCTAGTTACTATTACCTTAATCAGCTACAATATAAGAAATACTGTTAGAAAATAATCTTTTCTTCCCTTCTGAGAGATACAGACAACTCATTTGAGAAAACTAACATATATAAAAAATAGTTTTATGACAGTGAAGATTAAAAATGTAAGCACTCAATTGGGGAGAGAGTGTGACAAACTCTTTGCCATGTTATCTCATTGGAGATACTTGGTAATGTACTTCTTGGGTAATAGGTTACCTTGAAGCCATAGCTGACAGACACCTTCAGAATCATTAGGCTGGGAGAGCCAATATGACTGGCCCCAATCACAGAGCCAGTCTGTGGCTATACTCAATCTCCAACTCCCTCCTCTCTTCTTTCAGTCTTATACACTGGCTCTCACAGAAACTTTTAAGTTGCAACTTCAACTTATACAGTGGTTTAAAAAAACATCATAAATATATTTGATAAAGAAAAAATCATTTTAGCTGAGGACAAGGTCAGCTGTGGTTCAGACACATTAGCACGCCTGGCTATAAAGGATGTGTGAGGCAGAGCAGTTTCTTGGGCACATTTTCTTTGCCTTCCTGGGTGGCGCCTTCCCTAGATGACTCCATCTCTGTTCAACTCTGTCATTTGTCTGAGCAGAAGATGCAGGGGGAAACTCCCTCTCTGTGCCTAGGAGAGCATTTTACATTTTTTCAAATGCCAGAAATAAAAAGCCCATGGAACTCTTAGGGGTAAGTAGAATGCCATTATACTCCATAATGCAGGTCTGTTTTAAATTAAAGCATTGGATCTAATAAACCATTATATCTATTTTAATTTGCATTGATCCACTTGCATGTACAATCTCTAGAGCATCTCTGAAATGACTAGCCTTTTATGTTTTGCCAGTTTTTACATACTCCATTCCAATTCTCATTCTTAATAAACAAGGTAGATATCCATGTCAACCAGTGTCTTAGCACCAATGAATTACTAAGCCCTTGTGACTTAAAAAAAAAAAGGAATCTTGTTCTGTTGGAATAATGTATTTAAATGTAAACTGTCTAAACCACTACAATCTGTAATTCTGGTTTTCATCAGGACTGCCCTGTGTGGGACAGGCTGTCCAGACTGGATTAGCACTACTTCCTTGGTAACATCCACAGATGTTAGCTTCATGTAACCTAGAGGAAGGGCTTCAGTTCTATGAATAACTAAGAGGTAAACTAAGTCTGTAGTATGTGTTTAGAGTGCTAGGAAGTGGGTGAGTAGTGTATATGTCAATTAGTTGGAGTTATAGGAGGAAAGGAGTGGTCAGTAAGATGACTATGAGATGTAAATTCACAATGACTGCTTTAAGAAAAAGTATTAATAGCATGAAACATAGTTAAAATTTTACACAGGATAGTTTTCTCTTATTGCTCATTTATTAGTTGTGACAGGTCAATATATTTTCTAGTTTATATTTACATAAAAGTCTGTTTTTATGTACATCTTATATGCAGAATGGTATTTTTAAAAAGGCACTGGAATTAGAGTCAGAAATCTACATGCAAACTTCAGTTCTTCATTTTCCAGTTCATGCATAGCCTTGGTCAACTCACATAACCTCTGTCAGGCTTAGTTTCCAGGCTATAAAATGGACATAATACCAACTGTCTCACAGGTGGGTAGTATAATATGAGATAGCAAATGAAAATAGTAAGCACAGTAGTGGCCGCTTCATTTGTGGGATGTGAGATTTTGGGTCTCATCTGTTGAATTATTTGTTGTTATTTTTGTTTATTATTTATTATAATTTTAGAAATTTTAAAATAGAGACTTAAGAAATTAAGTACAACATAATTTCTCAGAAATGATTACTGTCAACACTGGTCATATTTGCCTTAATTCCTTTATATTAAAAAAAGCATATATACAGGCACACATCATAAAATTAAAATCCCCTTTGGCCTCCCATTTGTTCTTTTTGCTTACTAATTGGTTCATTAATTGGATATACATTTATGGAGTACCTACTATGTGCCAGGCACAATACTAATTGCCAGGGTGGGGATTCATGGTAAACAAGACAGTCAAAAACCCTCACCTTTACTTTACTCCATCTATACTGACTTCCTGAATCTTCCTGACTATACCAGGCAAACTTCTTCAGGGCCATTACTCTTGCTATTCCATGAATCTGAAATGTGCTTCTTACACGATAACCCAGTGACTGGCTGTTCTATCATCGTTAGGGCATTATTCAAATTTCATTCTCTCGGTAAGACCTTCCAAACCTACATTATATAATTTACATTGTTCTTCCACATCACACATACAAGCTATATTTACCTCTGCTTTATTTTTCTCCACAGTGCTTATCACCATGTAATTCTCTCTCTTTTATTTATCATGGTATTATCTATCTCCCCTACTAAAACAAAGGATCCAAGAAAGAAGAGGTTTTTGTGTGTTTTATTCCTTGCTTTATCTCCAGTGCTTAGCACAATGCCCTTAATAATTATTTGTCAAATGAACAAGGCAATGAATAGAAGATTAAAAATTAGAGATGGCTTATTTTCCTCCAAATCTGAATGCTTAAAGTGACCTAGTGAAAGTAAAATGTAATTTGTGTATTATTTCCCAAATTACTAATATGTAGAAAGACATTATCCCCATCTTCCTACTTGTATAGAACAATTAGAGTACTTAATTTCAAAATATGAGTAGAATGGCTTTCATAAAGTCAGGGTTTAGAGAAGTTACAGCTAAAGTATTATGCAACTGGTGGAAATATGACTCCAAAATTAGCTTTTGGTCAATTTTTGTACTCTGTTTATTTTTCCTTTGATTTGAAATTATGGTGAAGCTTAAACTCCTGGAGACCCCAAAGGAAATTTTATACCCAACCTTCTCTTTAGCCTCTAGAAGTATGCTTAGCTGGCACAGTATCATACTCCATCCTTTCATGAAACCCAGGTGTCACTGAAAGAGTTGTTCAAGGGCATGAGCAACATTGTTCAACAAATACGTGTGTATCACCTACTGATTTCCAAGCATTTTAGGAAATCTAATGAGTAGTATTTCAAAACATATTTTTAGTCCGTGATAAGGTGGAAATAGAATGGGCTATGGAATGAGACAGTTGAAATGCTGGCAATGTAAGTTTGGGCACAAATTATTTAACTTCCCAAAGTCTCTGTTCTCAGCTCAGTTATATTTATAATAATATTGCCTGCCTTGTATGTTGGTACTCTAGGTTAAATAAGATACTGTATCAGCAGGATAGACTAAATTATGCTGCAGTGATAAACAATCCCACAAATCTCAGTTTAAAATAATGCAGTATAATTTCCTTCGTGAGCTACAGTAGCTGTGCCTCTGCTCCCATACAATCTTACTTTAGTTCTTTGCTTGGGAACTCAGACTGATGGAGCATGGCTAGCTATTACACTAACAGTTGCCAAGGCAGAGGGAAAAGAGAATTCTGCATGATCTCATCAGGCAACTACATGCCAGATTCTAAACTGACACATGTCCTTTCCAATCACATTTTATTAGCTGGGACTAGTCACATAGGGCCACCAACAATGGAGTCTAAGAAGTATAATTCTAGGTACCAGAATGTGGGCACATGCATTATTGCTGAGCGGGATCAATGACTACCACAGATATTAAAAGGAAAGTGTCTATCATAGCATTTACCTTATATTCGTCCCTTTCCTCTCTCCAGGCTACTTCATGTATGCCTTCTTGTTTATAAAGTAGAGATGACTGTATTTAAAAAACATTATCCTTGAATTTCCAAACTGTATTCAGTACATGCTTGAACCAGAAAATCTTCATGAAAAAATAGTTATGTGATCAAATTAATTTCAGAAGCATCACATACTATATCCCTTCTTAGAAATCCCTCCTCAGTGCAAGTAGCTTATTAAAAGTTAAGAGATGACCTGTGGCAAAGACAAATTAACCCAAGGCTTAGCAAACTTATTCAGTCGCCCAACAGGCTCATATAATACCTATTAATAACCTGACAAACACCCTTGCACACTTGTAAAATGCTACTCCAATGAATATAAGACTAGCTTCACTGAATTTCCAGGTAACACAAAAAAGGTTTTAGCACTTAAAAACCAAGTCTTAACTTTGAAATTACAGACTTCCTGATATATTTAATTGTTATAAATAGTTCTCTATCAATATGTAAGTAAAAGAGTGTTAATTACTTTATTGTTAAATACTTTACAAATATTTATTGAGAATTTAATTCTACCACCAGCACTCCTAAAACTAATACTACTAATCACATTTCCTGAACACCTCCTGTGTGCCAAGTTGATATTAGACCATAGGGATATATATTGATACTGAACAAGGCAGACAAGATCCTTGCCTTTATGATGGTCATGGTCTAAAACACTGTCATCAGTGTTCTAAAGACTTGGCATATGTTAATTCCTTTAATTATTATAACAGCAGTTAAGATTGCACTATTATTGACCTCACCTTATGGAAGAAAGAGGTTGCACAACTATTAAAATGTCCAAAACTAATGGATTGATTATATTAAATTGTAAAACACCCATATGGAGGAGTACCTGACAGTCACTAAAAATTCTGGTAAGGAAGACTATTCACGATATGGAAAACACTTCTTACTATGATTTTGATGGCAAAAGGGGATTCCCATTTTTATTAAAAGTAAAATATTCTTATGTAATATTAATAGAAGGGTTACAAATTATTTTTCTTCATTTCATTTTGCCACAGTAAGCATGTAACATGTCTTTTGTGTAAATAAAAAAATACTTTAATTTTAAGAGAAAAAAATCAAATAACTTACTTTCCTTCTGTGCTGTGATGGCAGTTCTGAGTAAGCCCAAGCTTCAGAAGAGGCTTGCCACCAGCATCCTCTGCTATGATGAGAAGATCTGGTTGGACCCCAATAAGACCAGTGAAATAACCAATGCCAACTCCCATTGGCAGATCCAGAAGCCAATCAAAGATGGGCTGATCATCCTCAAGCCCGTGACTGTGAATCCCTTGGCTTGATGACAGAAAAGGGCAGGCGTATGGGCATAGGTAAGCAAAAGGACACTGCTAGTGCTCAAATATCCAAGAAGCTACCCTGGATGAGAGGATGAGAACTCTTCGCTTGCTGCTCAGAAGGCACCATGAATCTCAGACTGACTACCACCTGTATCACAGCCAGTGGTACCTGCAAGTGAAAGGGAGCATGTCCAGCTGCAGCTGGACTCTCATGGAACACATCACAAGCTGAAGTTAGTCAAAGCCCACAAGAAGCTCCTGACTGACCAGGCTGAGACCTAGAGGGCTGAGCCTAAGGAAGCACATGGGTGCCCTGAGGAGCTGGGCCAGACCAAGAAGGAGCTTATCTAGGCTATGCAAGGAGGAAGAGACCAAGAAATAAAGTTTCCCTTCTTTTGTCTATACAGAGTGGCCAAGGCAATTATCTAGATCAATAACTCAAAATAACAAAACTTCGTCTCCCACAGAAGAGAAATAACTTAACAATAAACCAAAGAAATATATGTGTTGTATTTAGTTTTAATAAGAAATGTGTTACTCGATTATGCACCTTGTATCTTGTGTTAGGGTACCCTCCTGGTATATGTAAGTGTAAAGTTTTTTTAAAGTCTAAATAGTGCCTACTCTGAAAACTAGAAGCACCATGGGTGGGTCAGCTTCTTATCTATGAGGTGTGCATTGTCCCTTAAAGTTAACATGAGGTCAGCTAGAGTGTGTTGCTGCTTTTAGTAAAGATTTAATGCTGAATTTCTCTTTACAATAGAAACTTCCCTCACTAATTTAGGTCAAAAGTAGAAAAGGAACTTTGTCTTAATTTAAGAAAAATTCTAATGTTTTATATGCCCAGACTGACAATAAATGTTTATTATTTTAAGCAGAAACTTGAACACAAAATACTGACTGAAAGAGTTCTTTTGAGAACAGATTTAATAAATATATTAAGAGTGATTTACCTTAGTATATTTGCAAGTAAATGGGTGTGAGCAATTGGCTGCCTTAGAACTATTTGGATCCTTAGAAATAACTTAAATATTCTCTCTTGTAATCTTGGATACACTAATTTTCTTAAATTCATGCAGAATTAAGCCTTAACCCACTCTGTCAATAGTGTCATGGAATAGAAGGTGTTGATTTGAATTAATGAGGCTTACGTATATTGGTATATAATTTATAGCCTCCTTTCATCTGCTTTTTATACTGACAAGGGAATAACCAAACTGAGTGTGTGGGCCGTTGTTAACTCATAATGAGGTTGTCAACTTGCACATGACGAAATGAAGAATAAAAGAAGAACGTATTTAACATGATGGAGAAGAAAAAAATGGAGTTATTTTATTCTTTCCCTTTCTCAGCTTCTAGGATACATTATTTTTTGCTGATATGAAAATTATGTATTCTATGTGCCTAACTTACTAAGACCTATACTTGATCAACAACATTTGTATTTTCTGATTAAGACAAAGACTTTAGAACTCTGTCAGCTCCCTCTTTACTTTACCTGTTCTCCCAGCCAAACTATGCATACATGCTTTGCTGCTGTTACTTGGAATTTTAGTTATATATTATCACACACATGAACATACACACACTTTTTTCTTATAAATTATTCAGTCAGTTATTTATTCATCCATTATTCTCATAAATCTCATTGTGACTGCCTAAATTTATTTCTCTTTTTCTTAGAATATTTCCTCTGTGGAGAAAATGGAAGTTCCTATGGCCAAGATCCTCACCTAACCCTAAACTACTTGATGATGGACTACTGCTAGGCTAATGCTTCCACACCCATAGACAATGAGCTTTTATTGACTGAGTCACTATATAAAGAGCTCTGCCCAGTGCTCTGGGTAGAGGCAGAGACAAGGAGAATTACAGACCTGCAGACTGTTGGATGCAGACGTAATTCTAGTGCTCGACCTATCACCAGGAGAACAAGCCAAGTAATAAACCCTTTTACCCGAAGAACATGCCATTCTTCAGTCTTACTGAATCCATAGTGAACTTGTCCAGTGCTGAAACCCATTTGGAAATACATCCTTTAATAGTCTTTTCAAAGTTGTGTTTTGAATACAAATATTCTGAACCTTGACTGCCTGCCACTATTGTTCTTAGTTCATCATATTTAAATAGTTTTGCTGGATATAAAATTCTACTTACCCATTTCTTTTATTTCAAACAGTATTTCATCATCTTTTTTCCAGTGTTATTGTGAAATCTAATGTCAGTCTAATCTTGTTCTTTTGAAGGTTTTCTTTTCTTTCTTTCGGAAATATTTATTATTTCTTTCTCTTTTATCTTAAAGTTTATCATAATGTGTCTAGGTATAGATTTTTTTCCCTCATCTATTATGTTTAGCCCCCTATAAGTTCCTTCAATCAGCGATATTTCATCTTTCATTCTGGGATATTCTCAGTCTTTTCTTCAAATACTTTCTTTTTTTCCACTTATTTTTTTTCTCTTCAAGGACTCCTATTAGTTGAATGATGACATGTGTACTTCTCTCCTCTATCTCCTACGAGTTGTTCTTTTATATATCCTATCTCTTAATAATAATAACAGCTTATATTTATGTAGCATTTGCTATGTGCCAAAGACTCTTCTATGTACTTTCCTTCAAACCTATAGAGTAGTTACTATTACTATATCCATTTTATACATGAGAAAATGGTTATGAGCAGTTACAGACTTGCTCATCATTCAGCTAGTAAGTCATAGAGCTGAGATTTGAACTCATGCATCTAGATCTGTAGTTCACACTTTTAATCACTATACCATGTAGCTTGCCTTTATTTATTCCTGATGCTGTTGGTAGAGTTCTCTGACCTGTTCTTTCGGCTTCTAGTTAATTTATCAGTTGTATGTGTTGTACTGTTTCTCTCTCTTGAGTTTTTATTTTAAATCATATTTTTCATACACATCTATTTCTTCCTGCTTTTTTTTATAACTACTCATTCTTGCTTTGTATTGCCATTAGCCTCCCTTATTTCTTAGGGAATATGTATTATGCTTATTTTAAATTTGCAATCCATTTCATTAGTTTAACTTGATCTACTATATAGTTTATTTAGTTCTTTTGTAGCTGTTGTGCTCCTCAGTTACCTAGTGTTCCTTGTGAGCTCATGATCACATCAACACTCTCCACTCATAATGTGAATGAAGGGCAGAGGACAAAGCTCAGTCCTTGTATTGTACTCTTCCTGGTAAAGTTAAGGAGTTGGCAGCTGGCCACAAGCTAGAGAGTCTTCTTATGTTTTGTTTATACATCACCAGTGCTTATGGAATGAAGAGGAAGGAGGGATAACTACAGGACTTGCCTCTGTTGTTATCTGCTCTTCACTAAAACCAACACCACCTTGAGATAACCCTCCCGTTGGATGCCCTTCCTGGTGTTTCTATTTTTCTGCTTCCCAGTGTCGTGGTAGAAAGGACTATTCTACCTAGTAGAATTTGAATGAATGACAAGATATCACACTAAATCTTCCCACACTTCCTCTCCCATATTCTCCCAGGAGTATAGGTGATATTAGGTTGCCAGTTTGTTAATAATTTTAGAAATGTTTGAAGCAGAATCTAGAAAATGGCTAAATTTGAGGAAAGTGAATCTGTTTTTCCCTTTATTTAAAACTTCAAGAGAATATGTTTGAAAGAATGGATTTAGTAAAGCTTAACAGGTGTTTTGTCATCTAGTCAGAAACACACAATGAAGCTGGAATATTTAACATCAGAAAAAATTACCAATCACAGTTGACATTTATTGAGCACTTATTTTGTTTAGGCAATGTACTTGAAGTGTTAAATGCCTTATCTTAGTTATTCTTCACTGTAGTTTGATTTTTGTCTCCATTTTACAGGGGGGAAATCAAAGCTTAGAGAGTTTACATTGTTTTTTTTATTTCTTAACTTCAGTGTCCCTGACATTTACAGATAAGAATTTCACAATCACTTTATCTTCAAGCATTTCCCTATAATACTAATTATAGAAGCTCTAGCACTAGTTCTCAGTAACATATTCCAATACTCACAAAGCAAAAAGAAAAGACAATAACTCAGGTAATCTTACAGACTTCATATTATAGGGAGCCTGGAAATACAGGCAAAGACCTGGATTTCTTACACCCTTTTAATAATGTTGGAAATCAGTGTCTTGAAGCATGAGATGAATTATTTCCAAAATTCTTAATGTTAATCCTGTACATCATTAACACCTTCTGAACACCACAGTTCTAAATGAAAAACAAATTTTCACTGAAATAACTGGCATTTTTATTAGCATAATTATCAGTTATTTATTGCCATATTATCAGAGAACATAAAATGCCCAAGAACTTGGAAGTTTACTTTGTTCACAAATAGTGTCCATATTGTCTATATAGATACAGATGTATAGATGTAGATCATTAAAACAATATGGTGAGCATAATAGCTTTGTGTTTGGAACTGGGTTTACTTGCCACAAGGCCAGCAGCATTGAAGAACTGTGTAGGACTACTGGACTTACGCTCTCTTGGTATAAAACTCTGGAAGGGGAATGGGATTAAAGATGGTGGCGTGAGAGGTGAGACAGAGGCTTCCTCCTAAAACCGCATATAATATGAAAATAAAGCTACTACAACTACTCTTGAAAGAGCAACGGGAAAGAGAACTACAATAAACTGCATACACCTGGAGACAAGAGCAGCCCTCACAGAAAACGGTAATGTACTAAAGCTGTGGTCCTGCGGGATCCAAGCCCTTCCCCCACCCCAGCTCACCAGCAGGAGGAACAGGAACAGAGCAGAGAGGGAGTGGAGAACTGGGACTCCTGAATACCTAACTCTGGAGATCTACTCTGGGAGCACAAACCTACATTTCATGGTGCTTGCATGATACTCTTGTAATTAGGAGCTTCGAAAGCTAAGACAAGTGGAGTTCCTGGAGAGACTAAGATTCCGGCTGCTTGTGAGAACAGGGATCCATACCCTGATCCATACGCTGCTCTGGGACGGGGGAGGGGCAGGCAGTCTGAGAGACTTCCTGGCAGGGAGGACCTTGGAAGGAGGCCTGCTGAGGGGGCAAGGACTGCACGGAGCTTGCTGCTCGGGAGAAAGGACAGGTGGACAGGATTGTCCAGGTGTACTCTGCCCAGCAGATTGGGAGTTTTCTGATCTTCAGGTGTGCCAGCTCCCTAGCTGCCTGCACGGCTCCAGGAACCCCTTCTGTGACAGGCAGGCTAGTGCACCTTTCGCCTGGCCAGCCCCACCGGGCTTGCAAACCTGGAAGCCCTTCCCTGGTGTTGGGCCAGCCAGAGGGAGGATCTGTCTACAGCAACTAAAAAGGCAAAGCACAGAGGCTTATACCTGTGTGCTCAACCCACTGGTTCAGACAAAGGAGACAAGCACAGCAGCCAGGAACCAGGAAACAGCCCTTTCCTCCCCTGAGGCACCAATACCACTCCCCTACAATCCCTGACATTGCTTCAGGGGCTGAGCAGCTCCAGAGAGTAGAGCTTCTGGGCACTAGAGGGCTCCATACACAAATATGAAACACCAAAGGAACCTGGTCCAGAGTAAAATTATGAATACAACTCCTGAGAAAGATTTTAATGATATGGACCTTATGACTCTCCCTGAAAGGGAGTTCAAAATAAAAATCATTCACATGCTCATGGAGGTATGGAAAGATATTCAAGAACTCAGGAATGAATTCCAGTCAGCGATCCAATCCTTGAGTCAACATTAACAGAAAGAATTGATGTGTGGGTGTCAGAAGGAACTATAAGCCTAGAAACACTGCGGAGAGTATGGAAGAGGCAGTATTGTTGCCACTTGGTTACCATCTGTTAAGCATACTTATGTGCCAAGTCCACTGGAAGACTTGACATACTTTAATTTTCACAGTAATCTTGAGAGGTAAGTAATACTGTTCCCCATTTATGCTTGAGAAAATTAAGAATGAGATAGGTTGCCAAAGACTTACTGGTCAGGAGCAAGATTCAACGCCAGACTTTTCCATGTTATCACAGAGGCACCCTGATGAAGACTGAATAGAATCATGGGGGAAAAGTGAAATCATGGTGGAACACTGCAAATAAATATGATAATGTTTATGAAACAACAAAAGAAAATAGAAGATTAAACACATTTCCAACATAAATAGATTTTATTCCTATTAAATGCAGAAACAAAATTATTTTGACAATCTTCCCTTAAACTATGTGGTAGACAAACATGAAAACTTGTAAGACAGACAGGTTGTTCTTCATGCAGCCAACTCGAAAGCCCACGCACAGTGCTGACAGGTGTGGCTGCCACTACAGCCAGGTGGGCAGCTGGCCCGAACCCTGTAAAGCGATTGCATTCTCAGCAGGTCAAAAACACCTCAACCTGGTACATGCCAAACCTCTCTTTTATATGTTAGTATCTGCACAACAGAAGAAATTTAGGAAGATGGAGGAAAGAAAGACTGTTTGCACCTTATACCCAAGCCCTAAGAATGAAGATGTTAAATTATGAGATGGGATGGTCTGTACAGTTAAACAAAGGCTTAAACAAGAAATTTACCGTGCATAGTATAAGTACCATGTTTATGCACATAAACCACAGCTTGAATAATATCACCATGAATACTGTCAAGGCAGGAGATGAGGAGAGACAACACGGAGCCACCCCTGGCCTTCTGGTGGTTGAGAAGACCCAGTGCCTCACCTTCCACGGCCAAGGCAAATAAAAGTACAGCACCTTCCTCACACTTAGGTGTTCAATGTATGCCTGTTGAAGGGAGTAAGTCAAAAAGAAAAAAAAAAGTAAAAAGAATGGCCAGTTAGATGCTTAAATATAAATCTGCTGAGGAATTAAAAATGAGAGAACTTTGCTACTTTGGCTGCCTGTCTATAGAGAAAAAAATAACCCTGGGAGACAGTAAAATCTTACTTACTCTTTAGATTTTATTGAGCACTGTACTGACTCTTAGACACACTTTAAAAGAGCTTGCAATTTAACTGGGGAAGAGGACAAGTCAGCTGTCAACAAGGCAGATGCACTGATTGCAAAGCAGCAGCACTGGGGTGTTTCAGGGTCATCTTAGCCTCTTAGGCTCGGCCCAGGCCCAGCCACAGCCCTCTTTGTAGAATCACAAGTACAGGAAGTTGTTGCACCTGCATGCTCTGGTTCACACCACTGAGGGCACTGTGGGTGAGGTCTTTTCATTTCCTCACACTGCTGCAAACATTCAGTCTGGCACTTCCAGATGTGCAGTGGGACCATGTGCAGCTGGGAGACCTGTCCTCATGAGTCCAGGGCAACCCCACAGCCTTCCAAAAGGTGCCATCCTGAACCACTGCCCTGCCTGTCTCCCACTTTGCCTTCTGACACATCCCATCTCCTGGCCAATTTCCTCTGTAGAGCCTCATCCTTTAGGTCCTCTTACTACCTTTGTCTTGCCTTCTCAGTGATGCTGTCCACAGAGATTCCAGTGGTAGACTGAAGGATAAAAATTTAGAACTATAGGAAGATATTCAGTCCTGTCTGTTCTCAGAAAATGGCCAAGACAGATCGCTGCTCTATCAGCAGTATTACATATATCACATATGTAAATAATGTTCTTCTATCTATAACCCAGACCTGCCATTGTGATTCTACCACTTACAGTAGGCCTGGAAGTTTTTTTTTTAGAAGGATTTATACCATTCCCCATTGGTGGAAAGCCAGGATGGTCCATTTGCCATCCCTGTGTCTTAACTTTCCAGTATTCACCCAGTTGAGTTCCAGGGTTCTAATTTGGAATGTGAATTTCACTGTCCATAAACGACTCCTTATATATGTTGAGGACAAGTCCCAAAAGCCAAGAAGCCCATCTCAGGGGACTGTGTGTGCCCCTGTGTATATGCTAACAGGTGGCAGAGGGACGCTCCTATTATTACTGCAGGCTTTTGTTGTATCTTACTATCTGTCATAGCCCCACTTCACAAAAGGAAGCTGCTTTGTGAACAGCTCACTATAGATTATAGAGTGCTCACCATAGTGTCAGCTCGTAAACTCCACATTCCCCTCAACAGAGCGCTGCTAAGCATGAACAGTGTCTGGTATAACTGGGTACATTTACCTACCTCAGCAAAACTAAACCAGACATCAGCTATGTCAGCTGAACTTTCAGATTCCAGGGGTAGGAGCTATCTTACCTTTCCATATCACTTCTCTGGGTGAGGATTTAGATCTTAAGAACCGTTACATCATATTGAACTTAAAACTCTACAGCCAAAAAGCACAGGCAAAGGCTAGGAAGTGAATGTGTCCCCTTCTTATGCCGAGTGACCACTGGCTAGATGTGACCGTATAATCTTGGAAAGAAATTTTTACTGAGCATATCAGTAAAAATCTTGATGACCACACTTACTTGGTTGCCCACAAATAGGGCAATGTGATATTACACAGAATTTAGAGTAAAAATACCAAGGTTTGAGTCCTGATACTACATTGTTGACTAAAGGATCTTGAAGATTTAATCTGCTTCACCTCAGTTTCCTTGACTGTAAAATGAGAATAATACTTTATAGGTGGAAAACTGAATCACTTCATATTTATAGGCTCGGTTTCCTTTCTACAGGGCAATAATTATTAAATGAGAAAATGTATGTCAAAGCATCTTATAATAAATGTGAAGATGTTAGATATTTTCTAAAGCCACTTTCAACTCAGATAGTTATAATATTATCTTTGGAACACACCTTCTCCTTGAGAGTAGAAACTTCCAACTTTCACTTCTGTGGACCCCCCACCCCAAGTTCAATGCCTAGTGCATAATGGACACTTGATACATGTGGGCTGGCTGAAAGGAGTGAAACAGAATCTGAAGTGTCTGCCATGGGAATGAGTCGGCTGCTTTGCCCCACCAGCAAGTAGCTAGTATTCTAACCCCGCAAGTATAAATGTGGAGTGATTGGTAAGTGAGCCCCACAGATTGTGAGTTCCTAGGAGAGAACCTCCCTGGTCCCACTATATCTCCTTCATACAAGGCAAAATTTGTGCTCAGGAGCACATCCTTATGTGCTGACTTAGGAGCATGTCAGTAAAAGTTCTTTGAACCTGGCTAGGATAAGAGCCAAGCAAAAGGTGGAGGGGTGAGGGGTGCAGGTAAACGTTGACCTTTTTTACTTTTCTAAGAGTCTGGCCTGCTGTCTATGTAGGAATATAACTTTCGGATCAAAGGCTTTGGGTCAACCATACCATCTCAAAATATTTGAAATATTTTCTTTCAAATAAGCTATCAATAGTAGCACCATAGAAAAGTACAGTGACAAGTTGGCATGCTTGCAAACAGTTCATCAGTACAGGTTCCCCAGAGCAGAACAGGGAGTAGGTGTCAGGAAAATCCACTTTTCATTCTGGTTCTATCACAGAATCTCTCTGGGATCTATGCTACTTTCTGCCTCTAACTTGCATATTAAGTGAGGAGACTAGATTAGCTCCTGTCAAAGCCTCTTGTAGCCCAGCCATCCGGAGGTTCTGAATGGTTGTCATCTTTGATTCAGCAGCCCACCTCCCCCAAAGTTGCCATGGCTGCCCACTTATGATTGATGATGCTTTACCAGGGCTTAGAGGCATTCATGACCTGAAGGTTCTCCCCTGCCCTCGGGCATCTTTGGATTCCCAGGAAACCTGTGCTCCCATCCTCCACCTAACACTCACCATTAGTCACTGTAACTACAATTCAGCATTGCCACTTGGCTGCAGTTGGACTATAAATCAACTTGGCAGGATGCGGTAACATCCCATAGGTTCAGTACACTAATAGTCCACCTTGCATGGCAAAGTCCAGATGAGCAGGTGAAGCCTTTGAGAGCAGAAACATCTGACACTAGACAGGTTGGGAAGATGGACAGAAAAAGTTTTTTCTGCACAGGAAAAATAAAGCTCCAAGAATGAAAGGTGACTCATCTTCCTCTAAGTAAAAAAAAATAAAATAAAATACAATAATAATAAAAAATAAAAAGGAAACCAGCAAGTTTACAAATTATATTTAATTATATTTAACTACACTGTAAGAGGGTAAACTGCCAAACTCTCATGTGAAGCCATGATTACAGCTCTTTCAATGTCCAAACCACACAGTCCTCTAAAACACTGACTTTAACTTCTATTTCTGCCTCATTAAAAGAAGACAAAGAGAGCAACTCATATACACAACACATTCTCACTTTCTAGTAGAAACCAAACATTGGGCCTGCTTTTAGGGGGATCAGTTTGAGGCCTGGCAGGAAAAACAAGTAAGGGGCCATATTCAGAGAATCACAGCTTCAAAGAAAGTCTGTTTCTCCACCTATTGCTGAGGTGTGCGAAGAATAAATGCAAAAAGTAAATTTTCTTGAAAGATCTTTGTAGCACTTGGTTCCAGAGTGGTCAAGAGAATGAGCACTAGCAAAGGGGAGAAATCTGAGCTACAGGAGGAGGTGCACCAGCCCCTGCAGCAGCCAGGAGGATGGTGTGGCTGTTGATCTTCAGAGGAGCTAGTCCCTCAAACAGACCACTGTGGTGCTCTGCATCCACTTCGTTCATTCCTGTCCTTTTCAGATTTTCTCCCTTCTTGTCTGATGTTTTAGACTAGGGAATAGGTGAAATAGGCAAAGATGATAAAGAGGCACAAAATCTCAATTAAAATATAAATTAGTCATGAGGATGAAAGTGCAGCATAGAGAACATAGTCACTAATACTTCAATATCTTCCTGTTGACAGTAACTACACTAGTTGGGCTGAGCATTTAATAATGTAAATAACTCTCAAATCACTATGTTTTATACTTAAAACCAATATAATATTGCATGTCAATTTTTGGTTATAGCATGAAATGAAAACAATTTCTCATGGTTGAATTTTCTGGTGGTCATTTGTCTGTGACTCTACCAGAGATGAAGTGGGGAGAGATGTGTGTGGAGAGGTGAAGTGTGGACAGGAGAGTTAGGAGAGTCTCAGAGGAGAATTAAGTCTTGACACTGCTCAAGCATGTAGCAATTGCTATATATTTGGTTTTCACCCAGCAATGAGACACCTAGTCAGATCAGGTGTCTGGAATAATGTGGTGCATAAAGCTCTGGTTCTTCTGCTTGGGCAGATTCTTGGGGGCAGCTGCAGGCCAAGCCAAGCTTAGCAGACAAGAGCTGCTTCTCTGATAAATTTTGGAATTTTGGCTCATTGTTTGACTCAGTATAAACAAAGAGATTTTCTGAGGAATAATAACACATTCTTCTTCAAGGAGTAGGTGATTCAGTCAAGCAAGGATCATATAAAATTATACATGTATTGAAGTCAATAGAGGACAAAGGGATAAGAAACCATTATTTTGTGAAATTTTCATTGGGCGTGTTAACCACTTGTATTTGTTTATTCTGCCATTATCATTTTTAATGAACATTTTAACTGTAGAGAATCTGAAGTACTTAAAAGGTCATGCTGCTCCAAGAAGTTCCCAAAGCACATGAATCTGAGTCTTGCTCTGGGTCCTGATCTCTCTACTCCATCATTCTGTGAAAGGAAAGAAATGGTAACGGACTTCCCTCAGCAGGTTGTTCGAATGAGAGCCCAAGACTAGAGTCCTATGCAGTACATTTTTTTATTTCTCCCTTCTCCCAACCCTTTTAGAATTTCCATTTGAATATAGATTCTTTTCAAAGGGGCCCATAGAAGTGGGAATGTTATCTAGGCCACTGACTCTGGTAGTTATCACTGTTCTGAAAGAAAAGGGCTGTTCTGATAATATCACAAAAAGAGTTTTTGTCCCTCAGGAAAGAATTCTGAAAATTAACTGATGACTTATGCTTCTTAACTGAGGCATAAATTTGTTCAGAGTATGTCCATTCCAAGAATGCTCAAGTGAAAACAGAGATGCAGGATATCATTATACTCTTTTTTCTGAGGTTTTGGGCATTCTATTTTTCTCTCCTTTTCCCATAAAGCTACTTCATAAAGAAGCCCACGCTCATTTTCCATTTACATTTCTACCCACAATCTGCCTTCTCCCCCCAACCTCTCCAACCCCCCGATCTAGCTTTAATGGGGTTCTTATTAATCAAGGTCACTCACAGGCTCCTCATTTGTCAAACCCATTGGAGCTCTGTATTCAGCCCTTATCCCTCTTCTGCACCTTCGTGTTACTCATCCTCTTACCTAATAAAACACACTGCTCCTTGGCTTCTTCATTGTCTCCTAGTTTGCTCTAACCTTTTGTACCGTCATTCTTCAGTCTCCTTCTGTAACTGTTCTTGGTCTATCTTCTTCCCTCTTGTTTGTAACCGTTAAATGTTTTTTTTAATTCTTCATAGATTCCCCTAGGATGGTCTAATGCATATCTTTGACTTCAATCACCATTGTTGCCAAATACATCCCATACCTGAGCTCTGTCTTAAGCAGATGACAATTCCAATTGTCTACTCTGTATTTCCAATTGTGGGACTCTAGGCTACTCAGACTTCCTATATCCAAAACCAGGTTCATCCTGCCTCTTCCAAGGCTGACTCCTAAATTAGCCAGTATGGTACCTACAACCAGTTAAGTTATCCTAGTGCCAAACTTGGCTGTAACGCTTCAGATACATTTCTTGCCTTTCCCGGAAGGTTATTTCCAAGGCTCTCCAGTCAGCTGGTTTCTGCTTCCTTGGCCAATGTGAGACCCTCACCAGACATTGGAGGGTGAGAGGAAAGGAGAAACCAATACATTACACATGTACACATTCTGCCAGACAGTACTTAGAATGGTTTGTTTTCTTAGTTGGACCCTGTATGAAATACTCTCCCTCCTTCTCATCCCTCAAATCAACTCATTCCCTCTTCTCCCGCCCCTCTACCATTGACTTATGTCTAGCCTTCATCATTTCTCTTCTACATTTTGGTAATAAAATTTATGTCCTTTAAGTTGCATCTCCTCAGCTAATCCATTCTCTGCCTTGTGGCAGTATGAGCTCTCTAAGGTGATAATGAGATATTACCCTCTCATTTAGGCTAAGATTGATAGACATCTTCAAAGGAAAATCAGTTACATGGAGCTCATTTAGCATAGATCACCATGCCTTGGAGCATGTGTTGGGCAACTTGGCAACAACTGACTGGCCCAAGAATGTGACCTGATCTGTAGGTACCCAGACTGAAGGTTATGAGAGAGACCAATGGCCCATGAGGTAGCCTGGCTAGAAAACTGCTCTCCAGCACCCCCAATATTGCACAATGACTGGTGAGCCTCATAGATCCTTTGGTGATTTTATGTGAGAAACAGAGTCCCAGTAGGGTTGAGAAGACATCAAAGAAGCACAAGTAAGGGTGTAAAGAAGCCAGGAGGCAGCAGAAGCCATGATGCTCTGAGGGTTCGGAGCAGTAGGTGGGCAGCAATAGGAATAGCAGGTAGAAGCTCAGTGGCAGGAAGTATCTGGGACAGCCTCTGGAGTCAGGAAGAGGAGAGCACTGGCATTGTTGGGACAGGGAGCAGTTGTGAGCTAAGCGGGCAGTGACCACCCACTCATTGGGGTGATTCCCAAACTTCTGGCTTCTCCTCATTTCCTTAAATAAACCTCCAACCATAAAATTCATGGTCCTTTTCCTCACAACCTAATTCTACCCTATTCATCATGTGTTTCACAAAATTGCACACTCATAAGTCTCACCCAAGGAACTTGGGAAGTTGAAGAAAGGCTTTCTTCCCACTTTAAACTTTTATAGTGGAAAGGTCCTCCTCCTTGATCTTGCCTCTTGTCTCCAGCATCACCTGAGTCAGAGTTGTTCTTACTCAAAGGAAAGGTGAGTTTTTTCAAACAGTACTGAGCACCTTCCTTGCAACAAAACAAACCCAGTTGATTGTTCATAATGACTAGCAGTAATCCAGCTGTGATGCAGGTCTTGTGACTCTGTGCCTTTGTACTTACTGCTCCAGGTGCCTGCAGTGGCCTGGACGAGGGAGGCCTCGTTTGCTTTAAATATTTGCATTCTTTAAAACTCAATTAAGATAGCAATGGAAATTTCTTTGGCATCCCTCCCCTTTACTAGACCCCAGCAGACAGGTATGGGTCTTGTCCCTCTGCTCTTTTGATACCCATCCAAGCTCACCATTTTTTGAAATCTATTTACTTTCTCATTAGACTGAGAAACTACAGGACTAAGATGCTAACTAGTTCATTCTGGTGTGACACTGGTTGGAGTACACAGAAGGTCTGCAGGAAATTAATACATCCATTAGAGGAAGGCTTGTCCAATTCATGGGAGACCTCAGGGAGCCAATGTGGTATAGTGGAAAGAAAGCTGGACCCGAGTCTGGATCTGGCTCTGATTATTTATGTAATCACAAAGTATTTCAACTTCTGTGCCTGATTTTCCACATCTGAAACATGGTTACATAGATATATAAGGGTTCAGCCCAGAAACCTCTGTGGTTCTTTGCAATGCTGTGAATGCATTTCAAGACTCGCCCTAGAACTTGCTCCTTCTCACACTTCATTCCCACCCCACCCACTGCCAGGGTGTAGCGGCAGGCTGCCTTGGCAGCATTATGCATCTGGTTACAGAGTTCATGCCATGGCTCTAACTATTTGGTGTTGCATGATTTTGTGAAATTGAGAAAGTATTTGTTATTTACTTACACACAACCCTTATCTACACAATCAAGGTAAGCTTCAAGATGTAGATAACAGACCTCATCAGTCTGAAGGCAGATCCACATAAAGTTTTAATTTCAAATATATAAAACTATGTTCAGTGAAGAATGTTATGAGAAGCAAAATTCTGTGGGCCAGTATGCTCAAAATGATTTACTTTTACATATTTTAAACTCAAAGATGAGAGGATAGTGTGTAAAATTGATTTTATTTAATATGCATATATACCAAATATAAAATTAGTTGAGCTGACAGATACAGGTTAGGTGAAACTAAATAGATCATATAAAACAGAAGATCAACAACCATCATGTCTTACCTGCTTCTCATCTATTACAAGACTTTCACCATTGGCATAACTTTGACATTGCTTGAAAACATTTTTGATATTTGACAGTAATAGTATGAATAGAAAATGGAAAAATAAGAAATTTATATTCTGGAAAAAAAGTTTTTTAAAGCAATACATATTTGCCTGTCCTTGGAAAGAAACATATCTAGCAAAACAAAACTCTGGAGTATCCAATATACACACATGGTTACCATATTATTTTTCAGGAACCAACTCTCTAGCAGGAAAGAAGGATGCATGACTCCTCTCTGAAACCCCACCAAGAGTTATTCATGAGTCAAATGTAAGGATTGGCTAAATGTTGTTGACAATTCCTTGACACGTTTGCTCTCTGCCCTTACAATTACACGCCCTTATTTCAGAGCTTGGGGATTCTATTAGGGGACCATAAGTAGTCCCCTAATAGAGTCCTTTGTCCTATCTTGCCCCATGCCCCCATCCTTCCTCCCTACTTTGGGAGTTACCTTTCTGAACCTCAAATCTCCTATGTTCATAAAGTCCAGACTTCTTGGTCCACACAAGACTTCACTACATGATCATCATTCGCTTTTCCAACATCTCTCGTCACACTTGCTCTGAGCCACTTGCATTTGCCCGAATGTTCCATGTGGTTTCATACTTTCAGTGAACGAAAAATAGAGTACCTCACACCTCTGTGCCAGGCCTGATGTGGGCAGTCCTCATGCATTTGCTCAGCCTGTTCCCAGTGTGGAGAATGTCCTGCCCAAATTTGTCCCCTTGAAAAACACCCCATTTTTCCAAGTCTCAGCACACCATCCCTATGATGTTGTCCTTACCAGTTAAAACCAACCACATCTTTTTCTTTAGTCAGCTCTACTGCATAGAATCTTCATGCTTCTATGTCTATGAGGCCATAAACTTTGAGGAAAAGACCCATGTTTCATTTATCTTTTCATCCCTATCACCTGCATAGTACCTAACACTTGCTTTAATTCATCTTAGTCCTGGCTAGTTCTATTTGGCCTTCATCTAGGTATGGCAAAGAACAAAATAAGCAACAAAAAGCTGCATCAGACACTACTTATTTCACAAGTTAGAATAGAAATTTAGAAATATAAGAGACTGGCAAGATCATATGGGTGAATCTTAACTAATGAAGCCCAGAAAACTTGGTTAAAGATACCAGAATGGCTCAGGATTTCTTTCCCAATCACAATCAGCAATATATGCTTCTTTTCCACCACGCGAGGCAACTCACCAGGCTGAGCACCACAAAACAAAAACTCTCCTTTTGTCCTAAGTTCAACAGATTCTAGTGTTGTGGAACATTTAGTACCTAAACCCTTCCTTCCAGTTCCCTCTGCCCATAAGTGGTGGAACACATGAGTGTGATCACTGCACACTACTTCTCATCTTAAAGCTAGCACTGCCTCTTTCAGTACGTGTCTCTGACCCTTCAGGAAGATTTTACTTCTTCCTCCCTTGCATTCCCGTAAAACTGTATACACACCAATATAGTTAAAAAATAATATTAACTCTAGACCATGAAATTGCAAAAGGTCAGTACCGGGCATATAGGAAGCACTCTAAAGAATAAGGAATTGAATCTTGCTTTAAGGATATGGAGTGAGTCAAGACTAATTATGTTAATTCCAACCTTAAGTACTTCCCTTGTCATTTAATGAGGGATCATTATCTTTGAACGCAGATTTAATATCAGACAGAGGTTTTTGCTACCTGCAATACTAAAGTCTGCAAAACAAAAGGTGTTAATTATGAGGACACCATATTTTATTTAAATGAGTTTATTTAAACAATTGCTATAAGGGTGACAGATATACAGTTAAGTGAAAAAACCACTAATACAATGGAGTTCTCCTAATGGTTGCTTCTATGCATACATACTTAAAATAATTTTAACTGGTTGAAACAGGCCCCTAGAACACCTTTATTCTGGATGTTGCCATTTCATGTTGTAATTGTTTGAAACATTTAAATGATTAAGCACAAAGTTTAATTATTAAGCATGAAGTTTAATGATTATTAAACTTCAACTGATTTTATTGTAAATTAGTGGTTCTAAAACATCCATTACACTAAAATCTACTCTTAAGTTTGTTCTGATTGGATCACTGCGTGTCTGACCCCACCCATCCCATACCTCTCATTATGTAACTCATTATTTTGTGATTTGTGATAGTTTATAAAGCAACTTTAATACTTGAAATACAAGTCTAGCTTGTGGCATATATTGTAGAATTTGGTAATTTTGTAAAACTAGTTGAATGCTTCCTTTAAACTGCTACATATCAACTCTGATATTAAAACAGCCTCATTGTAATCAATTTATATGCCTGGTGGTGCTAAGACACTTAAGAATTACTTCTAACAGTTATTTCCTTTCGTCCTACTTGTTTGGGTTTTATATAATGCTGTGGTATCCTTCTTTTATGTAAACTATGAAATGGAGAAAACTGACTAGAAAACAAATCTGAAGGTTCTAAAAAATTATGTAGTACATTAATAAGTGCTTTAAAAGGTAAACCATCCAGTGACATATATGCAAGTAACACCACAGATGCAACGGCATAAGAAAATGGATTGAACTTGCTTTTACATTCAGCTTTACAAATGCTCTATAATAACTACAATGGTTTGATAATAAAACAATGAGGAATAAATTCAATTTTATCTCTCATCAGTTTGTGTATATGTGGATATCACATATTTAATTGACACATACACACTCCAAGGACCCAAATTACTTTAATCCTATATCCATTTACCTCTGAGAGAAGTTTAAAGTAACCACAGTGACATATAAAAGAGAAAAAAATAATGTATGCCAGGCTCAGAGTAAGAAACTAAATAAAACTGTTTAACTGATGCTATAGTAGCAATTTCTGCACAGATTTCTATAGTTCTGCTCAGTTACTTGAACATTAAACCTTAACTTTGCCAATGTGGTTTCAAGTAACGATAGTAGTCTTTACTTATTAGAAAATATATATAATATATGAAAAAAACACATTGTGAATTTTTGTAGCCAATTATCAAACATGTTTTCATCTGAAGAGGGAAGTTCTTTCAGTTTAATATAAATTTTTCAAAGAAACAGGGTAAAATTACAATAAAGTTAGTGTTCTCATTCAATAAGTCTTCACATCTTCAAGTTCAGGCCTAACAGAGAAGAGAACTGATTACAGTAGAAAAAACACAAATAGTCTCCTGTGGCCATCATCTTAGGGGCTGGTTTTCTTGTAATGACGAATTCTATCACAAGGTGTTTCGGAGATTTGCAGCGTTTCAAAATGGAACTGCCTGAGAAGATTCAGAAAGCCTTTTTCTTGGGCTTACACAGTAAGCACTTGGCGTGATTCTTAATCACATTTTAATGCAGAACACAGTGTTACTGATTTGTGCCCTATAAATATGAACATATTTACACACAGAATACACACACTGACACAGGGATATGAAGCTAGCCAGCCATCCATAAGAAGAATGGAATAAAAATTGCAGGAAGAGTAGTATATGATGCTAAGCCCAGACAGACTATAGATGCCAATCCCAAGACTGCTGAAGCAAGGACACTTCTCTCATCACGAATAATTATCTTCACTATTTCACAAAACTGGAAAATAAATTTAAGAATATTAGAAAAGGTGGCTAAACCTAAGAAGCATCATGTATACAAAATAGCAAAGCACAATTTTCCCAGCTATTTTCTGCCAGAACTATTTTTCTTAAGACTCATGAAAGAATTTAAAATGTTAATAGTTCAATTTCTTGATTTCACATCCCACAGTAGCGAAACAATACTTCAGGCAACTCGGTTAATAATGGCATTGCCATTGTAAACAGAGACCTTTTATAGAAAGCTATGGAGAATGCAACCACATAAAAGTTATTAGGGATTAAAGGTTAAAAAACAACGTTTGAATGCCTATCAGTAACTATATTATCAATATAGTTGAATATACTGTGAATAGCATATTCTAAAATTAATGAGCAAGGGGATCTCTAATGTTGAATTCAAAAAATTTAGCCCATTATTATTGCTCCTCATCTGCAACTTCAAGCTCTTCAGATCAGGCTCAGAAAGTGCCCCTACAGGCTACTTAACACCATCTAAAAATGCAGGACATTTCCTAACCACCAGAGATGCCTTCTAGGCTGATGGCCAAGTGAACAAGAACAGGACATTAGAAACAAGATGCTCCTTGACAAAATCTGCTTTTGAGGGAAGAGTCCACAAGATTCTCTCTTGCCTTAATTAAAAATTATTAGGGAAAAGATAACAGAAACATAACTGATCAAGACAGCTTACTCTTTTACCTAAATGTATAGCTTCCCATTATTAGCCAAGCAGCTTTTCTCATTGTCCTGTAAACTTCATCCAGTTTGATCCTCGCCACTTTAAGATTGTGTATTTGTTACTCAATGTCTTTCTGATCACTGAATCTCCAGAAACTACAAGGTGTATTTGCATTCATTTATGACAATGAAAAGCAATATAAATAAAGTTTTAAAAAAATAAGGAAAAGCATAAGGAATAGTAATAGCTACTAAAAATTAAAGGGCTTTAGAGTTTATGAAACCTGAAATTGTTAACAGTAATATAAAAATCCCTAATTTTATGATTTCTAAATTTGTAAAAAAGAGTGTCACTACAAAAAGCAAAATATTCTTTTGCAGTTCATTTCCAAATTAGTTGTGGTATTTTCCATGAGGCAAAGTGCTCTTGAGAGTTTTTGTAAACTCTGTGTAAGAGGCAACTTTGTAACACTCTTGTGTTTAGCTGGTAGTAGTTGAATAGATGGAGAACTCAACAATCAGACCCAGAATCAAGTAATTCCTTACAATTCTGAAAAGTAGAAGTCAGTTCTCCTTCAGTATTAATGGCTTATTTCTTTCAGGGCATGTTCAGAAACAGTTCTTAGAATTCGAAAATTTGCAATGGGGATTTTTTTTTCCCGGGGAAATCTACTCTGTGGCCAAATTGTTTGTTAGACCATTCAAAGTGAAGACAAAAACTCAGTTTTACAAGTGCTATGCAGCAATAGCAATTAAAGCAGTTCTCTACTTCTGTAAAACCTTACAAAGTGTCCAAAGATGAAAAACTACTATAACCAGTTATTAAATGCTTACTACCTTAAAAAAAGCACTTGAACTGTTTTTCCAAAGAAATATATAATACAGTGCTACATGTGTTCCATGAAAGGGCAACTCTTAATTACCAGATATAGATACCGTTTTTCCTTGGAGAAATGATTTGCTTGGTTCCTAAGTAAATTTGACGTGTTTCCTTTTGTACACTTTTGGAGCCAGTGTTTGTAAATGTGGTGAAGTTCATTTCTAAACAGGCCTGGAGCTGTGATTCTTGAAACTTTGCACAGTGATCTAACTGTACTTTTATTTTACTGAGAAAAAAAAATCCTAGATGGAGGCTGTTGTGCCTCTATAAATAATCTACAAGGAGTTTCTTATATTGATGTATAAAAACAACGCTTTTGTGCTCTGCCACAGAAGAGAGTTGAAATTTTTCTCATATGGGTAAAAATATTAATCAAGATGTGGAGCAATAAAAAGTTGGTTACATGATCTCAGATTCTTTTGGTCCAAGTCATATCTAAGCCTGAGAAGTAAAACTGAAGCTCATTATGTGATTATTACCCAGGTTTCCACTGCAAAAAGTAAACATTAACATCTCTTTAACAACTGCAGTGAAGACTGAGAAAGCTTCTAATTGCAAATGAAGTTGCAGACTTAAAATGTTAACTGTCTTTAAAAGTTAAGACGTTTCAAAAGGAAATAAAATTCACTTTTTCCCTTTGCATCTGTGGCTGATTTAATCATCTTAAATTCTAAGACTGTTTCTTTTTTAAGTACCCATAAAAATTACCTTCCAACATTGAATGGAAAACCAATTGTTTTGATTTCTGCGGAACCAGAAACATCTAACCCGCCTTTGAGGCTCATGGGTAAAGGATGCTTAACAATAAAGAGGTCTAAACGGGGATTAAAGCCAACACAGAATTCAGAATACCAAGGAAAAGACTTATTTGAAGCACAAACACAGGAATAAGAGACCTACCAGGGAGGTCTTCTTCCTGGGAATTTTTATAGTTTATATTAAGTAAAGGGAATTCACTCTCTGTAGCTTACAGAGGAGAAACCTGCATGCTTCCTCATTTTAAAGGCACATTTTGTATATAGTGTTGCGGATTAAATTTAAGCGCTGGACACCTTCCTACCCATCGAAATTCTTGGGGAAATTTGCAACCACGCGGTGACAGATATTCTTGTGGTCACCCTTCCCCAGTCACCTGCCCTTTGTCACTTCAACTCGGCAAAGCAGACACTCTTCCGACTTCTAAAGAAAGGCATCTCTTTAGGAATCGCCGGCAGCGGTCCTGATTGCAGCTCTTCCACCGCGCATTTCGAGATAACCTTACATGGCCACATCCCCATTTATTTACTTGGCCTCCCTTAGTAACACTAGAGCGTTCCTTCATCTAGAACTCAGTCTCTCACCCAGAGGAGAGACAAAGCTCAGGGATGGGAGGGGGCGTCCCCACCGAGCCCACGGGAGCGTCACACGTCATACCTTGTTGGCCTGGGGGCTGATCCGGGTGCCGAACCTACAGTAGGTTACGAAGTGCTCGCAGTTGTTCCACAGTAGACTGTAGGAAGTCATGCCCAGCAGCTTCTCCGCCCTGCGCGCCACCTCTTCGTTGAGCAGCGCCTTCTTGTTGAGGAACTCATCTAGGTGATTGACCAGGACGTTGGCTCCGTAGGCGAAGTCCTCCACTGTGTCCACGCGGATGCTGGCCACCCTGCCAATGACGCCCAGGATGAGACGCTTGTTGGAGACCACCTTCTGCGTGAGCCCCTTGTCGTCGGTCAGGGCCAACAGGATGTCGGGCATCAGGTGGGCCACACGGTTGTCGCCCAGGTAGATGCCATAGTGGGTCAGGTGGGTCCGGGGCACCTCCAGCACGTCGCCGCGTTGGAAAGAGCTGATCTCGTATAAACTGTTTCTCGCTTTGTTTGCGCCTGGGGCGCCCGAACTGAAGAGCCTGAAGTTGCAGATGAGGAGCAGCTTCTCCAACAGTAGGGACACCGCCTCCAGCATTGGGTTCTTCATCCGGCTGGGAAAAGGGAATCTTGATGGGACTGCCGCTCCTGCACGGGCCAAGCCGGGCCAGGCAAGGTGAGCTCGCCGGCCAGGGGCGCTGCGCGGCCGCTGACCGGCAGGACAGTGGCCCGGGGCCGCGGGCAACGCCGGCTGCCGTGGAGGGAGAAAGAGTAAAACGGTAGGGAAAGAGGCCCGGAGACTGGCTTGGCCGCACCGCACTGGGGACTGAGGAGGAATAGGAACTGGCCGCGGCCGACGGCTGGACGGGCTGAGGGCAGCAGGCAGAGCTGCACACCTGAGGACCGAGTGGGGACGCAGGCCCGCGCACGGCTCTCTGGGGAGCAACCTTAGCGGAGGCCTTTTTATCGCCGTCGAGGGGGCGGGGCCGAATGCCGTCACAGACCCAGCGGGTGCGCTGATTGGGCGCCGCTTGCCGCGAGGCACAGAACGCTGCTGGGTTTTGGAAGGGGCCGTCTGCGTTCCCGCTCCGGTGTTCTGCACACCAGTTCCTTCCAGAGGCTGGCACCCTCTCACGCGCTCAACCTAAGCGCTTTCAGCCTTTAAGCGGGCGTTTTGGGGGAGTAGTGGTCGAGGTGTGGCCGCGCGGAAGGTGCTGCTCCTGTCTGTACTGGGGCACTTCGGGAACGTTTTCGGTGGAAAGTGCTCTCGAGTGAGATTTTTGAGCGGAACCACCGTCCTCCACAGGGTTGGTTGGCTATCCGGTGACCTCGGTTTACTAAAATGTTTGTATTTACTCTGTGAAGCTTGCGCGCCTCGAAAGCCTACGGATTCCTTCCTAAACTTTGTAGGCCGTAGTCGCTCACGCTCGGCTCATCCCTTTAAGTGCCCCTAATCTTCGGTGCTTTAAGCTGGTGCGGGGGTTGGGTGGCGACCCGCTCGTCCGGGACCTGCTCGCCAGTGGTCGGAACCCGAGGCGCCTCCGCACTCCAAGGCACCAGTGACCGTTGAGCGCGTGGCTCCCAACGGTCAGAGTGAAAACTCGAGGAACACCTGACGTGCGCCTGGAGCCGAATTAATGTCAAGTTTATTTCTCCGGCTTCAGGGTCATATGGGTCCAGGTTCTGTTCACCCACTAAAACTTTGCCGCTTTCTTTTAAAGCGCAGCCGCCCCAAAGCGGCCAAGGAAGGAGGCGCTGCGTTCCTTGCCTCAGAGCCTGCAGCGTGACCCAGGTGCACTGGCGAGCAGCCGGGTGAGGAAGCCAGGCTCGGCCCTCGGGAGCAGAGGAGTTGCGTGCTAACACATTATGTAAATGCTTAAATTCCTCAGACAAAGGCCACAATGGAGAGCCTTCGTTGGCTCCACAAAGCTGCCCCGTTCGGGGCTAATAGGTTTCATCAACGAGCAGATTCTCCTCTCGCTTGGGGGTGGGGGCTCGCTGCAGATGATGAATGAAGGGCTATTCATCTTACCTGGAAGATGAAGGGGTCCATGGAGACCGAGTGGGAAGGAGGCCGGCTCCCCATTATCCTCTAAACCTGGCCTTTGCTCCCACCCCGAGTCTGTAGTCAGCGAACTGCCCCAGGCGTCCCGCTTTCCGCTGACTTTGTTCATTTCATAAACTATCCCTGATCACATTATAGTCCCTCAAAGAGAGGAAAATTCCATTGCATACAAAGGAAAGAAGATGGAGAAGGGGAGAGAGGCAGTGAAAGTGGAAATTTAAAGTCATATTTCCCCAGTCTCCCTCCAAAACTTGAAGAAAAGCACTGCGCTAGTGAGTTGCTGACACCAAACACCTCCACCCGTAGGTGCTGGTTAGCTTCTAGCGTCACACCAGCTTAACGGCTGGATTTTAAATCTGGGGAGTATGTGGAAATGTTTAAGTCTGATCCAGACCTCGGAGTACAAGTTAACTGCAGAGCCGACGTCGGACTCAGGCTTTGAGCGCCCTAGTCTGGTCCAGCCCTGGGAAAGCACCGATACCGGAGCCTCGAGGGTCCAGAGCCGTGCAGCCTGGGGAGATCTAAGGGGATTCCGTTATTAGCTATTTCCTAATGCGGCTTATAACGCCTACGACCGTTTCCACCCGGGGAATTTGCAAGAAACAAAAGCGCGGAGAACTGCTTCGCAGCTCCACAAGGAACTATTTTGGAACAAAAATTGAGGAATGATCTAGATCCTCAATAGCTGCATCCCAACGACGTTTTGAGACAGGCAGTGCCAAATTGATTTGCGTTTGATTTTTCTTTCTGGGTGGGGTTAATTTTTGACTGCCGCCTCTGGAAAGGAAGTGAAAGAAAAGAGATCAATATGAGCTAGGAATCGGTGCAGATTGTTCAAGATGTAGGCATTCTGCTGTCTTTGGGAATGAATGAGGGTGGAAAGTGTCTATATAATTTCCTGAAGGTTATTATTTTTGCCTCTGATAACTCCCGATTTTTAAGCCAGAATGTTATGCCACTAAATTTTTCTCAAACGGTCCTAAAGCAGCCCTCTCCTCCCGTCCCACCTGCCGAGAATTAGGCTCCGAGTAACGGAAGGAGGCCGTGGAACATTTTCATTTGTCCTGTGTCTGAAATCTCCTCAGACCTCTTAAGCAGGGAGGAGGTAAGGAAGATGAAACAGCTTTTTATCTCAGAAAATGTAGAGTCAAAGAGTTCTTGCTGACTGAACTGGTCCCTACTCTGTGACAGTCACTGTAACCTCACCTTGCAAAAGGCAACTTCACAACATTCTCTGAGTTACATACATTTCTGAGGCTGAGCAGTCAGCTTTTGAATGCTCCCTAGAGGCACACTTCATAAAAATACTTTTTAATGCAAGTAAGCTCACACGCCGATTAATACTTTACTGCATATTATCAGTTTTAGCTAAACCATGGGAAGACAATTGCTGTTAGAAGGAAAGGCCCAAATGAATTCTAACATTAGGAAGTTCTTTCTAAACCAGAAACCTGTATTTTAGAGAGAGAATCCCCCCTGGTTGCCAGAAAGACTGTTTTCCAGCCGTGTGAAAGGCAGCTACAATCAACTAGTTTCGATATGCAAAATGCCTTAAATGAACCGAGTGGGTCGCAGGGTCTGGCTGGGCAATTCTGAAGGAGCCTAGGCTTTCCTGGTCATCACAGACTACAGAGAACGGTCGATTCTCACGTAGGCCACCGCTTCCCTATCCTCCCTCAGAAAGACAAAGGACAGCGACAGTATCCCCACCTGCGGTTCAGGTCTCCGGCTCTGCGCACTCCCTGCTATGGTTCTCAGACGCCAAGCCACTCCGCCCAGCAGCGCCGGCCCAGACTCCGCCGGGTCTGTGCTCAAAGGGGGCTGAAACGGGGGCTTGCAGAGCCCTCCTGATTTCTGGGCTTCACTTTCAGGCCCGCCACTTCATCGAGGTCCCAGGAGAAATAGGTCCGGCGTTCAGAGACAAAGAGCAGAGTCCAGCAGAAGCCTAGAAGGCTAACGATTTCCTACTTCAGACTTCTTACCTCAGGAGCCTCCCTGGTCCTCAGAGAAGTTTTTGGAGTTAAGCATATGATCACAGTTGTGTGCACCTCTATGTGCTGGCACTGAACCTAAGCATTTTCTCATTCAAACCCCATAACACTGTGAAGTATCATCTCCATTTTACACAGGAAGAAATTGAGGAATATTATTTTGTCTCTGTCCCTGTGCTAATGTTGATCAGGACTCAACCACAGGTTTCTCTGCCCCCAGGTCCTCCACCACTGGGGAAGGCCTAACCTTCCACCACTTCATCCACTTGTCATCCATGCATTTATAGAGCTAGCACTTGCCGTATGCCAGGTGCTGTGCTCAACTCTGGAAATTCAACGACATACCTAACCCTAAACTTAGGTCCCACACCTTCTTCATTTGGACCTAATTTCCCTGCTTCTCTAGTGTCACAGGGTCCAATTTTTAACAGGAGTTATTTTACTGCAATAGTGAGGAAAATCTGCTTAAGATTCTGGTTAATAGTATACCCTTGCCAGGAAGGCCGGAGAACTTGAATGGCCACTTGTACCTACAACTTCTTTAGACATATGTGTACAGTGTCCTGCCCAAGGTCACAGAGAAGCAGAATCTAGGCCATGTTCTAGCATTTTTACCTCTTAGACCATCTTTCCCCTGGGACCTAAGCCTGATAAATTTGATTTTTCTAAACTTCATGTTTTTAAATTATTGTTCTCCTTTAGGATTATTTTGTTGTTGTTTTTAGATTTTTTTAGATTATTAAATTATTGGGTGCAAAAATAATGATTTGTTTTTCTTCTGAGCTACCCATCTACCCTCAGTTCATTTACATATGCTCCTGTCTAGCCCCTTGGATGTAAACAAAGGCCCTTAAGTAGCCAACTCTAAGCAGGTGGGGAGAATAAAGGCTTTTGTGAACTTCTCTTTGGAAGCCAAGGAAGAAAAGAGCGTGGAGACTCCTGAGGTGGTATACTACCTGGAGTGTTAGGCTAATAGGAATCATTACCTCCTGGGAGGAAGACTTCCCCAGCTTCCTTCCTGGTTGGCTAGCGTCTTATTATAAGGACATCAATTCTGCCTATTGACTTTAGAAAGATTAAAGGCAGCAGCTCCAAGCAGACATGATTTACATGGGGCAACACAAAGAATTTACACTTAATATTATGAAGAATCATGACCAAAATTAACACAGCTTAATATCAATAACTGGTTGAGACAGCTGTAATGTAGAGGAAGGAGTAGGAAATTCTGAGTTTAAGGCCTTGTGGTGCTATTTACAGCTAAATGAACTCAAGACATTTACCACCTCTGAGCTTCAGTTTCATCTTTCTAAAATGGCAATAGTATTTCAGAGGGCTGTTGAGAGGATTAAACACAAATATGTTATCAATGTATCAATATATGAAGATTCATATGTGATGAATCATCTATAACTTCATTAGTATTATTCTTCCAAGAAACAAGGTAAGGTGCTTTCCCCTTTCTGCTTCCATGGCACAGTCACCCAGGAATGCAGTGTAGACAAAGGACATGGTTTTACTCACAGACCCCTTCTCATGACTCGGCACAGAGCCACAGAGTGAGCAAATGTAGGCACCTACGTAATTTGGAGCTGAGTGCAAGGACAGAGTGGCAGGCAGTAGGCAGCCAGCACAGGGAGAAGCACACTTGGGAGGTTTGTAAGCGCTCACAGAGCTCGGCTCCTCCAGGTGCTCGCTGCCAGTGAAGTCATTTACAATTCATAAAAACAAAGGTAAAAACTGGTCTGTTGTTTGCTTGAGAATGCCTCTTGTGAGATACAAAACACCCCAAATGTCCACTTTAGAAATAATAAAACAACATCACACCAAGGAATGGCTAAAACTTCCAAGATGCCCAAAACATATAAAACACATTTCACTTCAAAATATAAATAATAAATGGCAAGCCATGTTACTTCTTAGTAATTTGGAGCAGATATAGCAGTTGCCTTATAAATTCAACTGTTTCTTTTTTATTTTAATGTCATAATTATGAGGCAATAGTAAATATGGATATTGGGTGACTCAGGTTTATTCACAAAAGCAAATGTGACAAGAACCTTTGGTTTAATATTCAAAAGACAATTACAACACCACTGTACTCATATAGGGAATGTACAGAGCAATCAGGTATTGCTATCCTCCAAACAGGACAGCATTGGCAATTACCAGTAATGCTAAGTACCAGGAACAGTGATAATGCCATGTTATTATATTTCAAAATTCCTTCCTAAATGCATAGACAGCCTAAGGATATAATGACAGGTAAGTGAATACAGAACTGAACATCAAGCTTAGCTTTAGATACTCATATCTGATGGTGTGTGAGATCACTGAGACTAGGGAGGTCTAGCAGGTCTCATTTGTAAAGTGTCCCGAGATGGATTAGAATGAGATGCTCTCTAAACCCCTCCAAACTGAATGGTCCATGGACCTGTGAAAACAAATTACTCAGGCCCTTCAGAGAGGCTTAACCATTATTCTTGGTGAGTCTTCACAAGGAATAATTACCAGAAAAAGAAGATAAATCACTGTCCAGTCTTTAGAAAATCTAGATAGGATTCACAATAACTGCTTTAAAAAATGCAATGCCTCATTGAATTAAAAAAAAAAAACGTAAAAGAAATCACTCATACTCAGTGAAGCAGTAATATGTAAAGGAGAGAAGAGACTGAGTGGGAGTTTGGCAGCAGTTGGTGCTGGAAATCAATGGCTCTTTTCATAACATACTCAATGGTACAGAAATCTTAAATGATATAAACATACTTTCATCAATATTTTGTAGCAGTATAATTGATATGGTTTTTAAAAAGAATAACGTATCATTTCTCAAGTTAATTTGAAGGAAATTAAGTGTTCATTCTGGTATTTGGTAATTACATTTACTCTTATCCCAGCCCATGCTAAAACAAAATTCAGTGTAGTTCCGTTAAAGCTTGCTTCATACCCAAACAGCTCAAGAAACTATAAAAAAGGGAAATTTGATTTCAAATTGTCTCAGACTTCTTAACTGGGAGAACTCTAAGGGAGAGCTCTTTCCTTCGGAACCAGGCTGCCTGTGATCTTCTCTGTAGACACAAAATTTTGTGCTTGAATTAAATTCACTCATTTTTATTCTGGTTGCCCTCTACAATGACTTGCCTTTAAGTCAGATTACATAAAATTATATTCATTTTATTTATATACCCAGACTTTACATGCAAGAATGTGAGTGGAACTGAAAATGCATCACACATAATAAGGAAAATAAATTCAATAACTTTCTTTAAAGATGAATTAAACGTCTTTGAAATTATTTTCATCCACATAGGAGTTTAAATCAGGAATCACTGTAATTTTAATGTTCAATTAGTTTAACTTCCAAAAACAATAAACCAGGATATTTGCCCTTTGGTCACAATTACTTCATGTTCTAACACTTACATATATATATGACGCCTTCTCTTTCCCCATCTGTCATTCTTTTATTTCTTATTTAATTCTGGGGGATGGAGGTCAAGAGGAAGGGTTCTGATATTTTCCAGTGGTATCCTCTCAGGGCACATTTCCCACTGGCTCTAATCTTTGGGGGCCAGATAATGTCCAGGAAATCAGTCCTACATGCATTTGGAACCTGAGAGCACAGGCATGTGGTCAGCATGACAGTGGCCTGCAGGGTCTCAGAGGATGTGACCCATCCACAGGGACTTGCCTCCCACAGAAAAGTAGCCAAACCAATCATGCTGTGAACTTCAGATTACCAGGCCAGAGTCAGCAGCCCCTACCAATAGAGAAGTCAGTGGAGGGAGACTCTAGTGCCAGGCCCAAAGTTTTAGCCAGACTTAGACATTCTCAACATCATTATTTCCTACATTCAGTCCCTTATCACCCAGAATACTATCACAACCTACTTTGTGATCCTAAGTAAATTGGCTAAACACTTTATGTCCTTATCCACTCATCTACAGAAGGGTGATTATCTTGCCAATGGGTTTCAGCCCTGGGCAAGTTCACTATGGATTCAATGTGACCAAAGAAAAATGACAGTAGAATGTTCTTGGGGTGAAAGGGTTATACCCAACTTTATTTCCACAGTGGCAGGTCAATCACTAGAATCCTGTTCACTCAGCAAGTCTGCATGCAGCAAGCCAGTCTCTGCCTCTGGGACTCTCTACCTGCACACAGCCACCCCAGTCTCTGTCCTCTGCGCTGCCACAACTCCAGCCTCTGCTCTGCTCTCCTGCAGCTGTGCCACTGTGTCACCCAGAGCACTGGGCAGAGCTCTTTATATAGAGTCAATAGCAACATATTGCCCACACATGTGTAGTGAGCTAGCCAACCAAGGCCAGGTGAGAATCCTGGCTACAGGAACCTTCATTTTATCCACAGTGATAGTATCTCTTACTTTTCCTGCTGATGACTCTCATCTCTTCCCATCCTGAACTTTCTGAGGTTCAACCTAATGTAGCTATAGATGGTCATCTTGTACGTCTCACTGCCAAGTCAAATATAAGATGACAAAAAAACCTACAGTCTCTGTTTCTGTATGTCTCCTTCTACATTTGTTTTTATTTTGTTGAAAGGGACCAGATTTTCCTGTATAGAAATCCCCCTTTAACTGCAGTTTCCCTTTCTGCCCTTTCAGTTACATGCGGTCAACCAGGGTCTGGAAGCAGCTGATTCTCCTGACCCACAGCCAGAAGTTAAGTAGCAGCCTAATGCCACATCACAGAGCCCATGTCATTCACCTCACTTCATCTCATCACGTAGGCATTTCATCATCCCACAGCATCACAAGAAGGTCAAGTATAGTACAACAAGGTATTTTGAGAGAAAGAGACATTAATATAACTTTTACCACGCCATATTGTTATAATTGTTCTATTTATTATTATTGTTAATTTCCTACTGTGCCTAATTTATAAAGTAAACTTTATCATAGGTATGTATGTACAGGGAAAAACATAGTATATATAAGATTCAGTACTATCCATGGTTTCAGGAATCCACCGAGTGACCTGGAAAGTATCCCTTGAGGACAAAGGGGGACTTCTGTATGTCTTTCATGACTGCACCATTTGGTTTTCAAATAATAATTTCTGTTTTTGTCTTTTAAGAAAATGAAATGAGGCTTAGTTATAATTTAACCAAGCATTTTGTTTTATAAATTGGAAGAAATGGTCCAAATCTTGAAGATTTTTCTCTACTTAGTTAATCCTCCAATGTAGAATATTGAGCAGAGGTTTGTTCTTTTTTTCAGAATACCAAATTTAGGAAGAACAAATAAGTAAAGAAAGAGTAATTATTGATATTGCAAAAAAAAAAATGTTTATTGCCAAGTAGCTATTTTAATACTGTGTTTAACCCAAAATGTGACTTTTCAAAACTCATTTTTAGCAATATTATTTCCAATGCATCATCTTTGGTTAAAAAAAAATTATAAGCATTCTGAATTCATAGTGGGCATTCAATAAAACCCATACTTACAATTTCATCTAACAGTTATATTTACAGTTTTAATTATGTCACACTTATTTGGATTAGTTAGGAATTTTAAATGTATTGGCTAATATTTCAAAATTATTTTTATGTTTAAGATTGTGTTACCTTGGATAAAAAGTCATCTTTCTGAGAGACCATCAAAGTCCCTTTAACTCTGAAATTCCATACTTCTCTGGGAAACACAAAAGTAATACATTTTAATATGTTCCCTTAGCCAAATGTCAAATTTATAAAATTGCAAAACACCATTAAATAATAAAATTTAGCATAATTTGCATTTTAACTATTTTTAAATTACATACTATATATCAAAAATTGCTTACATCAATAAAACATCCCCATACTTATATACCAAATAGATTAGATGAAGTGTACCGAGCTATGGTATTTGCCTATTGCTGAAGTAGCATATATATTTTTTTTCCCCAAATAAGCAAAGATCAAGGGATAGGCTGAGTCAGCATACTATAAATGGAAATGGGAATAATGGTTAAAAATGTCTGCTCTGTCGCCAGATTGCTTGGGCTCCACTACTGGCTCTTCTACTTCCTGGCCTTGTGACCTTTGGCAAATGACATAACAACTCTGCTCTCCGTTATCTCCTCTTTAAACGAGGGTGATAAAGATGATGATGCCTACCACACACGGCTGTTGTAAGGATCAAAAATTAATATGCACATATTGTTAAGAGCAATACCTAGTAATTACACAAGAAATGATGGCTACAGGATAGTTTTCATTCTGAAACACATTTAGCAATCTACTGATTGTCCATAACTCTCATGTAAACTTGCAAAAGGCAGCAAAGATACATGTAGTATTAGGATATTCTTTAAATGGGGATGGGAGAATTCTAATCTCTAATCTACATCAACAAGTATTTATTGAATACTTAGTCTCAGGTTCTGTGTGGGCACTCAGAAATACAGTGGGTGAGATGCAGTTTTCTTCCTAAGGGAACATGGAGCCTGGTTGGTCGAGGAGACAGATCTAAATCAAGCTTCTATAATTCAGTGTGATGTGCAGAAATAGCACCATGCATTAAATGTGCTGGGACACTGAGAAGGGGGCAATTAACTCTAACTGGGGCAAGAAAAATGAGACAAGGGGTGTCCCATGAGGAATCAAGTTTGCTTGGTACACAGGTGGAGAGAGTTCGGTGCCAAGAGGCCAGGCAATGGAACAGCATGAATAAAGGCAAGACTTTTAAAGTGTTTGGTGCATTTTGCAAAGAGCAATAGTCCAGCTCAACCAGAATATAAAATGTTTGCTTCTCTAAAAATTCTCTAAGAGGTTTGAAGCACACAGAACGGGACAAGAAGGCAGCCAGGGCACTAACAAGTTGCCAGGTTGTCTGAGAAGGAATGAGAGGCTGAGGTCTTAATAGGAGGGAATGTTCAGTCATGTCATATGCAGAAGATCTAGCAAGGGGGTCAAGAGACCACTGGATTTGGCAATACAGACAGCATTAGTGCCCGTGGAGCCGGACTGCTGACCGTCCAGTGAAGAGCGGGAGTTAGGGCAAAGGGAGGAAGGGCTAGGCCAAAAAGGGAGATGATTCTTTCAGAAAGTCTCCAGTAAAGAAAAGGAGTAAAAGAAGATAAAGAGGAAGGGTTTTTTGTTTGCTTTTTGTTTGTTTTAGATAGTGAACACAGGAGGGTCTTTGTACATGAAAGGGAGGAAAATCAGGGAGAGGAAAAAGAGACAGTGAGGAAAAATAGGATAACTGAGGAAAGATAGTCCCTGAGAAGGTAGGAAGCCTCCTGGGATCAAAATTACAGGTGGGAGAGTCAGAACTGGTGATGAGTTAGGACTTCCTTTCCTCTGGGACAGGAAAGGAGGGAGGGGATAAGAAGCATAGCTCTAGCAACCTTTGGGAGCGGAAGTCAAAAGGCCTGCACTGCCTTTACCCACGCTCGTTATTTTGTACTGCAGACTCAGAAGGAGAAAACTCCCAAAGCTATCCAGCTGGCCAAGTTCACACAGATGCCGCAGGATCTGATGTGACCGGGAAATTCATACAAATTTATTGTGTATAATAAGTTCACGGAGTGACAGTAGGTAATTTGCTTATGTTACAAATCTTAATGAGAAATGAAAGTTGTGAATTCCATTCCCATTCAGAGCATTAATTTACAGTAAATTTCAAGTGCATGTTTCTTCCCAGGAGCTTGATCTTTTTTCTTCTCATTTGTTAGGTTGCAACAAGCTCCTGCTAACTAATGTCAGTCTGTAGTATTAAATTAGGGGTATAGAGGGGTGCTGATAAAGGAATCATATTAATGATCGGTACTAGGGAAATTCAGGCTCATCTGAGTAATTCATTAAAATTCTTCATTAAATTTTTATTATATCAAATCACTGCAATATCATTACCATATGATTTACTATAGAACAGAAAATATATATAATTAAGAGGGGTTAAATATTGTCCCTGGACTAAAATGCAAAAATAGCTTTTATAGCAAACTATGAACTTAATTTGACCTCAAAGTATTAGGCCACTGTACCATTAATTTTTCAAACTCTTTGTTACTGAGAAGGATAAAATATTCAAGTATTTTCTACTTTTCCATATTCAGCATGAGAATACTATAAATTAAAATGAGAAAATTATATAAGTAATATAAGTAATTGATAGACTGCTTCTTTGAACCCAAACTTAATCTACACACTTATGCATGAAGATTATTTAGAATAGGTAGTATGATATTTAAATAATGTTTACAAAGAAGAGTAAGATATTCTTCAAACAAATGACAATAAGATTAGCCCAGCTTGGATTGGGGTAGCAAAGAAACAGTCTAAAAGTGAATATGTTATAGAAAAAAAACACAGTTTACCAAGGTTTCAAAGTATATGCTTTACAGAAAAAAAAAAAAGGTTATCTTCATCATTTGCCCACAGGATATATCTACCAGACTTCTTGTTTGGCTTATATGTATGTCTTTAGTGTTTACAATTCTACATTTGGTAAAAATCACCTACTTTCTTCTACCCTCCAGCTGACCACATTAATGTTGATATTCAATCCACCAAGCTGATGTTTACTTTAAGCATATTTCCTATGCAGCTGTACTAAGGAATAGTAAGTTTCCCAAAGCCAAAGCTCATTTATCGACCTACTAGTGACTTCAAATCAGGAACATCTTTTATCTGGAAGCCCACTACCATTTGCCCAAGTCCTTTGCCCTGTTGGACAAAACAAACAGAAAATTGATGAGTATTAAGAGGATTCTATTATAGTTATTAATATTCATGCCACAAATTTTTAAAAAGTGACTTCTATTCAAATGATATGGGTATTTTATTTAATATAATGACAATATATTTCAAAAATAGATATATTATTTGGTAGATTAATTCTATGTGAAGAAAATTCTAAAAGCTCATGGGTGCGAAAGTAGTTGAATTAGAAACTTCAGTATTTACATAGGGATGTACTAGTTGCAAGGAAATTATTAAGAAAAATTTTAAGAGGAAAATAAAGATCACACACAGAGTATAATAAACAGATAAGGTCTAAGTATATTGAACATAGAATGGAATTGGAATAAGATTTCCTTTCTGCTAGTCATTCACCATATATCTAAAAGTATTTTAATTTCATCACTGATGCCTATAGGTTATTGGCTTGGACAAGTGACATGGATGAAGATGTGAATCATTTTTATCAAAGTTATAATTCTTTCCTTTATCCAATGACTGTAGCTTCGAATGATTTCCATGAGCTTCAGATGATTGAAATGATGGATTGAAAGACAACAGACCTATAGAAAAGATTAACAGGATAATTTACATAGTTCTGGCCTTGTAAGATTTGGATTGTATAAAATTATTTCACAGTTTTTTATGTGTTTCATTTTAGATACTGATTAAGTATGTGGTGTGGGAAGAAATACAAAAGAGCTATGAATAAAGGACATTTATTTTGAAAAATTTCATTTTAGGCAAGGTTTCCTGAGACCATTTTTCTTAGAGCAGATGCTGAAGAATCACTTTATGGAGCCTAATTATAAATATACCTGTGCTCCACATTAAAAGTCTGCGGACAAAACTGAAATATTTCCAGAATCTCTCACCTGGCCTTAGGGCATCTCCATATCAATAGGTGTTTCCAAGGGGTGGAGAGAAGTAGTCCAGCTTCATATCAATGGGTAATTACAAGGGTAAGTGAGGGCATATCTGGACTGGAGCAGTTGGGTGGGGCCTCTTCTTCTGCAGTGGGTAGCAAGAGACACAGGAGAGGAGAGGTGGTTGACTACTCATAAGCAATAAACAGTTTCTCTTACTTTATTTCTCCCTTTGACTGATTTTAGTTTCAAAGGTTTTTTGCTCTGGGATATCCCTCTGGAGTTACATCTGATGGTAGTCGGCAGGATATCTGAACCAGAAATTTGTCTACATGGATGCAACCCTTGGGTGGGCTGCCCCTAGAAATGGTGGGTAAATACCCAGAACCCTCCTTGTGGATGGTGGGGAGGCCCCAGTGGCTGCAGCAGTAGAGGGTTCAGCTTCACCCGGGAGCCCCCATCAGTGGGGTTTCTAATTGCAGAGCCCCTAGTGGGGAATTAGTCTGGGGTAAAGCACACCTCTTAGAGGGGTGGAGCCATTCCCAGAATTCGGGATGAGTAGAGACACCAGAAGCTGTGGAATCAGCCTTCCGTGAGATAGAAGACTGCCTAGGGTCCCTGAGTGGCAGTGTAGCAGCTAGAATTGTGGGATGTCTTTTCCTCAAGATAGTAGAAGTGTTATCAAGGAGAGAGAGACTTCGGCAGGAGAGAAACACACTTCAGCATTGCTTGGAGTAGCTGGGCGATAACAAATGGGATGTCCTTAAGAAACAGAGACAGTTATTGAGAAGACAGGTGGCGCTCCTGGAAGATACTGTTGGCAACAGGGAGGGAGGAGACATCAGGAAAACCCGCGTTGCTGGAGGCCGTGGGGGAGGGGGAGGAAAAGCCATGCCCTCAGCTCCAGAGATGGGAGAGAAGTCAGGAGAGGATGAGAGGGTATGTCCAAGGGCTGATCTGTTACCAAGGCCACTGCCTGAGGCACCAGCCTCTCCTGTATTAAAGGCCTACCTGGTTATAATTAAGAAAGTAAAAGTGCAAACAACTGTGGGCTCCTCAGGGGGAGGATCCGCCCCCTCCCCTGGTTGTGGAGCACTCAATGCTCCACCCCTATACCCAGGATGAGCTGGTGGACATGAGCGTCCCATTTTGGCAGAAGCTGTCACAACCTCTGCCTACATGGCTTCTGTGTCTGTGGGATATGGGGGTGGAAAACACTGTAATGTTGGGTTCTGAAATGGGTAGACTGGCTTCCTGAAGACTCACCCTTCCCTTAGGCAGCGAATGTAAAGTGCCTGTCACACCTCAGGAAGCCTGACAGCAGCCATTAGGGCAGTTTGGCCTAATCAGGTTGATTTACCATTCTTACCCACTATCTGGAAAACATATGCAGAGATCCAGCAAGGGTTATGGAAACTGGGCATGAAAAATGTCATCTATAATATGGACCCCCAGGGCCCCAATGAGAAACTGTTCACCACAGGAATGAGATATCTGGTGCTCCATACAGCTCCCCCATCTTTCTTTCAGTCCCTAATGACTATTCTTGGCCTCACATAGGGCACCCATAAGTGAGGCTACTCATACTTTTGCAGATCTGGGGGAGGTTGAAACAATAAGGGCATGGAGGGAAGTATGGGCAATGACTGAAAGGAAAGGTGCAAAGGGCCCCATGAAGGTCTTGAGGACCCAGATGTGGGTTGATTTGATAAAGGTCGCAGTAGAGAAAGAAAAACTTGATGGTCACCCCAGTAAGATCTTGTTAGAACAATTAAAGCCAGAGCAGCAGTTCCAACCACTGAGGTCCAGGACACAGAAGCCAGACTCAAAGCCCCATGTCTAACCTGTGTACCTGCAAGACTTCCTGGGGGTCAGTACTCAGGTTCCACCTGGGCTTTCATCCACATAGGAAGACTATTGGGCATCACGGTTAGACTGAGGGGTGGTCAAGGACCCCACCTTGGGCAACATGGTGGGGACCAGAGGCCACATGTAGAATTAGCAATTCATTGTTACCCCCAAACCCCCAAGAATGTACAGTGTGTCCTGGCACTGGTGGACACAGGAACTGAATGTTCTCTGATTTATGGCAACCCTGAGTATTTTCCTGGGGCCCCTACTGTAATAGATGGCTATGGGAATAAGGCGATTAGAGTGAAGAAAGCCCAAATGCCATTATGGACAGGGCGTTCATCCCCAAAGGAGTATACTGTGTCCATTTTTCCCATCCCTCAATATGTTTTGGGGGTGGACATCCTGCAGGGCCTGTGGTTACAGACTACTGCTGGTGAGTTCAGACTTAGGGTATGTGTAGTAAAGGCAGTTCTGAGGGGACATGCTAAGCACCCACCTGTAGCCCTGCCTGTGCCTTGGTGGGTGACAAATACTAAGAAGTATAATTGCATGGGGGCACAAGGAAACTGGAGAAACTCTACAGGAATTGGAGAAGGTGGGCATCATAAAGCCCACTCACAGTCCTTTTAATTCCCCAGTGTGGCCAGTGAAAAAGCCAGATGTCTCCTGGCATATGACCGTGGACTACAGGGAATTAAATAGTGACACCCCCTTTGCATGCTGTTGTTCCCTCTATAGCCGCCCTCATCGACATCCTCAGTCATAAACTAGGGAAGTATCATTATATTGTGGACCTTGCTAATGTTTTCTTCTCTACTGACATAGTGCAGGAAAGTCAGGAACAGTTTGCCTTCATGTGGGAAGGCCAGCAGTGAACATTCACTGTCCTTCTGCTTGGATACCTCCTCAGTCCCACCATTTGTCACAGACTTATAGCCCAGGACTTGGCGACATAGAAGAAACTGCAAATGATATGGCTATATCATTTCATTGATGATATATCCTCACATCTAAGTCTCTTGCAGACTTAGTAGGGGCAGTTCTTAGACTGCTGCAACATCTACAGGAGAAAGGATGGGTTGTGAACAGCATCAAGGTCAGGGACCTGGTTTGTCAGTAAAGTTCTTGGGGGTTCTGTCAGGTAAAACTAAAGTTATCCCAGAAGTAGTCATAGACAAGGTCCAGGCTTTCCTTATCCCTACCACTTTGGCAGTATTACAATAGTTTTGGGGTCTTCTGGGTTACTGGAGAGTGTTTACCCCACACTTCGCACAAATTCTGAAGCCCTTATACTGGTTCATATGAAAGGGCATCAGGTGGGACTGGGATGAGACATGTGCAGCTGCTTTTACTGCTGCTAAGCAAACAGTCAAGGCCATACAGGCCTTGAGTGTAATGGACTCATCAAGGCCCTGTGAGCTAGATGTTCATGTAACAAAAGATGGTTATGGATGGGGTCTTTGGCAGCAGTTTGAATGGACATGTCAACCTATTGGATTCTGGTCACTATGGAAAGGAGCAGAGGTCTGGTACACCTTGATAGAGAAGCAACTGACTGTTGTGTACCATGCCTTGCTGGCTATGGAGCCCATAACTGGAACAGTGCTGATCATGATAATAACCACCTATACCGTTGCGGGGTGGGTGCGAGACTGGACCCAAAGGCCATGGAGTGGTGTGGCACAGATGCCTACACTGGTCAAATGGGGCACATACTTACAGTGTAGTGCCCTCTCCAGTAGCCCCTTAAGTAGAGAACTCCAACGCTTACTGGGGCTAGTGACCTATAACAGTGGAAAACAGGAAGAACTTTCTTTTCAGCCATTGGTAGCTGAGAATCCTTATCAGGAAGGAAAAGCCCCTATACCTGAAGATGCTTGGAATACAGATGGCTCCAGTCATGGGCAGCTGCCAAAGTGGAGGCTTTCCATTCTAAGACTGAGACAATATGGATGGAAGATGGAGAGGGGAAAAGCAACCAGTGGGCTAAGTTGCAGGCAGTATGTCTTCTTGATCACCAAGAGCCTTCCCCCATAGTCGTTTGCCCTGACAGCTTGCTGTCTATTGGGGCTTGACCCCATGGCTACCAACATGGTACCATGCCAACTGGATGGTTGGTCACTGGCCTCTTTGGGGGCAAGAGTTATGGCAAGACCTATGGGCCTCTGGTAAGACTAAGACAGTTTCTGTATATCCTATGACTGGCCATTTGCCTTTGGTATCCCCAGGGAATGATGAAGCAGACTCACTGGCCCAGGTGAGCTGACTAGAAGCAAAGCCTGCCTCTGATGTAACCCAATGGTTACATCAGTGTTTGTTGCATGCAGGGCAAAAGATGTGGGCTGTAGCCAGTCAGTAGGGCTTGCTGTCGACCTTTGAAGAAATCAGCAGAGCCCAGAAGGAGTGCCTGTGTGCTTTAACAGGGACTTATACCAAGTACCACAGCAACATGGGACAATAGTAAAGGGGCCGATACCCCTTGTCAGGTGGCAGATTGACTATACTGGGCCTCTGCCCATATCGGAAGGATATCGGTATGCCATGATTTGTGTGGACATGGCTACTGAACTGTTGGTTGCTTTTTCTGCACATCATGCAGATCAGCAAATCACCAAAAGGGGCCTAGAGCATCTTTTTGCGGCCTATGACCAGCCACAGGTGATTGAGAGCCATCAAAGCACCCACTTTACAGGACATGTGTTACAAGAATGAATGCAGCAATTAGGAATAAAGTAGAAGTTCCATGTACTATATAACCCTAGTTGGGCAGGCATGATAGAGAGGTACAACGGTTTGTTGAAATCTGGCCTGATGTAGGACACCAATAGTCTACAGGGCTAGTCAGTTCGCTTATGGACAGTGCTTGGCGTTTGAATGAGAAGCTCCAAAAAGGGGCCTTGAGCCTTTGTGGACATACTAACACACTGTATGTGCAAACCAAAGAGGAGTTATTGAAGCCAGGATATGGCCAGCAGAGCAATATCCTGCTGCCAGCCCCTACTGCATTAATCCCTAGAGACACTGTTGAGTGGACATGTCCCTGGACATTTCAACACATGGGCCAACAGTGGCTGGCCCTTCTTGCACCTTGGAGAAAAGTCCTGGAAGGTGGCCTCCTGTGTATGCCTGGAATAACAGTGGAGTGGTCCCCCAAAGATCATGGTAGTGTACCCAAAACATCTGGGAGGTAAAATCATCTTACAGGAAAATTTTGTTTTATCTTTATGGCCTGTGTGTGTACCTCCCATAGCCCTATATATTGACCCTCCTGCAACTCCCACAGGGAGGGGTATGAAGGTCTGGTTACTAGACCAGGACAAGATACCATTCCTGTCATTGTCCTATCATAGGACCACTCTCTTGAATGCATCCTATGTGATGGGCAAGATTTGCCTATGCTGGTGTCATTAAAACATGTATATTATCACCCTTAAGGTTATTTTCTTCTATAGTCCCTGTGGCTTGGACCCGCCCCCTGGCTGCAGCTGCCGCTTGATGATTGCTCTGAACTCTACCTGTTCAGCTCCTGCCTGCCTGTGGAATGGCGAGTTATGGACTTAATCTGCATAGGACTTTGAACCTTGCTGAATTCTCCAGCTTGAGGATTATCATGATTTTATTGCTGTTGCTATTGTGTGTTATTAGTCTGTTTACAATGCTCCAGTTTTCTCAAACAGGGGCCATTGCAGAAGATGGGGAACGAGTAGATTGTAAAGTGAGATTTCTGGAGGGGTGGGCTGTAGGTAAAACTGCAGTATTTCCAGAATCTCTTGCCTGGCCTTAGTGTATCTCCATATCAATAGGTGTTTCCAAGGAGTGGAGAGTAGTCCATCTCCATATCTATAGGCAATTACAAGGGCGATTGAGGGCATATCTGGACGGGAGAGGTTGGGTGGGGCCCCTTTTGCAGGCAGGTTGTGAGAGACACAGGAGAGCAGAAGTGGATGGCTGCTTGTGAGAAATAAATGGGTTTCTCCCACTTTATTTCTCCTTTTGACTGATTTTGGTTTCAAAGGTATTTTGCCCTGGGATTTCCCCCAGAGTTACAAAGCCTCCAACGGAGCAGGCCTGAGGTAGAGGCAGGAATCTTCATTCTAACAAGCACCCCATGTATTCTGAGGCAGAAAGCCCTCACACCTTGAGAACCACTGTTACTGAAGAGTGTTCTTTTTCCTTACAATTCTGCCAAACCTCAGGTCATTGCCCACAGGGGATGGGGCCCAGTGAGGCTGACAGTGAAGTCCTCATGACAAGGCCACCCACAAATGTAGACATGAGAAATTAAGAGAAACTCCCACTAAACAAGATTTTGTAACTTTTATTAAAAACTACATACCCACCACCAGTTGTATCATTAAGAAGATTCAACCCTAGCAAAGTTCAAAATAATAGACAAATTTGAAAGTTAAGTGATACACTGGATTGAGTTTAAGTTACTGATTTTAGTTCCTTCCTAGGATGATCCAGTCACATCTCAGCCTAATCCCACTGTATCTGGCTTCAACAAGTTCTGGACAATGATAATAAGGTATTGTGGGTAAAACTGTAACATTTCCAGAATATCTCGCCTGGCTTTAGTACATCTGCATATCAGTATGCATTCAGAGGTGGAAAGAAGTATGATTTTAGTGCATTTGCATCATTCCTCAGGGGTGGAGAGAAGTTCATCTCTATATCAATGGGCAATTACCTGGGCAAGGAGGGCTTATCTGTACCTGAGAGGTGAGGGGGAGGCCAGTTTTGCTTCTGCTGGAGCAGGAAAGAGAGAAGGTCCTGGACTGCAGTTTGTAAGCAATAAGCAGGTTTTAAAATTTATTTCTCCCTTCGACTGATTTTGGTTTTTAGAGGTATTTTGCCCTGGGATTTCCTCTCCTCAGACTAACAGGTATTAACCTTCTTTACCTCAAATAATGACTCTCCTTAATCTATAAAATACCAAATACTCTTCAGCTTCAAAATTAAATCATGCATGAACTATTTTCTTAAATATTGAGGTACTAAGTTTTCTCTCTTGCTATATGATCTTCAGATCCTCTAGAGTAACACTCATTAAAATGAAGATAACTATGTTTCACTAAGAAGTTATCCAAAAAAGACCTCACTCCTATTTTCTTCCTCATTCTGAACTGAGAGCTCTGTAGTATTAGTGTAAACATTATATTTTATAGAATGTCAACAACATATGGAAAAAAGACACAAAAGAGTAAACACTCAGTGTTTAGATGCTTACCTGAGGATCACCTCTCAGTGAGGCTGTGTCTCCATTACCAAGGCATTTTTTCAAAACAGTTTAATGTATATGTTCCTGGCAATTCCTATCTACAGAGTTAAGGAGAGAAAAAATGAAATATAACAAATTTCACCAAATATAAAGACTGCTAAAGCAAGTATATACTTCCAAGGAAACCCCATAAGTCAGCCTTATGATAGCCATAAAAAATTAAGGTAGGAGATTTAAATGTAAATATGGACATAGATACTTCACTCAATGTTGCATTGAGTGGAACACCACAGCTAAATTCACACAGGATATTTTACTTAAAAAAGGAAAGCAGTTGGTAAGTGGTAAGAGGAGGGCAGTGTTTTAATTTTGATGTAAATTGCAAATTTCTAGAACAGTTGGAAAAATTGTACAAACAGTTCCCATATATTCTTCCATCAGATTTTTCCAATCTTGCTTTATCCTTTTTCTCTGTGTATAGACACACACATAAACACACACATACATACCACACAATCATACATATACACACATTTTTTTTCCTAAACTGAGAGCAAGTTGCAGATATGATACCCATTTATCCCTATATTCTTCGATGTGTTTCCTAAAAGTAAAGACATCCTCTTACATACCACAGTATAATTATCAAATTCAGAAATTTAACATTGCTATAATTATCTAATCTACACATTTAGACTTTGCCAATTGCTCCAGTAATGTCTGTTTTAGCAAAAGAAAATTCCAAATCATGCATTGCAGTCAGTTGTTATGTTTAATCTAGAACAATTCCTCTGTCTCTTTCTTTCATTACATTGATATTTTTGAGGCAGGCAAATCTATTGTTTTGTAGCATATCCATCCATTTGTGATGGATGTTTCCTCATTATTAGATTCAAGTTATGCATTTTTAGCAGGAATACCACAAGAGTGATGTTTTCCCTTTCATATCAGTAGGCATGTGATGTTGATTTGTCCCATTACTAGTGAAAAAGAAAAAAGCAGTCTCTGACATCTGGAATCTGAGAATGGCACCAGCCAGGCCTTGGCGTTGCTAGGAGATGTGCTGGCACTCAGGGCCAGGCCTCGGTGTTCTTCTGCTGAACATAAATTATTTCCCAGAACATCAATATTAGTCAAGACCACTCTGACCTTGTAACAAGGCGCCTCCATTATCACGTCTGAACAATACAAAACAATGAACGTTGGCATTGCACACATGGCCAAACATCATTCTATCCTGACTAATATGTATGCCTGTTTCTTCTTTACCAATTAGAGCTCTAGCTTCAGCCTAGTCTTCATTCTATAGAGGATTATTTAATAAGATAACTGATAATAGAAATACCCTTGCTTCCTGACAGCTTCTAATCCCAAACGACTTCCTTGACTCCTCCCAAAAATTACCTAACACAAACCCAAATCCCCTAAGTCTTTTCTAATACCCTCTTGCTGAGACACCCCATGGTTTCCTACACTGTGTGTTCTCCTTCACTGTAACCACTGAGAAACCCAGCTTGTTCAACTACAGGTATAGTTTTGGTGTCTTGGCCTGCAGGGCACTGATACTAGTGATGGTAACTGTGATCAGTTGGTTAATGTACGTCTGTCAGGTGTATCCTTTGTAGAGTTACTATTTTCCTTTTGTAATTGATATGTACCTTGTGGGGCAGTGCTTGGAGGCTATGTATATATCCTGGTAATATCCAACTTTCTAACATAGTGTTAGCATCCATTGATGATTCTTGCCTCAACTGGTTATTACTAAGATGGTTACTGTGATTTGTGATTTATGGTAAGAAACATGTTTGATCTTCATTCCTGTTTCTGGCACAAAAGCTAAAACCATTGGAATTTCTTAAGTCAGGAGAGTGATCAAAGTGTCCTTTGCTATGTTAATGAGGTGCCTTGGAATGCCCCCAGATCAGGTGGGCTGGTCCCCAGACGACCCTGCCATGTGATTGGAGGGCTGGAATTTTCAGTCCCATCTTCTTGACCTCCAGGGCAGGGAGAGGTGCTAGAGGTTGAATCAATTGCCAGTGGTTAGTGACATAATCAATCCTGCCTATGAAATGAAGCCTCCATAAAAATCCTGAGTTCGGAGAACCTTCTGCTTGGTGAACACGTGATGATGTGAGAGAATGGTGTGCCTGGAGAGGGCATGGAGGCTCTGCGCCCCTTCCCACATATCTTGCCCTATGCATTTCTTCCATTTGGCTATTCCTAAATTATATCTTTGTATAATAAATCCGTAATCTAGTAAGTAAATAGTTTTCCTGAGTTCTGTGAGCCTCTCTCATAAATTAAGAACCCAAAGATGGGGTTATGGGAACTCTGATTTATAGTTAATAGATCAGAAGTGCAGATGGAAACCTGGACTTGCAACTGGAGTCTGAACTACAAGGAAGTCATGGGAACCTGTAATCTCTAGCCAGTCTATCAGAAGCACAGGTGACAACCTGGGCTTGTGGCTGGCATCTGAAGTGGGGGTGGAGAGGGAAAGTTATTGGATTGACCCCATACCCTGTGGGGTGATGCTCTCTCCAAGTATACAGCGTCAGAATTGATTTGAATTGTAGTTGGTGTCCTGAAAATTGTTGGTGGTGTGAGAAACCACCCCCAGCACACACACACACCCATTGAAATTGAGTCCGGAAATCCCAAATATTGCCAAATGGTAACTTTTCTATTTTTACCATTTTTTCTACAGTAAGGGGTTAGAATATTGTCATTAAAACAAAACTTTCTATTCCCTACAACTTATTAATATTGTTTGGGACTTGATGTATTCTTATTTTCTTCAGTGGGCTATAATCCATTAGTATTTATTTTGATGGTCAATAATTATTCCCAGTTTGTCTTGAGGGAGCTCCTTCAGACTGGCCTGTGTATTGTTCTGCTTGTCTGTCTCTATGATTCTCTGACCGCTTCTCTACTTCCTGCCACACAAAATGTTCCCAGCCCATCTTCTTTCCCATTCCAATCTTATAGTCAGCCATGTCTCCATGCAGTGCTTGTTTGCTCCAGAGTAGAATGGCATTTGGAAAAATAACAATCTGGATACTTGGTATGTTCATTGCTACGAGGTGTCACTGCTTCTGGGCCATCGCAGCTGACGGAAGGAAATAGCTGTATACACACACAGGCATACACACACATATTGTAATTATATCTACTTCCGCATCTGTCTTTACATATTAAAAACCACGAATTTATTCCAATACCTCTAATCTAACCCCATAGGGGTCCTTCTAAAGTAGGAAAGTGTTTCAAGTACACACACACATCATGAATGGGAAGTAAAAAACATGTCTTCAACAACGGCAGCTTTGACTGAAGGGCACTGTACGGGGTAGGTATGGTGTATGGTCCTTCCGGACGTGCGTGTCTGGTGCTGTAGATTAGGGATCCCTTTTCCCAAAGCTCCGACTAGAGTCTGGACATAGTTTCTTCCAGCCGCCATCCTTACAGTTACTGGCCAGTCCTCTCAAGTTCCAGCAATGCCAAGGATGCCCTTCATATCAGCACTGGGCTTCCATCTCTCCAAAGTCCATTTTTGCCCACTGTTTCACTGATAATTTGTCTGCAGAAACCTATGCTGTGGTAAAACATGCATTTTCACATACAGAAATGCCCTTCCAGTTTCTCTGCATCAGTTTCAGGCTAGTGCTAGCATATTGCTCTCAATCTTAGAACTCAAAACTGTTTGCCAAGACACAAACTTGGTGGTACAAAGCAAGAAGTCTATATTTAACATATATTGTGTTAATCATGAGGCTGGCATCAGGACATTTTTTTTCCTTTAAAATTTTTTGCCTTCAAGCAGTATTAGCCTTTGAGCATATCACAAAGTATATGCTGAAGTGAGAATATCTCAGTAGACAGTTCATGAGAGTGTTTACAGGGAAGATTTACTAATGACTACAAGACAATGTTATTGTATCTTCTGTCCAGTTTTCATTGCACTTAGAGCATGAGAGAAATATATATATGTACAAATACATACACATATATTAACAGTGTGTATGAATGCATTATTTTACAGATATGTATGTGTAAGTGTATGTGCATGGAAATAGTTTGGAGAAGATCAACTGTCCAGGGCAGTGTAAAACAGGATTGTGACCAAGATGTATATCTGTGAACAGAGTAGAGGCAGATATGCAGAAGTAAAACAAAAAGGGAAAGTTAGGTGAATTGCTTGTAGTGTAGATATGCTGTCAACTAATGTCTATACGTGGCATATATAGTGTTAATCATAAGACTGGTATCAAGAAGGATTTTTTTCCTCAAACTTTTTACCATCAAGGAAGCAAACTAGCCTTTGTTTTTTCCTTCCACTGTGCAATTTCAGCTAGCAATTTTACATAGTATTAAATACATTTATTAATAGCCAAATGAATAAAAACTATGTTCAAGAGCAATTTCTAAATGTGTTATTTCAAGCAAAGATTAATTTTAAATAAGAGAACCTGCCCTAGGTTACTATTTACTTTGTAAGTTGATGACCATTAATATAAATATAACCCATTTTTTCCCTTGTACATATAACAAGGTGGAATGTGGGCTTAAAGACACTGAAAATTATATGAGAGCTGTTATTAATCATGCTTGTTGAATTACTGCAGTTATATTCAGAAAGCAAGTCTGCTCAGGAATTTCAGGTGATACAGAATTCTCCCCAGGATTCTCTCACTCATTTCTTGACTTACTGAACAAATATTTCTGACCTGCTTTGCAGGATATATACCAGTTTTCAATAACAATTCAGAGCAGTATGTGACAAGAGAATACTATAAGGTCTCTTAGGAGCTCACAGAAGGATGAAACATTGGTGAAGTTTGATTCATATTATTAAAGTTGAATGGCTTTAAATGTATTAGTGCAAGATAAGGGCAAAGTCCAAGTCACACACACCACACCTCCCATTGTACCTCAGAAACACCAATATCCAACCCTGCAAAAATAAAGAATGACAGAGAGAGACACTTAGTTGCAGAAAGGGACATTGTGAGTGGGACCAACAGTTTATTCACAAAAACAGACCACCAACTTCAGAAAATAAAGAACCAAAATAATCATCTTAATATTTAAAAACCATAGAAATATTTTACCAGAGACTTGAAAAGCACAAGTTCCAGTATCCTGTTCAAATTAATATCAAGCTAAGCTCAAGCTATTCACATTATTCAAATGTGGATCACTTTAAACATATCAGTGCTAGAACAAGCAAAGCCTGAAACCCGCACGTACCACACATTCCATTATACTTTGGGAACATCAGTGTCCTACTCTGCAAAAATAAATAGTGCAAGGGAGAGTGTCACTCATTGTGTCAGGCAGAAAGACAGATGCGAGTAAGATGAAAAGAGGGCGGGGCCCCCCAAGAACTCAGGGAGTTAATCAGATGGAGCCAGAGAGCCAGAAAAGACTCACAGAGTTAACACCCTTAGCAATCTGAGTTCATCTCACATGTTCTGAATCCGGGCTGACCGTGAGACTTGCTCTAGCTAATGCAAGGGAGATAGGGCAGAGACATGGGACAAGCATCATGATTAATTTTCCTAAAAACACTGAGATATGAATAGCATAGCAAAAATAGGTGGGACGTATCTCAAGGCTAAGCTTCCATTTTAAAAGAAGAGAGTTGGGAAGTTAAAGTCCTATGGGATCTGAGTTCAGACAGGCCTAACATATTCTTTGGTAATCAGCCAACACCTATCTTAAGACAAGGCAAGCAGTCTAAACTGATATGTTCCCAGTGCTTGGGGGTAGCCACTATCTTGGAGAAAAACAGGAAGTTTATTCCACAGAATTCTCTGGAGGCCTGACTATGGATACTGACATATTGTCTCTCACCAGAGAGAGACATCATGAGACCGTATGACAAGCCTACCACCCGTGACCCTTTACCTTTATCCCATTCTTGAAAATCCTTAAAAGACAGAATCCCAGCTTTTCAGCATGCCTCCTCTCTGAGGTTGCCCACACTCCCCTTTCCTGGAATGTGTATTTTTAAAAGACTTTTTATTGCTTGACTTACTACATTTTGTCTCTGTGCTTTTCCAGTGGGTCTTTGTCACTTTGCTCTTTCATTCTATTTTCCAGACTTTAAGCACAAGTCTTCACTCTGCCTGTCCTACTTCGGATAAGTAGGAAGGGACCGCTGAGGGCTCTAATCTGAGTTTGCAGTTTCCCTTCACCAAGCTTCCCCTTCCTCTCTACTTTATTCAAGTAAACCTACCTTTGCTACCTTGACTCTGGCCTGTTCCTCCGTTGGGGTGCATTCAAATAAAACCTTTGCTGTGCTTTACTACTATGTCTCTGCCCTTCAGTTCTTTGTTGAGGCGGGACAAGAACTGAAGAGAACAAACTCAACCCCGACAGCTGCAGAGAGGGAGACTGTGATGGGCATTCCTTTGGTGAGACAAGGGGACATAATGCAGACTCGGGAACTAGACAGCCCGTTGGACCCTGGCTCACCTACTGTGACTGTAAGCAAATTATTTCATCATTGTGGGCTGTACTTTCTGTTCAGTATATCACAAGAAGATTGTGAGCAGGAATAAGTGAATTGGTAAGTGCTGAAAAATCCTGACTAGGTCAGATAGACTTCCAAAAAATAATTAATACCTGATGAATGAACTGAAATAGCTCAATATATGCTGATGAGGTCCTTCTACATGTAGGACCTCGTGCTGGGATGTAAATGCTACTTCCTACAAGGATCTTTAATATGGTCGATGTGAAATTACACGGTAAGGTTTAAAAACTGTGATTTAGTCACCATTTTACTTGCCAACCAGCTTTGTTCTGTATGCTCACTTTTACTTATTTAATCAATTATAAGTTGGGAATATATATTTATGCTTTATTAGTGCTGGCTTAATTTGAAGAGGTGTAAGATATCATCTCTGCATTGGAAGGCCCTAAATAATAGTAGAAGAGATGAGATATACACAACAAATAATTACAAAAAGGTGGCATATGCCAAGTGATAACTATATGGCATAGCTAGAAACTATATTTGTATAGGTACTGATATACAAATGAATGATTATTATCAGGGTCATTCCTTGTCTGGTTAAGCATGATTGACTCAATTATTTTCCTTTAAATTGCCATTTCAATTTTGTATTGCTCCAAAAAAGGTTGGTCAACGGAAGTTCCAAAAATTCTATTTCTCTGTGTTTGTCTTGTTATCATACTATTGTTTTGGTTTTTATTCCTAAAGAATTTCAGATGAAGTAGAGTGTTGGGTCTACATGTTAACACTTTGTACCCCTCATTCCCCTTGCTTGGCACATGTTGGTGTTTATATTAAATATGACATATGGGAACCAAAAGTTAATCTGCATTAGACAAATCTCTTTTCAATTTAAACACTATATAAATTATTAAGTTCAGTTTTCTTACCTACAACTGAAAGATGATGAGGACAAGTGGTAGGAGAAATAGAAGAGAGCAATAAGAGTGATGAAAGATTTATAGAATAGACTTTTTTAAAAGCTAAAGAAATTCATGTTCTTCAGTCATAAGAAAATAATCTAACGAGTGAATGTTATTCAATAGGGATTGCCATAGATCATTTCCACAGAAAGGATACAGGTGACTGGCCTTGCAGTGCATCCAGTATTATTTAAATTAGAGATTAGAAAAAACAGAAAGAACTACAATGTGTGCTGCTCAAACCATGGTTGGCGGATAAGCAGCCTCTGTGTGGTCTGGGAGCTAGTTAGAATCGCCAGTTTCCACTCCCCATCCAAGACCTACAGCATCAGAATGGAGCAGGGGTGACAGTTCAGTAAACTATTGTAACAAGCCTTCTCTTTAGGTGACTCTGATGGAAGTCTAATTTCTTAAGCATGGCTCTAAAAGTTCTTTACTGTGAAAGGTGTGCTTAAAATATTCACAGAGAAGGTGGGTCTTTATTTCTCTTGAGATTGCTACTCTGAAGAGCAATCTGCCGGACTGCCGACTGTCTCCAGACCTGAGCTAGCACTGTGCACCATTCATTGCTTGCCAAGCCCATCTGACGTCCCAGGCACCTCAGCTTGCCTGTCTGCCACCCCTACTCCTGTGATATTGTTACAGTGGATAGATAGCCAGACATGAGTTGGGGGTGGGTTGGGGACTTTGGCTGTGTTTACATTCAGTTAGATGCTTGTTTATATTCTAAACATTCCAATTAAACTGTTCTCATGGTATGTGGGGAGTGAGGGTATAGGTAACAGACCTGCCAAAAATGACTGGTTGCAACCTAGAGAAGTTGATCCTGACCTCTCTTCAAAATACACTATATGCTCATTAGCATACTAAAAACCACACCTCTTGGTGCCATGACAGTTCCGAGGCAGAGAACCTAAGGCTAAAAAGAGGGCATCACCCTATTTCTCAGAAACCCCCTCCCTATTCCCAGGAAACCCTACCTACCCTGATGAATATTCCACCCCTTGCTTAAACTGCCACTGTAAGGCCACCCAGTCGGAAGTCTTCCACCTGCTCACCTCTCGAGCACGCCCACACAGCTTCCTTGAGCGTGTGCTTTTGCTTTATTAAACTACTCTCTCTGTTCGTACCTGCTTGACCTGTTTGTGAATTCTTTTTCGATCAGAGTCCCGAACCCTCTCTGGTTGAGGTCTCACCTAGTGAGCAGGGAGACCTCCCCATATTGGATTGCTGGACAACAATATGGGAACAAGTAAGCGCTCAGCCTCGGGGGTGCTGAGTGCTCATCCTACAGACGGTGAGAGCTCAGAGACGATCAGCTAGGGATCTTAGGAAACGTGGAAGTACTGAAAAAATATGTTAGAAGGAGAAGAAAAAAATGGCAAGATGAGGGATAGGTCAGGATAGAAAACAAGAATAAGAGGGAATTACAAACATGAGAATATAAGAGAAAAGAGATTCTTTTTAGAGCTGAGTTTAGTGAGAAGTAAGGGGAAAAGAAAGAAAAGGAATTTGGAGGTGATAGTCAAGGGGGTCACTGTAAGGGTTACATGAGTCAGTGTGTGATAAGTACGACAGTGTTTGGCAAATGGTGAATGATGAATAAGGGCGAGTTATGACTATGACTGCAACAAAGGAAAACAACGAAGAAAAGCAAACGGTATGAAACCACATTAGCTTATCATGTTCCAGGGATAATCTATACAGGCGACCCTTTCTGAAGTAACAGGGTGAGCCAGAGGCTCTCTATAGTCTTCACAATTAATAGTTATTATGTAGCTGGTTTGTTATATAGCATGCACACACACACACACACACCATATGCTTAACCAGAAAATAACTGTGGTATTTATTGCTTGTTTTTTGCTTTATAAATTGATAAGTACTTCAATTGGCATATCTAGGTGATTTGTTTCAAAGTCATCTTTAAGTTACATGAAGAATAATTTTAAAAATAAATAAAGGGTAGCATTGCTACTAACAAATTCTTTAAAAATTTTTGTTTTAAAATGTGTAATTGATAAAAGCTTTTAAAAAATAGAAAAACCTTTTGATTTGGCTGACCCAGCATACCCAAACACAATGGGGTGCCTTCTTAATTACTTCCTTTAATGTGCTAAGCTTGGTTTCAGTACTCATTAGAGATCAGACTTCCAAGAGAATTTCCTGTTAGTTTTGGCTAAATTATTATTAATTATATGGAAAAATAGAACATAGCAATTGATAATAGATAGTTTCTGAAAAGTATTAAATGAAAGTGCAAGAAAGAAAATGTTTCTACATAGAATCTAGCAGTAGAAGCAACAGATAATGAGACTAAACTCACAATACACTAGTAAATTCAACTTTCTCACTGGCCAGTGTTGGTGATGATCGGCACCATATGGGTTTTCTCAAAGCAACTAGAAACATATTTACTCCTTCCTTCTTAGTGAAGTTACCAGATGGCCCCAAGGGAAGAATATGATGTTTCTCCAATTTTACTTATTCACAAAACAAGAATCTTAAATTTAATGTATTATAGCTTTCATGAGTTCATTGTGATTCAGCACACCTGGGAAATGATGTTTCACAAAGAAAACCCTAGACACTTAGGAATCAGTTTAAGCCTTAAGTCATTCAAAGATATTCAAAGAAATGTGTGGTGTTCCCTGGTACTGATAGGCAAATTACACTACTCTGGTAAGTTTATTAGGGAGAATGACAAACCATGCTCTTTGTTCTCAGGAAAATTTCAGCACTGTGTGTGTGTGTGTGTGTGCGCGCGCATGGTGAAGGAGGTTAGTAGGTGGTAGCATTACTGACCAGAAGGTAAGCCATGTGGTGGCCACATGCTTCTCTGGTTAACAAAATCAGAAATTGCTTTTCTAGGTCTATAAATTTCCTAGGATCTGGTTCTTCAAGTATAGATTCCAAGGCTACCCAAATACTGATAATACCAATATTATTTTTAAGTTACTATATTCTGAAGTCATGCTTAAATCCAACACCCCATGCTGTTGGCGCTAGTTAGTCCAACTGATGAGGGACAGTTGCTAATCCACACAACATTGGAATTGCACAGTGTGATTAATTCTTCAGTCCTCTGCGGGCATCCACCTAAACCTGCACCTACTCATGTACACAAGACTGAACAGCATTCAGTGCTGAATGTGTAAGGAACTGTAACATTCTTAGGGAATGTACTTCATGATATTTCATTCCAATACTGAATAGTCACTGAAACAGAAACTGAAAAGCAATAGGATACGCAAGTCTTGCTCTTTCTGACAAAATATGTCCATTAGGATGCAGACTAATTAATTTCCTTAGGGACAAAGGTTTTTCTTTCAAGGCAGAAAACTAAAAAAAATTTAGAAATATGAAACCTGTAGATTGTCCTAAAATATTTTTATTTACATAATGATTCATAAATGACATTACAGGTGTGTAAAAAAAGTATTTGGTTCTGAAATGATGGATGGGAGGAAGGATGTTAACTTGAAGAGTCATTTGTTTATTCGGCATGCCCTCATGAACTGCTGGTAGGCTGTTCATTTTTCAGCAAACTGAAAAATACTGGTCTAAGTGAATGCACATATTAGCAGAGTGACAGTGGTGACATGGAAATTAAACACAGGCCTACCTTGGAGATATTATACATTAGGTTCCAGACCATGGTAGTAAAGCAAATATTGTAATAACGTGAGCTAAGGGAATTTGTTTGGCTTTTCACTGTATATAAAAGGCATGTTTACATTGTACTGTAATGTCCTGAGTGTGCAACAGCACTATGTCTTAAATAATATACACACCCTAATTAAAAAATGCTTTATTGCTAAAAAATGCTAACCATCATGTGAGCTTTCAACAACTTGTCATCTTTTTGCTTCTGCTGGGGGAGGGCTCTTGCCTCCACGTTGATGGCTGCTGACTGCTCAGGGCGGTAGTTGCCCAAGTTTGGGAGAGCTATGGCAATTTCTTAAAATAAGACAATGAAGTTTACTGCATCAACTGACTCTTCCTTTCAGGAATGATGTCTCTGTAACATTTGATAGTATTTTACCCACAGTAGAACTTCTTTCAAAATAAGAGTCAGTCCTCTCAAAGCCTGCTGTTGCTTTATCAATTAAGTTTATGCAGTATTCTGAATCCTTTTTTGTCATTCCAAAAATTTTCACAGCATCTCCACCAAGAGAAGAGTCCATCTTAAGAAACCACTTGCTTTGCTCTTTCATAAGAAGCAACTCCTCATCTGTTTTGTCATGAGATTGCATCAGCTCAGTCACATGCTCAGGCTTCACTTTCAGCTCTAGTTTCTTGGCTATTTCCACCACATGTGCAGTGACTTACTTCCTCCACTGAGGTCCTGACCCCCTCAAGGTCATCCATGAGGGTTGGAATCAACTTCTTCCAAACTCTTGTTCATGTTGATATTTTGGTCTCTTCTCGTGAATCATGAATGTTTTGAATGGCATCTAGAAAGGTGAATCTTTTCTAGAAGGTTTTCAGTCGATTTTGTCCAGATACATCAGAGGAACCGCTATCTATGGCAGCTACAGCCTTATGAATTGTATTTCTTAAGTAATAAAACTTGAAAGTTAAAATTATCCTTTTATCCAGGTGCTGCAGAATGGTTGCTGTGTTAGGAAGCATGAAAACGAGATTAATCTTGTCCCTCTCCATCAGAGCTCTTGGTGACCAGGTGCACTGTCAGTGAACAGTCATATTTTGAAGGGAATCTTTCTTTCTGAGCAGTAGGTCTTAACAGTGGTCTTAAAATATTCAGTATGTTATGTTGTAAACAGATGTGCTGCAATCCAGGCTTTGTTGTCCCATTTATAGAGCACTGGCAGAGGAGATTTAGCGTAATTCTGAATGGCCTTGGGGTTCTTGGAATGGTAAACAAGCACTGGCTTCAACTTAAAAGTCACCAGTTGCCTTAGACCCTAACAAGAAAGTCAGCCTGTCCTTTGAAGCTTTGAAGCCAGGCATTGTCTTCTCCTCTCTATGAAAGTCCTAGATGGCATCTTCTCCCAACAGAAGGCTGGATCATCCACATTGAAATCTATTGTTCTGTGTAGTCACCTTCATTATCTTTGCTAGATGTGCTGGGTCACTTGGTGCAGTTTTCTCCATCAGCACTTGTGCTTCGCCTTGTACTTTTATTTTACAGAGATGGTTTTTTCTCTTAAACCTCATGAACCAACCTCTGTTAGTTTCCAACTTTTCTTTTGCAGCTTCTTCACATCCCTCAGTCTTCATAGAATTGTAGAGACTTAGGATCGTCCTCTGGATTAGGCTTGACTTAAGGTTTGATCTTCTATCCAGACTCCTCAAACTATTTCCATATCAGCAAAAAGGCTATTTTGCTTTCTTATCATTCATGTGTTCACTGGAGCAGCACTTCTCATTGTCTTGAAGGACTTTTTCTTTGCATTCACAACTTGACTCTTTGGCACAAGAGGCCAAGCATTGGCTTTGGACATGCCTCCTCGCTACGCTTAATTATTCTAGCTTTCCATTTAAAGTGATAGAGGTGCAGCTCTTCCTTTCATTTGAACACCTGGAGGCCATTGTAGGGTTGTTAACTGGCTTAATTTCAATATTGTTGTGTCTCAGGAAATAGAGAAGCCCAAAGAGAGGGAGAAGGGGGATCAGCTGGTCAACGGAGCCATCAGAACCCACACAACATTTATCAATTAAGTTCGCCGTCTTCTGTGGGTAGTTTGTGGTGCTCCTAAACAATTAAAACAGTGACATCATAGATCACTGATCATCGATCACCATAACAAATACAGCATAATAATACTGAAAAAGTTTGAAATATTGTGAGAAGTACCAAACTGACACAGAGCCGTGATGTGAACAAGTGTTGTTGGAAAATTTGCACCATTATAATTGCTTGTTGCAGGGTTGCCACAAATCTTCAATTTGTAAAAAACTCGGTATCTGTAAAGTGCAATAAAGTAAAGCGCTATAAAATGCGGTATGCCTGTAAAAGACAATATTTAAAACCTTTGAGGGAGAAATTACCAGACATAGTGATTCATTGGATTTAGTGACCATGGAAAGATCAGAGAAGACTGAGGTTTGCAATTTGGGTAACTAGGAAAATGATAGTATCACTGACATTGAGAGGAAAGAAAATAGAAGATGCTTGCTTTGGAAGGAGAGAAAATGGATTCACTCAAAAGATATTAGTGTCATACCTATAATATGCCAGGCACTGGACCACAGACATGAGAGACACAATCTTTATTTTTCTAAAGGAACTTCAAGTCTTCACTCACTTATCAGTTTCTTTACTATCCAATTAACATTTTTAAAACTCTAGACACTAGGGCAAATATTAAATAAGAAACCAACCTCATCTTTGAGGAGTTCTCAGGCTGGTAGTAGAGACACTCACCTATAAGAAGGATCATCAGACTTAAGGTACTGTAAAAGACATATGCCAAAATCTTTTAGATGTTATATTGTTAAATTTAGGGAGTGGCAGTGGACCATCCAAGTGGACTTCTCTGTCAGGTAGCTGGCTTGGAGTTCAAAAGAGGGATTGTGACTAGCTATATTTGTAGACTTCAGGGTCAGTCACTTAGTTGAGAAGAAGGCTAAGAACAGGGAGTGAAGGGTGGCCAACACCTGCATTCAGTGTAAGGGAAAAGGATGAGGAAAGGAGCCCCAGAGATGGAACAGCCAGAATCCTAGACATATTCCGATAGGAAAATAATAAAATGCAGTGCAAGACAATGAAGAAGCTCACATGTGGCTGGCCCCCACCTTCTTGGGAACACCAAGAGGCAAATTGAAGGGAAGAAGATAAAGGGTTTATCAAAGATCCAATTTTGCAGAGAAATCCAAGGAATTTGAGGAGTAAGTAGTCTGGCAACTGGCCACTGAGGTAACCTTCAGGGGAGCAGAATTGAATGTGTTGGGGGGAACCAGATTATGAGGGTTTCAGGAGCCGGAAGATGGTGAAGGAATAGAGCCTCTGACTGCATAAAGTGATCCACAGATGCTAGGCCTTACACTGAAGAAAGGATATATAATGTTAATTTCAGGGGGTAAGTAGTGGGTTTAAAAGTTTTTATTTTGGCTTTTATTTGACAGTTGGGATAGAAAATCTCAAGCACTTTTCTAACGGGAAAAGGGAGATTTAAGGTGCAAAAGACAGAGTTGGGGATAGAATGGCATGGGAGCGAAGCCTCTGGTGGAGCTGTTGTTATCCTTGGAAAGAAGATGAAAGGTTTCTTTCTCGGAAAGGACAGGAAGGACAACAGGGAACATAGACAGAGAACAGTTAAGGGAAAGAGGGAGGGAATTGGACTCAATTTTTTCTTAATGATATGAAGAGTCTGAGGAAATAAGAATATGAAATTATGGCAGCAACTAAGTGATTTTGCAAAGAACGTAAAGAAGTTGGGAGAGTTACTAGTGGCAATGCACCTGGGAGTCAACTAGAGATCACTGTAAGCATCGTTCAATCATGGATGGGCTATAGGAATTTTGTGCAGGGTAATTCCTGGCTTTCCAGAACTCTCCTGGGCCTTGTAGGAAATTTGGCATCACTGACTCCTGTCCACTCAGTGGCAATATTGCACTGTGATAACCAAAAACCACCCCAATTAATTTCCAAATGCCCTGGACATTGGATACCACTTAGCTGACATTGGATAGCCGGATATTACAGCAGAATCAATTTTTTTTTTTGTACTAGGATGTGGCCTTCCCCAGTAACACTTAGGAACCTGAGATCAGAGTTCACTAGTTTTAAAAGACTGGACAAGGGACAAGGAGTAAAAGAAATGTTCCTAGATTTTTTCCAGCTTTGACTGAGAATCTATATTCTCATATATATCATACCCAAACTACCGCCATAGATCTGGTTCCAGTATAAGCAACTGCTAGGCACACATAGCATTTTAGAGCTGAATACAGCTCCACAAGAGATTAATTATTGCTGATTCAGAGATAGTTTTATAGGCAATGTGTGTCTAAACCCTGATCCAAAGCCTAGTTTTATGAGCCTGGCCCTTGGCCCAGGATGTGGGGGTGGAGAGGGACCAGAGTTACAGGAGGCAAAAAGGAAATCAGAGAACTTAGCCTCTAAGGGAGCCATTGAGGTCTCTGGGTAGAGCACTGCTATCCACAAAAATATGGCTCAGGTCTTAGGAGTTTGAAAATACAGCTGCTGATTTGCTCCAACAAACACAGTCCTAGAAATACTGACAGCGGCACAGCTATCTGTGGAAGACTTGTACCTGCCCAGATAGAAAAAAGGCAAGTGAAATACAGCTTACCAAAATAACTTATGGGACCTGATACTTAGGACATACTATCTCAGAGCTAGACCCCAGCTTCTATTTATCTGGCTGCCCTATGTCCCTTCATTCTCTGTATGCTTTGCTAACTTATTTGACCAGGACCTCAGCCTTCCCTGAGCCTTTCCTGTATGGCTAAACCAACGGCCTGCAACCTGCCAATTGCTTTGCCCTATTTTGACCCAAGTCTACTGGGCCATGGCCCTCAGGTAAGCCTTGCCCCAGTGATTCTTCAGGTGCAACTTCAGCCCATTTCAAACACTCCTCCCACTCAAAACACTGATGGTGATCTGTCTGGTTTGGGTCCCTGCCTGTTTTCCCAAAACTTTCATAAACCTTCTCACTGCAATGCCCTGCCTTCTAATTTTGTGTACCAGTGTGTAGCAGCACTTTCCAGCCCCAACAGCCATTAATATGACATTTCCAAACACCTAAAATAGGCCAAGGCATTCCAGAAGACTCATCCAGAGTGTGGAGAAGTGTCAAAAATAATGTACAGCCTCCCTATTGCTTTTAGTCGGGTATACAGCACCGAAGAACTAAAATAAAGAACACTTAAAATGTGTTTAAGTACGACCACATTCCAAAATCAAAGATTATGAAAAGATTATTTATAAAAGATTATTTATATAGTAGTGGCATTTTACTATACCACCCTTAGCTTTGAAAGTTCTGATTGTTGATTTTGGATGGTAAATAAATTCATCTAATTATGTATTTCAATCTTCAGCCTTCAACTGTTTAAGATATATGAATTCCTAAAAGACAGCTCTCAGAAAATGAGTAGAAGTTAAATAATAATGAAATAGTAAACTGATGAGAGAAAAATTGTGTAATTTATTTTTCACTGAAAATGTCAATCATCTTAAATTATAATATAATCATGTCAAACAATATATATATAATTTGTAGTTTTAAAATGTATACACTACCTCATATTTTGAATATATTTCTTATACTCTTTAAAACTCTTTAATTTTAGGAAAATTAGTCTGTTTACATTTCACTTACAGTGAGCAACAAAAAAGAGACATTTCATTATTCAGTTGTCTGGCATATGATTCAATTATAGTAAAATTCTCATACTGAGGCAACATTGAAAGGGCCGATATACTATTTCCATCAAAGTTTTCCCTGACCCATGTCACAAAGCAATCTCCCATCTCCTTGGTTTAGTGTCTGGACCATCCAATTTAACATATATCCAAAGGTCTCATAAAGACCTCTAGATGTTCCAAATCTTGTTAATTTAACAAGTGCAGAAAGAATGTCAATTTAATAAGACCACCAATTCATTCTCAAGGACAACAATCATGTCTTCTGCTTTTTTGTATTTCCCATAATGTGGGCAAAAGACAAAAGTTTTAGAATCAATATAAAAGCTATTGATCTCCTAATTCAAAACCAATACCCTCAACTATTTATAAGCCCCAAACAAATGTGGTAATTCACTTGAGTTGAGCTGTACCTTATTCCTGAATTCTCTTCTGGTTGTTCTTTTGCAGAATATGTCGGAGGTAGTCTTCTATGGCTTGAGCAGTCAGGAATTTTTTTAAGTGTGGGTAGTAGAGAGTGTGCCATGCTAGATGACTGTTGTTACAAACACTCACATTAATAGGCACACATGCTGAAGATCAATCAAGATGACTAGCTAATTTGAAGGTATCTTAATCTAATTCTGTGAGGACATTGTATATTGGGTGAGGATAAGAGAAAGGGGGATGTGGGGAATATAGTGGACAAACTGTTGCCATCAAAGTAAATCTCTTGTTGGTGAATGTCATTCTCCCTGCTTTGGCAATGTTCAGAGTTTCTGTTATTTAGAGTTGCCAAATTTAGGTATGTCTAGGTTAGGACATACATACTGATGTGACATACTTATACTAAATAATTATTCATAGTTTATTTGAAATTCAAATTTAACAAGGCATTCTGTATTTTATCTGACAACTCTAATTATCTCAATTCTAATTCTAAGAAAATTTATTTTCATTCAATTTTTGAAACTAAGTATATGCCACATAGCTGCAATCGGCAAAGAGAGGATAGAAGATCGATGCAAAAATCAAATGGAGTAAATTAGGATACTAACTTCAAAAGACTACGTATTTCTTTCAACACCCATTCATGATAAAAATCTCTTAACAAAATGGGTATAGAGGGCAAGTACCTCAACATAATAAAGGCCATATATGACAAACCTATAGCCAACATCATACTTAACAGTGGAAAGATGAAAGCTTTTCCTTTAAGATCAGGAACAAGACACGGATGCCCACTCCCCCCACTTTTATTCAACATAGTACTGGAGGTCTTAGCCACGGCAATCAGGCCACACAAAGAAATAAAAGGCATCCAGATTGGTAAGGAAAAAGCTAAACTGTCACTGTTTGCAGAAGACATGATATTGTACATAGAAAACCCTAAAGAATCCACTCCAAAACTACTAGAACGAATGTCTGAATTCAGCAAAGTTGCAGGATACAAAATTAATACACAGAAATCTGTTGCATTCCTATACACTGACGATGAAATAGCAGAAAGAGAAATCAGGAAAACAATTCCATTCACAATTGCATCAAAAAGAATAAAATATCTGGGAATAAACCTAACCAAGGAAGTGAAGGACCTATACCCTGAAAACTACAAGATAGGCTTAAGAGAAATTAAAGAGGACAGTAATAAATGGATATTCATCCCATGCTCTTGGGTAGGAAGAATTAATATTGTCAAAACGGCCTTCCTGCCTAAAGCAATCTACAGATTCAATGCAATCCCTATCAAAATACCAACAGCATTCTTCAACGAACTGTAACAAATAGTTCTAAAATTCATATGGAACCACAAAAGACCCTGAATAGCCAAAGCAATCCAGAGAAGGAAGAATAAAGCAGGGGGCATCTTCCTTCTCAACTTCAAGCTCTACTACAAAGCCACAGTAATCAAGACAATTTGGTACTGGCACAAGAAGAGACTCATAGACCAGGAGAACATAATAGAGAGTCCAGATATATACCCAAAAATATATGGTCAATTAATATACAATAAAGGAACCATGGACGTACAATGGGGAAACGACAGCCTCTTCAACAGCTGGTGTTGGCAAAACTAAACAGCTACATGTAAGAGAATGAAACTGGATTACTGTATAACTCCATACACAAAAGCAAACTCGAAATGGATCAAAGACCTGAAATGTAAGTCATGAAACTATAATCCTCTTAGAAGAAAACAATGGCAAAACTCTTTTGAATATAAACATGAGCAACATTTTCAGGAACATATCTCCCCAGGCAAGGGAAACAAAAGCAAAAATGAACAACTGGGACCACATCAAACTAAAACTTCTGTATAGCAAAGGACACCATCAGTAGAACAAAAGGCACCCTACAGTATGGGAGAATATATCTGTAAATGCCATATCTGACAAGGGGTTAACATCCAAAATATATAAAGAATTCACATTCCTCAACACACAAAAAGCAAATAAAGTGATTAAAAAATGAACAGAGAGAGTAGGATTAAAGATGGCGGCGTGAGAGGTGAGAAACAGGCTTCCTCCTAAAACCGCATATAATATGAAAATATAATTAATACAACTAATCCTGGAAGAGCAACAGGAAAGAGGACTGCGCCAAACTGCATACACCTGGAGAAAAGAGCAGACCTCACACAACAGGGTAACGTACCAAAGCTGTGGCCCGGCGGGACCCAAGCCCTTCCCCCACCCCAGCTCATCAGTGGCAGAAAGAGAAATGGAGCAGGGAGGGAGTGGAGGCCTGGGACTGCTGAATACCTAACTTCGGAGATCTGCTCTGGGAGCACAAACCTACATTTCATGGTGCTTGCATGATACTCTCATGATTACGATGTTGGAAGGCTAAGACAGGCAGAATTCCAGGAGAGAATGACATTCCAGCCACTTGTGGAAAGCAGGGAACCATATCTGGCTGCTCTGGGATAAAAGAAACGTGGGCAGTCTGAGAGACTGCATAACAATGAAACCCTTAGCAAGAGGGCTGCTAAAGGACAAGGATTGCACAGACCTTACTGCTCAGGAGAGAGGACAGGTAGACAAAATTGTCCGGGTGCACTCTGCCCAGCATGTTGGGAGCTTTGCCATATAGACTCTCATATTTACAAAGGAAAAAAGAAATCTTCCTCCTTAGACGATCTTCAGGTGGTCCAGCTCCCTGGGTGGCTACACAGCTCCAAGGACCCCCTCTGTGATATGCAGCCTACTGTTCCTTTCTTCAAGCCAGCCCCACCTGGCTTGCAAACCAGCAAACCCTACCCTGGCATTAGGCCAGCCAGAGGGAAGATCTGTCTACAGCAACTACAAATGCAAAGCATAGAGGCTTATACCTGTGTGCTTTGCCCACTGGATCAGGTAGTGGAGACAGGCATAGAAGCCAGGAACCAAGAAACAGCTCTTTTCTACCTCCAGGCACCAATACCACTCCCCTGCGACCCCCGACATTGCTTCAGGGGCTGAGCAGCTCCAGGGAGTAGAGCTTCTGGGCACTAGAGGGCACCATATACAAATATGAAATGCCAAAGGAATCTGGTTCAGAGTAAAATTATTAATACAACTCCTGAGAAAGATTTCAATGACATCAACCTAATGACTCTTCTTGAAAGGGAGTTCAAAATAAAAATCATTAACATGCTCATGGAGGTATGGAAAGATATTCAAGAACACAGGAATGAATTCAGGTAGGACATTCCAATCGTTGAAGAGCACAATGCATGGTATTAAAAGCAGATTGGACATGGTGGAGGAGATGATAAGTGAAATAGAAACTATAGAAGAGGAAGACAAAGAAGATGAGGCACAGAGAGAAAAAAGGATCTCTAAAAATGAAAGAATATTGAGAGAACTGTGTGACAAATCCAAACGGTACAATATTCGCATTATAGGGGTACCAGAAGAAGAAGAGAGAGAAAAAGGGATAGAAAGTGTCTTTGAGGAGGTAATTGCTGAAAACTTCCCCAATCTGGGGAAGGAGATAGTCTCTCAGGCCATGGAGGTGCACAGATCTCCCAACACAAGGGGCCCAAGGAAGACAACACAAAGACATATAGTAATTAAGATGGCAAAGATCAAGGATAACAACAGACTTTTAAAAGCATCCAGAGAGAGAAATAAGATCAAATATGAAGGAAAGCCCATCAGGCTATCATCAGACTTTTCAACAGAAACCTTACAGGCCAGAAGGGAGTAACATGATGTATTTAATGCAATGAAGCAGAAGGGCCTTGAACCAAGAATACTTTATCCAGGAAGATTATCATTTAAATTTGAAGGAGGGATTAAACAATTTCCAGATAAGCAAAAGCTGAGAGAATTTACCTGCCACAAACCATCTCTACAGTATATTTTGGAGGGACTGCTATAGATGGAAGCGTTCCTGCGGTTTACTAGATGTCACCATTATTAGAGTAAATAAAACCACAGTAAAAAAATAGAACAGCTAATTACAAAGCAAATACAAAAACTAAAATAACTATCTCCAAAGTCAATCAACGAATAGACATAGAGTATAGAATATGATACCTAATATATAAAGAATAGAGGAGAAAGAAAAAAGAGGAAGAAAAAAAAAAGAACCTTTAGATTGTGTTTGTAGTATAATATTAAGTGAGTTAAGTTAGACTCTTAGATAGTAAGGAAGTTAACCTTGAATCTTTGGTAACCAGGAATCTTAAGCCTGAAATGGCAGTAAGTACATACCTATCAATAATCACCCTACATGTAAATGGACTGAATGCACCAATCAAAAGACATAGAGTCAATAAAAGGATAAAAAAAACAAGACCCATCTATATGCTGCCTACAAGAGACTCACTTTAAACCCAAAGACATACACAGACTAAAAGTGAAGGGATGGAAAAAGATATTTTATGCAACTAATAGGGAGAAAAAAGCAGGAGTTGCAGTACTTATCAGACAAAATAGACTTCAACACAAAGAAAGTCACAAGAGACAAAGAAGGACATTATATAAAGATAAAAGGGTCAATCCAACAAAAGGATATAACCATTATAAATATAAACATGGGAGCACCTACATATGTGAAACAAATACTAACAGAATTAAAAGGAGAAATAGAATGCAATTTATTCATTCTAGGAGACTTCAACACACTACTCACTCTGAAGGACAGATAAAACAGACAGAAAATAAGTAGGGAGACAGAGGCACTGAACAACACAATAGAACGGATGGACCTAACAGATATCTACAGAACTCTACACCAAAAAGCAGCAGAATACACATTCTTCTCAAGTGCACATGGAACATTTTCAAGAATAGATTATATAGTAGGCCACAAAAAGAGCCTCAGTAAATTCAAAAAGATTGAAATTGTACCAACCAGTTTCTCAGACCACAAAGGTATGAAAATAGAAATAAATTACACAAAGAAAATGAAAATCCCACAAACACATGGAGGCTTCACAACATGCTCCTAAATAACCAATGAATCAATGACCAAATAAAAACAGAGGTCAAGCAATATATGGAGACAAATGACAACTATAATTCAATACCGCAAAGTCTGTGGGATGCAGCAAAGGCCATGTTAAGAGGAAAGCTACCTCAGGAAAGAAGAACAATCCCAAATGAACAGTCTAAACACACAATTAATGCAACTAGAAAAAGAAGAATAAATGAGGCCCAAAGTCAGTAAAAGAAGGGACATAATAAAGATTAGAGCATAAATAAATAAAACCAAAAAGAATAAAACAATAGAAAAAAATCAATGAAAGCAGGAGCTGGTTCTTTGAGAAAATAAACAAAATAGATAAACCCCTAGCTAAACTTATCAAGAAACAAAGAGAGTCTACTCACATAAACAGAATCAGAAATGAGAAAGGAAAAATCACTACGGACACCATAGAAATACAAAGAATCATCAGAGAATACTATAAAAAATTATATGCTAACAAACTGGATAACCTAGAAGAAATGGACAACTTTCTAGAAAAACACAACCTTCCAAGGCTGACCCAGAAAGAAACAGAAAATCTGAACAGACAAATTACCAGCAACGAAATTGAACTGGTAATCAAAAACCTATCTAAGAACAAAACACCTGGACCAGTTGGCTTCACCGCTGAATTTTATCAAACATTTAGTGAGGATCTAATACCCATCCTCCCTAAAGTTTTCCAAAGAGTAGAAGAAGAGAGAATATTTCCATTTCCAAACTCATTCTATGAGGCCAGCATCACTCTAATACCAAAACCAGGCAAAGACACCACAAAAAAAGAAAATTACAGACCAATAACCCTGATGAACATAGATGCAAAAATACTCAACAAAATATTAGCAAACTGAATTCAAAAATACATCAAAAAGATCATCCATCATGATCAAGTGGGATTCATCCCAGGGATGCAAGGATGGTACAACAATCGAAAATCCATCAACATCATCCACCACATCAACAAAAAGAACAAAAACCACATGATCACCTCCATAGATGCTGAAAAAGCATTTGACAAAATTTAACATCCATTCATGATAAAAACTCTCAACAAAATGGGTATAGAGGGTAAGTACCTCAACATAATAAAGGTCATATATGACAAACCCACAGCCAACATTATACTTAACAGTGAGAAGCTGAAAGCTCTTCCTTTAAGATCGGGAACAAGACAAGGATGCCCACTCTCCCCACTTTTATTCAACATAGTACTGGAGGTCCTAGCCACGGCAATCAGACAACACAAAGAAATAAAAGGCATCCGGATTGGCAAGGAAGAAGTCAAACTGTCCCTGTTTGCTGATGACATGATATTGTACATAAAAACCCCTAAGGAATCCACTCCAAAACCACTAGATCTAATATCTGAATTCAACAATGTTTCAGGATACAAAATTAATACGCAGAAATCTGTGGCATTCCTATCCACTAATAATGAACTAGCAGAGAGAGAAATCAGGAAAACAATTCCATTCACAGTTGCATCAAAAAGAATAAAATACCTAGAAATAAACCTAACCAAGGAAGTGAAAGAACTATACTCTGAAAACTACAAGACACTCATGAGAGAAATTAAAGAAGATACCAATAAATGGAAATACATCCGTGCTCATGGCTAGGAAGAATTAATATTGTCAAAATGGCCATCCTGCCTAAAGCAATCTACAGATTCAATGCAATCCCTATCAAAATTCCAACAGCATTCTTTAACGAACTATAGGAAATTATCCTAAAATTCATATGGAACCAAAAAAGTCCCCAAATAGCCAAAGCAATCCTGAGAAGGAAGAATAAAGCTGGCGGGGTTATGCTCCCCATCTTCAAGCTCTACTGCAAAGTCACAGTAATCAAGACAATTTGGTACTGGCACAAGGACGGACCCATAGAACAATGGAACAGACTAGAGAGCTCTGATATAAACCCAACCATATGTGGTCAATTAATATATGATAAAGGAGCCATGGACATGCAATGGGGAAATGACAGCCTCGTCAACAGCTGCTGTTGGCAAAACTGGACAGCTACATCCAAGAGAATTAAACTGTATTATTGTTTAACCCCATACACAAAAGTAAACTCAAAATGGATCAAGGACCTGAATGTAAGTCATGAAACCATAAAACTCTTAGAAGACAACATAGGCAAAAATCTCCTGAATATAAGCATGAACAACTTCTTCCTGAACGCATCTCCTCGAGCAAGGGAAACAAAAGCAAAAATGAACTCATGGGACTACATCAAACTATAAAGTTTCTGTACAGCAAAGGACACCATCAACAGAACAAAAAGGCATCCAACCGTATGGGAGAATATATTTGTAAATGATATATCTGACAAGGGGTTAACATCCAAAATATACAAAGAACTTACATGCCTGAAAAAGCAAATAACCCGATTAAAAAATGGGCAGAGGATATGAAGAGACAGTTCTCCAAAGAAGAAATTCAGATATCCAACAGACATATGAAAAGATGCTCCACATCACTAATTATCAGGGAAATGCAAATTAAAACCCAATATG